>OX101793.1:26221475-26717060 GCA_944452715.1 Ophion slaviceki | reverse complement strand
AATCGCAAAGAGAAAGATGAAAATACGTTGTAGCATCGTTGCGCGGCTATACACTGGTGGACATACCAGGTGAATGTTCCGGAGGAACGATATAACGGGCATTTCCGGAATGATTAGAGTACGAGGGACCCGATGATTTGGGGACCAATTATCCTCACGCGCCAAGGGAGAGAAGCGATAATTGATCGCGGCTGCTGGTCGGCGGAGTGAGCTCCGGTTAAATGTAGAGGGTGTTTCCATACAAATCGAGCCACACCGATACATTAGGAACTGTCGATGAACTTACAATGGGTTTTATTATCGTACACGCTTAGTATCGATATATTAGTTGAATAAGTTTCTCGCTGTTTTCCAACAGATGGCGCTAGCAGAACTGCGTGCCCGTGGTTTAAGATGGTAACGCATCTGTAAAGAAGTACTATAAGCAAGGATGAAATTCAGTGTATGTCATTTCGTCGAAGTGTAAACAACCTTTGTGTCATAGTGTTAAACATGTCAAATTTCGTGCCGAAAAGAGTATTTGCCGGGAATTTTACTGCACCACTTTAGTAGAAAAAAATCTGCAGCTGGCGTACACAGAATTATTGTTGAGACTTGCGGCGACCATGCGCTGTCAGGAACAACGGATAAAGTTCCGAAAAGGACATACCTCCGATTTATTCGGATTTTTGTGTGCCCATGTATTTTTACTCGTCGATCACGAACATGATAGTAAAATTAGCCGCGAATTCGATTTTCAAGGTCAAAACTCACAAAAATTGATTGTTTAAAAATTTTTCTATTTTATTGTAGTAAATGTTGATCTTAGAGAAAAATATTTTCCACAAAAGTTGTAGCTTATAAAAAGATTGATCTTTTATGTTGTATACAAGTTTTGTCTAAAACTGATCTGTTTCGAGAAAAATGGGATAATGCTCCAAAAAGTACATTTTCCTAAACTCCATTAGTCCATGTTATTTACTTACGGACTTCACCGCGGGAAGGTTGCAGTTTGATGTTCAACATTATACGCATACCTAAACAACAAACGACACACAACACACAACACAGCAAGCAAACCCAACAACGAACAACACACAACACACAACACAACAAACAAACGCTAACCTTCCCGCGATAAAGTGCACAAGTAAATAATATCGAAACTAATGGAGCTTAGCAAAATCTACTTATTGGAGCATTATCCCTTTTTCCTCGAAACAGAATGGTTATAGACAAAAAATGTACAGAACATAAAAGATCAATCGTTTTATAGGCTACAACTTTTGTGGGAAACATTTTTTTATAAAGTCAACATTTATTAAAATAAAATAGAAAAACTTTTTAAGAATCAGTTGTTCTGATTTTTTACCTTGAAAATTGAATTTGCGGGTATTTTCGTTACCATATTTGTAATCAGCGGGTCAACATACATGGGTGCACAAAATTCCAGCTTAATTGAAGGTATTTCCTTTTCGGAACTACAATCGGAACGTGCAGAGGTTAGTTTAGACGCTTCAAAAATGATGATTTTGATGTTGAAGATAAAGAACGTTCTGGCGCACCGAAAAAGTTCACAGACGAACGATTAGTGGCGTTACTTCATGAAGACTTGTACTTTATAAAAACGATGGACAATACTTTCAGCGGCATGTTTTTTTTTCACTATTTTTTTTCTATTTAAGCATTAGTTTTCACGAGAAAAAAAAAACAGCGAGAACTTATTCAACATCCCAATGTTTTTCAGTTTCATCAACGGATTCAAAGGTACAGTGGATGGTCGATTCAATGCAATTGGACATAATATAAACATATATATCTTGGACTTTTTGGCAAATGCGACATTTTCAGGGTGGCGTATTTGACACCCGCGTCAGTGTTGATGTATATTTGTGTGTGTGTGTGTGTTATTAAGAAGGCGACTGAAAGGCGAGGTTTCGCGCGTATCGACAGGACATACGGAAATGCAATTTCCATTTCGTTGATAAGCACTTTACTCGGAGGGAAGGATTTTTCGTGAACGCGTATACACTGAGAAGAGACGACGGGCGCGCGTACGCGCGCAAGGAACTTGCGGAAAAGCATCGAAAAAGTTTCCCCACCGATGTCGTTACATCACCACCCGTGCCAAATACATATAGGAGTGTGCAACTTCGTTTCGCTCGAGTTTTTCGCCTCCTCGCTGTACAGCGAAATAAATAGAGAGGAGGAGGCAGAAGGAAGAGCGGGAGAACATAAAAATGTTTATCGCCGAGTGCTCGTGTGGTGAAGTGCTACGTCACTCCGGAAAATAGCTCTATCCTCGAGCTCACTTAAGGATGCTCCGTACACACACCCCCTGCCAAAAGTAACATTCGGTGAGAATTTTTCGAGCACTCCACGCTACTACCCATATAGGGTCGCCTGTCGTAACAAAAATGCCAGCATTCAGCCATTAAACGGTTTGCTGATAATTGGCCAATAATTTGTCGACCAGCATTGGGGTACTGTAGGCGGATGAACGGCTTGCCAGATCTATGCCAGCCATTCGTGGGCCAATACTATTGCACCGATAATATGGCGATCAGCATTAGGGTATCGTAGGCGGATGAACGGCTTGCCAGATCTATGCCAGCCATTGGTGGGCCAATACCATCGGACCGATAATATGGCGATCAGCATTGGGATATCGTAGGCGGATGAACGGCTTGCCAGATCTATTCCAGCCATTGATGGATTGTTTTTGGGCGTTTTGCAAATGCAGGTCGTTAAACTGTAGCACGTAAAAACAAGGCATAAGGTTTCGAAAAGCATATCCCACTGATGAAGCTGAAATTTTGCACCGACCTTCTTTTCAATATTTTAAGAGAACCTTTAAAAGGATATTGGCGACTAGCAATAGTTTTCGATATATCGGATATTGAAAGTTATTTATTGTACTGCGCTTATACTGTATTAAATAAATCCAAACAAAGCCATCCCACATGGCAAGTGATATGCACATACGGGCGAGCACTGTTTGCCAGGAAGCAGCGCGGCCGGAGGAGTGGGGGGTATCTATGGGGTATATAGATATACTCGTATGGCGTGAAATAATAAACTTTACAATGCGATGTATGGAAAACTATTGCTAGTCGTCAAAAATCCGTTAACGGTTTCTCTTAGGATAATGAGAGGAAGTTCGGTGCAAAATTTCAGCTCGATCAGAGGAGTATGCTTTTCGGAACTTCACCCAAAACGAGCGAGTTATTTTTACAGCCTAAATGGACCAAAAAAATTGTCGGTAAACTTTAATGTCACGAATAAAATTATCGGCATAAAAGTAAGGAACGAACAAACGATCGGTTCTGTAAGTGTTAAAATGGCTAAGTGGGTAGGACGCTCGACACTAGAACGAAAGGCGCAGGTTCGATCCCGATGAAAGGTAAAAATTTGAACAATGCAATTTTAATGCAATTATTCTATGTACATGGACATAAGTAAAGCATAAGAAAACAAAAAAGATACTACTAGAATTGTTATATTCTCAATTTGTCAATTTTTTGTTTTTCATTTCCGGCAGAAGATCCGGCAGCCGTTGCTGGGCCAATATGGGCGTATGATAGTTGGCCCAGTCTTAGCAGCCATTCATGGTTTACCATTACCAACCATGCATGGTGCGGATCTGGCCCGTTTATATAGCCATTACCGCGCCATCGTTTGTTCTCTGGCAACCAGTCGTGGGCCATTACTGTGCCGATTGTAAAACCCTATTTGGGTATTGAAATCCCAAGGGAATTGTGTTTTAAATGGAAAGGACTTTTCATTTATTCGCTGTTATCAATTTTAAAATCCTAATCTGTTTACTTTTATTTTCTCAATCGAACTTTTTTCCTCGGATAGTTCAACTTCGAGCCCCGCAGTTCTTGTTTTTTTTATATGAAGCTACACTACTTTGAAAAAAAATTCAATATGTTCATATTCACGAAAATGGTCAGGGGCAAATTGCTTTGAGACCCTCTGGCAAGGAACATCCCTCAGGTGACACCCTTCGATTTTGTTGAAATTTGGATATGTTATAAAGCACCGAAAAGTAAGCGATACGTATTTTTTTATCGGCGGAAAAACGGTTTTAAGGGGTGAAACGAACCCTCGAAAATAGGGGTGTTTTTCGTTTTTCGTCGGTAACGTTATAGTTCTCATCTCCAATGTATAGTGCACAAAAAAACAAACATTGTTGCGATTTAAAATTTTTCAATATCTCGTACCGTTAAAACGTTATCGACGAAAAACGAAAAACATCCCCATTTTTGAGAGTGCGTTTCAGCCGTGAAAACCGTTTTTCCGCCGATAAAAAAATACGTATCGCTTACTTTTCGGTGCTTTATAACATATTCAAATTTCAGCAAAATCGAAGGGTGTCACCTGAGGGATGTTCCTTGTGAGAAGAAACTTCGAATAACATTTTCCAAAAAATGACAGGCGAGGTTATGAGGATGGGAAAATATTTTTCGACGGCATCCTTGCTCTGTTTACATTAAAATATTTTATCCACCCCCCCCCCCAACCCCCCACCGGCCCGAGTGTTTTTTTCTTCCTAATTTATCGGGGGCACGATTCTATTGGCCGGACTTAATATCGCAGGTTTTAAATGGTGACACACGTGACAGGCATAAATTACAATGTTTTACAATAGTCGTGGAGCGGTATGCACGCACGTCTCATTAATTCTCTGTAATTAGTGTCCTCCAGGTGTATAGAAGTACAATGGCGACTGTATGTGTGCGCCCGTATGTGTCTGGGTCGATGTTCGTAACGGCGCCCGTCCTGACGAATGGTCGAATCAAGCACGTTTCGAAAATATACATCACGTCCGCATATACGAACGAAGAGTTCGGGCTGATTTTTCAGCCTCGTACTTCGGCGTGGCTTGTTTCATATTCGTCGATGTTTATTTATAGTGTTTTCAGAGCTACCGATATCTCAATTCGATGTCCAATTTCAGAAATTCTTTATATCCATTGTTTCTTCTTGATTCTTCTTTGACATATCCTAACCGCCGGCTGAGCCCCTAAGCGCACCTCTCGCTTAAACCTCTTTTAAGGCCTTATACACGCGATTTCGCCGATTTTCGAAGGTACTTTTCTAGACGCGGTTAGAAAAAATGACCCATATTTTTTTTTATTATGCAGTGATTTTGCGTCAATTTTCAAATTTGTCTAGACAAGGTTATACGTTCTACATCATTTACAGTCAACTGTGTAGACTTTCGCTGGCATGATCTTCACATGAGGGCCGGGTTGAAATTCCGAACTTTGAATACACCGACGGTTTAAAATTCCTAATTTTAATGTTCCGAAATTACAAGCTTCGTCAAGATTATGCCAGCGAAAGTCTACACAGTTGACTGTAAATGATGTAGAACGTATAACATCGTCTAGACAAATTTCAAAATTGACGTAAAATCATTTCTTAATAGAAAATAATCTTGCAATAATTCGTCGATTTGTTGAAAATTTTGAAACTCAAAGCTTCCATAGCCGAATTATTTTGACGGTGTTCAGATTTTCGGAGTTTTGGTCTTTCGTGTAAAATTCTGTCGGAGTTTTGATCTTTCGGGGTAGTATACTTTAGGAGTTTTGAGCGTTCTGATCATTCAAAGTTCGGAATTTCAACCCGGCCCCAAAAAATCAAACGATTTTAGAATCAGTATGTTAACGGCTATAGCATATATCATACGATTTTTTTATATATGCAAAAATAACAGAATGTGGGACATTTTTCGAAAAAAGGTGTTTTTTCACCGTTTTTGGCAAAAAAAAATAGTATATATCAAAATTTAAAAAATCCTTCATATGCGCTATATCTATAGTTGTAAAGAATATGTGGTTAAAATTTCATAAGAAGAAGATTTTATCAACAAGCCGTCGAAAAACGTTGTTTCGAGAAAAACGCGTTTAAAGTTTGTTTGGGTTACATAAATACATAAAAAACATTTTTTTACGTATTTAGAAAGTGTATTTATCAAGTGTGACAACTTTTACATCAATATCTATAATATAAACCTATAAAAGAAATCATGAAAATAGCATTTTTTATGGTCTATAGTGAGAAGGCCCTTAATTCGGCCACCAGAGCCGGATATTTCTCTACGAGGGCCCAGTGCCAATTTCCGTTGTGTTCCCATATTTTTTCCTCACCGTACCACTGTCAAGGATTATCCAATTAATTTGATACGACAATAAAAGTAGCAACAACGCGTTCGTTCGGTCTCCACCCTACAAGCCCAAAGCCATACTTTCCCGAGCTTACCGTCTTTTTTTATACGCCTAATCCGCGTTATAGTCTAGACACAACATTACCGCGTCGACATCATCATCACCCCTACACCTCGGCAACATCCAATCTTCTTTTCTGCTCGCCGCTTTTCCGTCAGCACTCCGTGCCTTGGTCCTAAGGACATTGTCGTGCAACCACTAACCCTCCTCCTCCTTCACTCATAGACCCTTTTCTCCGCTTAAACTTGCCCATATCACCTTCCCACGTCTATTCCCAATCCTCATACGAACCCTTAAGGCTCGCAGCAACATCACCACTCTCGTTATCTTCCTATCCCTAACCGTTTACATCTCACAAAAGACTTCCTACTTTTCTTCATCAACCGAATCGCCCATTGCAGGCACCTCCAGAGAGTATTTGCCTCAGGCACAAATGAGACGAAATGAGACCGACTTTTTTCTTCTTTTTGGAAAGTTCTTCCTTGAAAATTTTGGATTTTCGGGTGATTAAACTGCCCGCAACTGCAGGCGATATTTTGTTCATTTTTAATTTATTCAATGATGAACGCAAAACAATTTGTGGTGGGGTTATATACAGTTAAATTTTCGAAAAATCGATTTAAAAAAAAATTCTTTCGTAATGTACATATATTTAAGGAGTTACCCCGACTTGCGATTTTGAAAAAATCGATTTTTTTTTATTGCATTTTTTTGAAGTATAAGTATCCGGCCCCATACTTCTGTATGGGCCCGGAATAGATGACTCTATGTAAGTTTACAAAAAAAATATTTTCTTCGTGTAAACTGAAATTGAAACTTTAAACGCGTTTTTCTCAAAATGGCATTTCTGAAGTCGGTGACCAAGATTACTCGAACACTAATAAACCGATCTTCTTGAAATTTTGCAGGC
Organism: Ophion slaviceki; assembly: GCA_944452715.1. NCBI lineage: Eukaryota > Metazoa > Arthropoda > Insecta > Hymenoptera > Ichneumonidae > Ophion > Ophion slaviceki. Next base: position 26,709,935 of record OX101793.1, on the reverse strand, counting down.
TTATTTAATACATAAAAATGTAGTCTTTAATCGTTCGATTTTTTTCGTTAAAATCGAACCATTAACTTTGACTGTCCGCCATTTTGTGAAAAATGAATGGTTTTTAAAATCCTTCGATTAAAGACTAGTTTATACTTATATTTGACTAAATCCATCCGCATTTTTTTTTCAGATGATCCACTTCGCCGCAATGTTGGTCATCGCAAACCGTGTATATAAAAGCATTATTTCATTGACGGCCATTTGCCACTAAACAATGTAATATTTTTCAATAAAAAAATTACTGAAAGTTCTTCAAGATGTGTTCTTTAAGATGGTATATTGATCGATTAAAAAAGTTTTGTAGTTTTCTTTAAAAAAATTCATGAAAAAGGCCTTTTTTGCGTTACAAGTGGGGGTAACACCTTAAATACACACACAGAATTTTTTTTTGTCAATCCAGCGAATATTCTCGACGTTACACGCACATTTGTAATGACGCGTCAGAGTATTCGAAAGTGCTTTTGAAACTTTAAACGCGTTTTTTCTCAAAACTGTGTTTTTAAAGTCAGTGAGCAAAATTTCTCGGAAACGGCTGAACCGATCAGTTTCAAATTTTAACGCAATATTTTTCAGTATATTTTTTAGTAATTGATCGAAGGTTGTTTCTCACCGATAAATATTTTCCATTCTATAAACAATTGAATTTTTCAAAAATTATTATTTTTCTTATTCCTTTGATCAATTATAAGATAATCCATTATATTAACGAAATATTTTTGGTTTTTTCATTTCAGATGATCCAGTCCAGAGATATCGTGCTCACCGCAAAACGCATTTTTTAGAGGTGCTCAAGGAGATCAGCTATAGCAGTTTTCAAAATAATTATTTTTACAAATAAAAAATGTTAAATACAGTTAAAAGTAACCATAATATGTGTAGATTTTTTTACGTTAATGGATTTAAAGATCTTCTGAAGAAAAATTCTTGAAAAATCGAGCTTTTTGGGCCTCCTCACTATATATAACCCTTCAAGGTGGTAACGCGTATATAAAAAAGTACTAGAGTAAACCGACCAGTGAATGGACAAAAGCTGATTTATATTCAAAATCAGCAAAGCATATGAATTATCGATAAAAACTCAAATCACTATAATTTAGAAAAAAAATCTTAACTATTGTTGAAATCTGTCTCATTTCAATATCGAATTTTTACGCTACACGGAATTTTCCTAGTTTGTGGTACTTGCACACCGCGTAACTCAGTTACGATACGGCTGTGTACAGTAGGAGTTAAAAACACGAAAACAATAGTTTTTATAAGTTTTGGATTGAGAAAGAATCAATCTTTGACTTTTTGCGAATTTCAAAATAAATTCGTAATAATAGGTCAGAATTAGACATGCTCATTCACTGGTGCTGTAGACTAACCTCTTTCCAGTGAATGGACATATGGGCTCTGTTCGGATAATTCTCAAAGTAGCGTAAAAAATTTTGCTTATTTGCTGAAAATTGCTGAATTAGTTATTGTGGAAATATGACAATGTACATTTCATGAAATGTCAAAATCAATTCCTTCGTTTTTTTTATTTTTGGAAAAACTAAATTTTCTATTTCTCTGTTGAATGAACTTTGTTAGTTTTTTTAAATTAAGATGCATAAAAGCTTTGTAACGAATATAATACTCATATCTATAAGAATATTATCATTGTTGTGCAACACAGTGATCGCCGAATCAAGCATTTAATAAAAATAAATCGTTCGCTTGGCAGCGTTCGTCTACACTGTCTATTCGTCTATTCAATATTCGTCTATTCATTGGCGGTTGAGTGTTCATTTACTGGTCATTTCGTTCATTCACCGGCGATTTAATTATTTCGCTACTTATCTATCAATTCCTTTAATATTATTTGTTGCAATTATTTCGAATATTTTTTCCTACTATCAGAATAATATATTTTGGTAGCTAAAGCCATTCGAAAATTCGTTGTGATAATATTTTCAATTTACAGTCTATTTGAGTCCTACAGTGTCGTTGTTCGTCCATTCACTGGTCGGTTTACTCTGTAAGCAAGCTTGAAATTCAGTGTATGTCATTTCGACGAAGTGTGAACAAGTTTTTTTTTCATAGTGTTAAACATGTCAAATTTCGTGCCAAAAAAAGAGTTTTTGTGGAGAATTTTACTGCCATACTATATTTTAAAAAAATCTGCAGCTGAAACACACAGATGTGTTAAATTGGAGGCATCATGAAGACTCATGTCAGACGCTAGCTGAACTTGCAGAACCACTAGGAGCTGATCACACAACAGTTTCGAAACGCTTGAAAGCATTAGGAATGGTTTTGAAAAATAAAGCATTAAGGGGCTATAAGAGTGTGACACTTTTGTGATAGTTTATACTTTCAAAAATATCATTATCATTTATATCAATTATATCAATATCATTTTATCTTGCAAAAATCGATAGTTAAATCTTTTAACGCGTTTTTCTCGAAATGGGATTTTTCAAATTTGCTGACATTGTAACTCAAAGAGCAATTACCCGATTGACTTGAAATTTAAACTGAGTACTCTTCAATATATTTACTCTACAATGACGTAGGGTATTTTTGATTGGATAAAAATTGACGATTTGGCATTGAAAAAAACGACCATTTTATAGACAAGAAAACAGACTTTTTTTCATAACTACGCAATTTTGTTAGATTTTGATATTTTTCGGAAATCCTACGTCATTGTACAGGAAATACCTTCCAATTTAAAGACATTTTTTCCTTCTCCGGTTTCAGCTACTCAATCGGCTAAAATCATGTCAGCAGTGGAGGAACTTTTTTTGGCGTCTCCGAAGGCAGCGCATAAGTCGCTTGGATCTCAATATTTTTCTATGAAAAAATTATGCAATACAGGTCAAATATAGCCAAATATATTCGTAATTTTCCAAGACATTTGATTGAGTACTTTTCTTCCAAAAAATTCCAGAAAATCACTCAAATTTTCACCGTTCACACTGGTATAGCCCCTTAATTTTCACGAAACAAAAACAACGAGAACTTATCCAACATCCCAATAAATTTCGCGATTTCTACTTATTTTCAGCCAATTCGGTTGCAGCTTTTTTCGTGGCTCGTTCTACTTTCACACTTTCTCGAGGTTTTGTGTTTTCTTCTTTTTTTCGCACTTCGAGGAAAAGTAGTCTGATGGAGTTCGCTGGCTTGCGGGGACGACGATAGAGAGGAATCCGGATCTTCAACACGGTCAGGCACTCACGGACCCTCCGGTTTGGTTGGCAAGCGGGTATTAAGCGGCTGTACCGTAGCTGTTCTCGGATCATCATCCTCGCGTGGCAACGCGACGTATCGCGCGCCAAAATTAACCGGATGTGCTTGAATGAGGCACGAACTTTTGTTTCCCTTACATTTGTCGAGCGTCTTTTTCAAATGATTGTTCATTGAGTCGTTTTTTTCTCAAATATTGATCGTATTAATTATTAAGCGTATTAATCGGGATTTGCAAAAAATGTAGTCAAGCAGACGAGGACGAGGAGCCCCGCGTGACCGGAGTCGGTGCGACCGCAAAAGCACTTTAATTCTCATTTTCATATGCGCTTTTGACCCTTTACAAACGAAAACGTCTGCCGCAATCCGGCTTGCACTTGAACAGCCAAATGGTTCAGCAAAGACAGAGAAAACGCGGCAAAAATATAAACAGGGAGAGAGAGAGGGTAGAACAAAGAAGCTCTTGCGGTGCGATTAGCAATGAGGATAAACCGAGAAAAGCATAAACCACCCCAACAAAAGCTCGAGGCTGCTGCGAGAGAAGAAGCGAGAAAGAGATCTTGTACGAGCGACGGAGCTTTCTATTCTTTCTTTTTGCTTTTTAAACGACCCTCATCTATTTCTCTTCCCTTCGGAACGTCTCCTCAGGCCACCCGACTCAGGAACCGTATATATTTCGTACACGATATAGGTATACCCATAAATCTAAAGATTTGAAAGGACAACATAGGGGGGCCAATCGTGTTCGACGATCAGCTAATTTCCGACAGCAGGAAGAGTTGTAGCCAATTACTCTGTGTATCACTTTTTTAACGTCGTCGAACAAGTTCTTCAAGATAGTTTTGAAGAACGCAGTCCGGAGTCTCCGAGTCAATTATTCGCCCATCGACCCACACGATATAGATAGAGACTCTATGATGGTCCATTATCTTCGGAGAGGCAAGATTCCTCGAACCGAATCGGTTGGTTGAAGAAGAAAAAAAATCGATGCTTCAAAAAAACGTCGTGACGCAATTCTCAACGGGGTTATTGGAGTTAATCCCGAAAAAAACAGGAAATAAATTGGTCGACCAAGAGTAAATCCCGATTGACACCGGGCTTACAGTTATCGACCGAGTTTTCCCCGCTTGTCCGGAGAAAAGCGATTAGACACATTGAACGACTTGACGAATGGAAGAGCGAGAGAGAGGGGAGAGAGAGAGAGGGAGAGAGAGAGAGAGAGAGAGAGAGAGAGAGACTTCTTCGCAAGAACCTCCAGTAAATTGCTCGAGGCGTTCAAGTCGCAACTTTCCTGCTGTTCTTTTTTATTTGTCTTTTTTTTATAAGCCGCGATTGCGAACTGTTTGTTCCGTGCTCTTGCCACAATTAATTACGGTTCGCGGGTGACTCAGGCCGTCGGATGTTCACCAGCACCTTATCGATTTCCAATCAAAAGAAGATAGAGCTGCGCCTTGACAGCCTCTTGCTCTCCAACAACGAGCTTCACCCTTCCCAGGCGCAATTCACACGTAGGCGAAACGTTCTTTGTGAACTTGAACTATTTTGAAGCATCGATCAAGCACGTGGTTCACCATCACGAACCAGAATAATTAATTCGATTTTTTCATACCGAAAGAGGCTGTTCGAATGTCGAACAATTGCTACGAAACGTTTGGTAGTGTTCGGTTTTAAAATAAACGCAACTGGAATCGAGCCATCTGCTGTTTTCGACGAAGAAATTATAGCGGTATCCAGTTGATCGCAGAGAAAGTCCAATCTATTTTCAATATTCAATTTCCGTGCGATTTGTACGTGATTGCAATTACGCAATAATCTGATCAAAAGTCATCTGTATTAAGGTCAACGAGATCATTGGGACTCGATTACATCAACGCTGATAGGGGGTTGAGGAACGAAGAGTGATTTTGTTGCAAATTGCAAGCGTGATTTTCCACCACTCGTGTTTTGGGCCATTTGTCATAATACCGCGTTCACAAAATTGGCAGTTTTTCGACGTCTCTGCCAATATTGCCCGGTGAATCGCAAAAATATTCGCAACAAAAGTGAACATTTTCCGAATAAATGACACATGTATGGCTGTGACGTAGATTGGAGAGTTTGTTTCCTCCATTTGTCGTTTCGCCGTGCTCAAGTGTCGCGTGACTCTTCAAGCTCCGATTCGCTCGACGCTTAATCAAATTACTTGAAGAGCCTACGAGAGGACGTTTCCAGACTCGCCGGCACTCTCTTCAACCCTTCCAATCTGCACTCGACTTTCCAACCCTCTCGTTCGTAACCCTTTTCGCTCATCTCTTTCGCGCGTTCTCCCTCTGCTCCTTTGTCTCCCGATAGCCGCGGACAACGTAACAAGTGGCATCTGTTGCATTTGTTGGTTTAAGTTGCTGTACCGAAATACTTGACTTCCTGGCGCGATTCCAATTGGCACTTTGTCAAGGTTCAACCAGATTGTAAGTGGCAGAGGATCCGCGCGTTTCCTACCACGAGAGATCTCCAGCTAGTCCATCGAGAATTGTGGATCATTATAGCTCGTTCAGCACCAAAGTCTCCGCAGCAATAGGCGATTGAGTGGAAACGGAAGAACCAAGCAATCGGAACAAGCGACTCATTCTCACTCAACGTGCGCTGGCCTCCAATGTTCCCACGAATGATGGGAGCATGGCAGTTGAGAAAACAGGAAACGCCGTTACGTCTGCCCCAAGTTCAACCAACACGTTCCAGCTCCTCGCACATGAAATGAAAGACTCGACGATCAAACTTCTTCCCATCTGGACAAAGTTATCGGTTGGAAATCGCGCCCGAGAGGTCGGAGACGATCAGCAACGAGGCAAAGCCGTGCAGGCTTTTGCACGGATCGACAAATCCTTCGGAGTTTTTCAACGCGGCAGCTGGTCATTCCGTTCCGATGGAGAGGATGGTGGTCGAAAAGTTTGCAATCGTCCAGCCGTGGCGGTTGTAGCGGGCCCACAGGCGAGCGCGAAACAAAACTTCACCAACGACAACTGGACAGTCTATGCGAGACTGAGCCGCGCGGCCTGAATGATATCTGCTCCAATGAGAAGCTCCATTCACTCCGTTCGTTGTAGTTTGCCAAACTAACACCCGCGGGGTGACTCGGACTGGTTCAACCAAACACGTATCACACATCGATGGACCGGAAGCCCGTCTCAGCGGATTGCTATGCTAAAGTGGATTGCGGCTCTCAAACGCAACTTTATCGAACTACCGCTGATGGAGAATGCGACAGGGTTCATCAGAGAACCGCGAGAGGGAACCACGTGAGCTATAATTTCCATTCGTTTGCCCGAGAGGGAAAACCGAAGTAGGTTGGGAATTGAAGTATTGACACGTTTGACGAGGACGAGCGTTGAAGAGGCCAAAAGTCATATCGAAGCAGCTGACGAGCTTCCAGGGTCGATGCCAACGCGGAATTTCTACCAAAGATGAAATCAGTTTCACTTTCCTTCGTAATCTCTTGCCTCGCGTAGCCGCGCATCGAAACAATGTTGGTCACGTCGCAAGCACCAAGGGAAAGTCCTTGACGACTTCTCGTGCAAAATTGTTTCTGCTACTCTCGCACCCAACTCTCGTTCAAGCCCCTTATTGATTTTGAGAGAGAGAGAGAGAGAGAGAGAGAGAGAGAGAGAGAGAGAGAGAGGGCACGTCTTCGAGAAAGTTTCGCGAAGCTCGTGTCCCCGCGATGTTCATGCACGAGAGAGGTCTCTTCGATGCACGCTCCAAGAAGCCACGGGGGCAATCTCTCAGCGTGGAGAGCAAAGTGGGTGCCGCAAAAGCTGCACAGCCAGCCGAGAGCACAGCGAGCACGCGGGATAATGTATTCGTGTAAACTGGATTGAAAATCGATAATGCACCCAAGTAGCCCCAGCTGGCGGCACTGTCCTGGAGTATATTGGCTCCTACCGAATCGCTACGACACTGTCTTGCTATATAATAAATGAATAGCTGCACGAGAGCAACGTACACTTCCCCGCATGGTCCCCAATGACCGTGTGCTCTAGGGACCCCGTGTGTAGCCTGGATCAATGTGGCGAGCACGAGCATTAGCGGAACAATCTCAGCAAGAGACAAAGGGTTGAGAGAATGAAGAGCTCCAATCAGGGGTGAACGAATTCCGAAACTTTTTCCATCCTAGTCTCTTTTTAGGGGCTTCGGGAGCACTCGTAATTTCATCATACCCGTCCGCTTTTCCGCCGTCACATAGCAATATTTCGCAATGTTCCTACGATACCACCACCAGTCGACTCGACCTTTGCGATACGTCACGCACGGAAACAAACTACCAAAGTTCCGGCACTCCAACGGGCTTGCTGTGCTCGGAAAATAACGCGATAACAATGATGGTGCTAGCTGCAATAATCATAACGGCGATTCTATGGAAACGGTTGGAACACGGTAACTCCGAGAATAATTATCATTCTCATTACTCGGCGGGCATAAATTATATGGAAGACGCATATGAGGGATTCCACGTCACTTCAGCCAGTAAAAAAATACACAAATAATTTTGGAAAATGGAGTTACTTGATTGAAAAATATTCACCGAGTGGCGACATTTTTAAAAAAATTCTCACGCTTTTTCTCGTTGATTACCATTTTTTAATATTTTTCATTTGCAAAATATGCAAAAATATTTTTTTTCTCAAGGAAAGACACTCGTTATTTTCTTTTTAAGAATTTCCCCGAACTGTGAATACGAAAAACGGATTTTTGGTATTTTTTGTATTATGGGATTCCTAAACACCGTGAAGTAACAGCTATTTTTATTTTTTGTATTTTTTATTAATATTTGATTGAAGAGTGTAGAGCACTCGCTGTATGTTTTCCAGGTTTTTGAAATACATATGACATGTATATCATATGTATTGGAGCCTTGGAGTGCTCCACACTTTTCAATCAAATGTTAATGAAAAAATTTAAAAAATAAAAATAGCTGTTACTTCACGGTGTTTAGAAATCCCATAATATACAAAATACCAAAAATCCGTTTTTCGTATTCACAATTCAGGGTAATTTAAAAAAATGAAATAAAGAGTGTCTTTCCTTGAGAAGAAATTTTTTTTGCATATTTTGCCCTGAAACGGACGTTCGACTTGCTCAATAAAATGTAAATTAATTTTTTTCTGGAAGGCTATAAAAAGGCGCACATTTTAGTTTTTTTTTTTTACGAATGTAAATACGTCAATTTCGACACTCGGTGAATATTTTTCAATAAAGTAACTCGATTTTTCACAATTATTTGTGGATTTTTTTTACTGGCTGAAGTGACGTGGAATGCCTCATACACCAGATGCAGAAGTATGAAACCGGAATTTCCCTATAGATGGTGCTAGCCATCAGTTTAGGGACCGTAAAACCGCTTCTGCAGTGCCATCATCTCCCTCTAACAGCTGACGAAGATTTTCAACACACAACAACCCAAGTTCCCTACATCGGTATATTTTTCTATAACCATAAACATGTCGAGTCTTGTGCCTACGAACTACGATTTGCGGACAGCATTGGTTTTCTGTTATCATTTGAAGAAAACTGCTGCAGAATCACATCGAATGCTTGTCAAAGCTTACGGTGAACATGCTCTTGGTAAAACACAGTGTTGCGAGTGGTTGAAAAAATTCAAAAGTGGTGATTTTGACGTGAGAAACGAAGAGCGTGGGAAACCACCAAAAAAGATCGCCGACAAGGAATTACAAGCCTTATTGGATGAAGATGATACTCAAAGTCAACGAGAACTCGCGGATCAATTGAATGTGACTTTTTAAATAAAATAATAATAGAATAAAATATTTTTTATCATTTTCAAACAACAGACGTGTAATTTTTACACAAAATTCCGACTTCATACTTCTACACCTGGTATATGCGAAGATCCCTGCATGAAGACAGTGGAGAATCGTAGTCTTCAAAATTTTGTAATTATCGAACAATAACACGCACGGCCGATTCCTCCGTTGGAGTAGTACGTGGTCATGTTCGTTTTCTGGCGCACGTACGAGCCATTCGCGAGCCCAGCGACGTGCAACTTTGCGCGACCTTTCGCGGTCCAGGACTAACATACTTTGTGCATACGTAGATATGCAACATCCTCGTGCTTTATACCGCAGCCGAGAGAGCCAGAGAGAGAGAGAGAGAGAGAGAGAGAGAGAGAGAGAGAGAAAAGGGACGCGAGCACCGGCACGTTGGCTACGGATTTAATTAGAAGCTCCTTGCCTATGTGCGGTAAACTGATTTCGCAACACGCAAGGAAAAGGGACTCGCTGGGCTAGGAAGTAAATGGCTCCCAGGAATTCCAAGTCCACCGCCTATTTGGTGAACCGTTCTCCATGTTGTCCTCATACAAAATCCTCTTCTCGCATATAACACACTGCCAAAAAAAAGATATTTAATTTAAATAGAATCTATTTAAATCAAATAGGTTTTTTCCGTGGCTTACGGCCTAGTACGATCTTATTTGTTTCAAAGATATTTTTTTACTTGTTTCAGCCATTCGTTTTAAATATTGAATACATTCAAATTGAATATATATAAATATTCGATTCAACTAAATCTCTATTTGCTTACAATGTACGCTGTAAATCTAAGTGTACTATATACATAAAATATCTCATAAATCCAAAATGAAATGAAATACTTAATTGAGAGTTTTATGACAACGATTTTGTACCGTAATTCGTCATTCCCTGGCATTTTGAGATGATTTCTATCGAAGAAAATATTTCACCATATGGGAACGAACCTAGAACCTACCTACTCATAGCTACCCACGCTGCCCCTATGCTACCGAGTGCTTGTATCATCTTAGTCGCAGATATGGCTAAAAGATCAATGAATTCCTATAATTATTTGCTGTATCACATAATCTATATCAATTAGTTAATATCATTGTGATAATTAGAGAGTTTTACCGAATAACATGCTATATATTTTTCTAACATAATCTCTATATATATATATATGGTGAGGCACATAAAGTATCACAGAGCAATAGCACTCAAACTATTGATCATATCCAAAAATGTTTCAGACAAAAGTTACAGTGTTCGAAAAGGCCGTCATACTGGACCACCCTATTTTTTTTTAAATGGAACCATTAATTTTTTTTCGATTACTTTATTGCCGATTTTAAGACGAATTCAGCGACCTTCAGCACAAGGTCATTCTAGTCACGCAAAGTTTGAAAAATGTCGAAAAATCGAAAAATATCGGAATAATCACTTTAGTAGGATCCACTAACCTTGGTTTGGGTCTACCTACAGAAGATGCTTGAAGATTTTGTGGAGCACCTCGAGCCGCATAAAAAACATTAGGGGGTCAACGTCGTTCAAGGTCATTCAAGGTCACTGACAAATATTTGGTAGTGATCCGAGATATTTAGATTTGTGTTTCATTGTAATGGATGACCTTGAACGACTTTGATCCCCTAATGTTTTTATGCGGCTCGAGGTGCTCCACAAGATGGGTGAAAAAAAAATGTACGATTCCATTTTTAAAAGTGGAGTCGACCTTGACGTAGCTTCAGCGTCTCCACCGAAAAAAATAGGATGGTCCAGTATGACGGCCTTCTCGAACACTGAAACTTTTGTCTGAAACATTTTTGGGTATGATCAATAGTTTGAGTGCTATTGCTCTGTAAGACTTTATGTGCCTTACCCTGTATATATATATATATATATATATATATATATATATATATATATATATATATATATATATATATATATATATATATATATATTCCTCACTCTCCACCCTCGCTACCCCCACACCTCTTCGATATGTGTGTTACAATAAAGACAGACCATTCAATCAAATAGAAAAATGGTTGACTCTACGAAAATTCTGTATAATTTAAATTAAAAAAAATCAAATGGATCCATTTAGTGGATTCAACTAAATTGTTTTTCGAGCAAATGAAACCGAATCACAAATTTATTAGGATTAAGTCAGCTATTTAGTTATTGGACGATATTGAATATATTTTGATTAGTATAAATAAATATATTTAAAGTAAATAATTTCACTAATGGAATGCAATAGGAAAAATTTGATTCTACGAAAAATCTAGTTGATTCAAATAAACAAAAATCAAATAGACGCGATTAGTTCATATCAATAGAATTTTTCTGTCAGTGCAAACTTTCGCGGCTATTCGACAAAAACATAAATGATTTCCATTCCATTTCTTTTTTCTCAAAAAAAGTACGCATCCGCGCGAAAAGAGAATTGGAAAAATATAATTGGTTTTTGTTCGATATTACGCGATTCTATAAACCCGGAGTGCACTTTTGTTTTCGCAACGTGCCGTGATATTTTCAACCATGCATCATAAAACTCGTACGATCACAATTCTCCGTCCATTAAATCACTCTGATAATCCGTAATGCGTATCGAGGTTGTAAGCATCGGAGAGTCGTTTCCGTCGTTTTATATCTGGCCTAGTATATCCCCGCGTTTCCTCCACACACACAAGCGCGCGCAATAGAATAATACTATATCAGAGCACGACCTCGCGAATAACTTACGACTCCAAACAGCTCAGCTTTTTTTCGTACTGCGGTTGACTCCGCCTTTTTTCTCTCCCCGTCTCTTTTTCTCTCGCTTTTTTTTTGCGCAATCGACAAGCCATGAAATATAGACGTATAGCTGCGAGGAGTGAAAGATGAAAAAAGCCCTGGGCAAGAGCGAGATTGGGAATTCCGCAAAGCGCCAAGCCCTTAAAGGCCCTCAATTTTTTGGAGGCTTCCCTGTCTACTTTTTTTTCTCAATCTGCATGTGCATATATCAGACACGCGAATATCAAGTTTATCAATGAAATGTCATACTTTTATTCGTTCTCGTTCAACCTGAAATTCGTGCTCGACTAATCAGATGCCAAAATTCGAATTTCCCTTGGCATTTCGAATAAATCATTTCCGTTCGCAAGAAGGAACGTGCGAAAGTGTGCTCTGTGCAAAGACCCTTCACCTCCTTCGATCAATTTCGATATTTATCATGCCCACGTTTTTTTTTCTTCCCACAGTCGATTCGTCTTCTCCCTGGAGCTGTGGACCAACGAACGTTTCGCGAGTGCGTCAAGTCCGAGATGGAACTATCTATCACAAAAATCCGGGTTACTACCGTATTTTTTTCTCCCGCTATTTTTTCTCCTGCTATTTTTTTGCCATGTTTTTTCATGGACTTGGAAAAGTTGCGAGTCAGCCTCGCCGCGGGCGTCTGAATGAGTGAGGAAGGACTGAAAGGTGGTGTGGTGAGAGATCGCCTCGCAACCGAGGGCCGACGACGACGGCTTAAAATCCCAGCGACGCCTGGCGGCTTAAATTGAGACGTCGTATACGTATACCATATGCCTCTATAGATGTATATATGGCGCTATACACAAAATCTCTGATGGCTGGTAACCGTAGCAGCTACTTGGGATCAACTTCTCGCGAATCTCATCAATCTATTATCCGCAGAAACGCCGCGGAAGAAAATATGTGTGAGGAAGAGACAGACCGAAAGAGAGGATAAGAGAGATAGGGAGAAAAAGGGATGAGTGGAGAAATGAGGAGATACGAGTTAGATGAGAGCGGGTGATAGTGATATAATTGATCCCCGCTCAACTATCGTCAACGTAGAGCGAGGCGATAAGTTCTGTGGAAGTGAAGCTGACGTAACGCGGGTCACGTAGCCAGAAAGAGGCCGAAATGGCCGAGTCGAACCTTGACCCATATCGAGTATACGAAGCGACCCATATCTGGGCAGAATTCGGGCCAAAGCCCACCCCCCTACCGAAATTTTTCATTCTTACTCTCCTCATTGCGATTTTCTAAACTCCAACGAGCAACATTCTCTAAATTCAAACAAACGAAGGGAAGACAAGCCTTCTCGTCGTTCAAGTTCGAATAATACGTGTGTGAGTGTCAAATCCGCACAGCTGTTCGAGACAGAGCGAATTACTCATGTACAGTGTTGTGGAACAGCTCCGAATTCGAGGGGGGGGGGGGGTCGTATGTATACGTTTTAACGTACACGTGTGCATATTCGAGTATGCGGCTGTGTCAGAGTTCGAGTGAGAGAGGCGAGTGCACGGGCGTTCGCCATCCCGACTAATCGCAACTTGCATACAGGGTGTACCTGAGGTCGTGTCCAACCTCCGAACGGTTGGGTAGATCGCGAGATTCCAAAAGGAAAAGTACTTGCGCGTTTTTCTCTCGGATGCACCGATCCTGAGATATTAACTGATCAATGCCAGCCAACCAGGCTCGACGGGCGGTTTTCTTCACTAGAGTGGGCGGAGCGCGGTTACTCACCGCCGCTCCGTATTGGCTACCACCGATTAGTCCGATATCTCAGCAACGGCGGATCGCAGAGAAAAATGTGCGGGCACTTTTCTCTTCGCAATTTCACCGTCTATCTGTCTGGCGAAGATCCGGAGTCTTTTTTTTGGACACCCTCGATGCGCGTGTATAGAGTGCTCGTAACATAAACATGCCAGACGTACGTGAAACGATATATCAGCGATATCGGCATACGCGAAACGTTTGAGCTGCATGCGCCGAGCAGCAACATACAACACGGAGATGCGACTCTCCGCTCAGGATTCTCGCTCACTCCCGCTCCTCTCACTTCTCCTGAAACGTATAAACACGTATACACTCTGCATCATCGGCTAACACCCCGTATCGTTCGTGATTTACATCTTCTATTTCCTCGACACGCCTGTCTACATCCACCAAGAGAGGTATTCGTATCCGCGCTCCGCGCTTTTGGTCAGACCGGCTACTACGGCGCTCGATGAGCGTAAAATATGATGCAAGAAATAGTAACAAAAAAAAGAATCAGGTCTCGAAGGTGATAGAATGAGGCAATTTTTGTAATCTCGCCGCGAGTTGATAACGCTGTTATCCAGCTTCAAAATTTAATAAAAAATTAGCAGACTCAGACCCGTAGTTTCGTGCTTTTTTTTCTATTAAATTTAGACGAATTATTCAAGAATTATGCCTTATGCACTTACTATAATAATTATTATTATTGGAATGTTAAATAAGTTGTCGCTATTTTTTCGTGAAAATGGAGGCATTGTTTTTAAAAATCATTCCTAGTGCTTTCAAACGTTGCAAAACTGTTGTGTGATCGACTCCTAATGATTCTGCAAGTTCAGCTAGCATTTGACGTGCGTCTTCATAAAGTAATGCCTACAATTCAACACGTCAAAATCATTATTGTTGAAGCGTCTAAATAAATTTTTGCACGTTGTTTCCGACAAAGCATGGTCACCGTAAGTCTCAAGAAGAATTCTGTGTGCTTCAGCTGCAGATTTTTTTAAATAAAGTAGTGCATCAAAATTCCCCACAAATACCTACTCTTTTTTTAAATGAAAACTGACATGAAAAATAACATTAACACTATGAAAAAAAGTTGTTTACACTTCAGCGAAATGACATACGCTGAATTTCGAGCTTCCTTGTAGTAAATGGTGTCTCAACATTACCTGACGTTTCAAATAGTACGCATTTGACAACTGGCGTCAGCAAGTATTGAGATTTAGTCATGGAGAATTACACGATCGAGCAACGGATAGAAATTTTGAAAATTGACTACAAAAATGGTGAAAATCTTACATCCTGCCACACTGCGGGGGAAACAATGCAGTTATTGCATACGAAGTTTCATGGTCGTGTTACCTCGCGATGCGGTGGTGTGAATTGGTCTTTCTTTGGGGTTTTCTCACAGGGTTCAGACAGTGTATGCCAATGAGGCACAGACCATTCCGGGGCTCAAGGAAGCAATTGGGCGCACCATTAATGAAATTAGTCCGCAATTATGTCAAAATTTTATTAAAAGTTTCGTCAAAAAGTAAAAAGGCAAAAGCAAAAAGTTATCGGATATTGTGTTCCACACATAACCTCCATGTTTGTACCTCATATTCAAATAAAAATATTCGTACCTTTCGAATAATAATACGTTTTATTAATAAATTAAGATGTCAAGTCATTTTGAGACCCCCTTTACTTTTTTATAAATGCGTTACAATCTTAAACAACACGCACGGAGTTCTGGTGACGCCATCTGTTGGAAAACAGCGAGAACTTATTCAACGTTCTAACATTATTATCATCATCACGAAAAAACACTATAATCAAACAATCGATTCCAGATTCATAATTTGGTCATCAACTTTCACGTAATTACGATTTTCCCGTAATTCCAAAGAAAATCCATCCTCCAGGTTCTGTCGTCATTGCATTCAATGAGCAGACGGAACAATGATCCCGCATAAAAGTTTGGACATTGAGAAAACGATTACAGTCTTATTATAATGAAGTCTCGCTTTTTCTATTCACCAAACGCGAGAGAAATGGTCTTTCTCCGAAGCCGACGCGGCCGCATTGTTGAAAAAAAAAAGTAATGAGTCCTGCTGCTTCGCCATCACCTACCGCTCTACCTACCGAGGCTTTTCAGCCCAACGTTGGTGCTAGCTGTGTGCCAACAAAAATCCAACGTGGCCCATTGTTTCTCACGTTATGCGCGATATTTAAACGATGTGGACCCTTTGTCCACGAACACCTAGCCTCCCGAGACCGGCCGATGAATGCTATACGTGCATAATTGTGTCAACATCTATATAACATACGCCAGTTATTTTTCGTCACTCCTAGCCAAGAATGCAACCAACTTTTTACCTCCTCTTTAATCAAGTTTCATAATTTCCCCGGAGGAGGGGGAGAGGGGGGGGTGGAACAGAAGGAAACGCACAATGAAAAACGAATGGAAAATTGTACGGAAGAACTCTCCAGGGCTAGTCCGTGAAGAAATCGGATTGCTCGCCTTCTATAATGCGAGATCGAAAGGAAATTCCTTCACGCGCACTTTTTCTCCCTCTCATCTGTTCGAGGCCTCACGAATTCGCCCCCTCAGCCTGCTTAGGGCTCCGCGCGCACTTTCATTTTTTCTTCCTCTTTCACGCTTCTGCAATCATCTTTCTCCCGTGCCCTATCGCTTATATCGGTCACGATCGTGCGTCGGACGCGTCGGCTTTCTCCCGATTCTTCGGCTCCGTAATATGCGATATTATGGGCAGAGCGATCAGCCGGGAATAGAAAAGACGAGAGGGACGAAAATAAGATGAAAGGAATGAACGAGACAGGTTCTCTCTCACGCCTCAATTCCCTACGTGTGTCCCTTCACCCTTATTTTTCCCTCCCTCACCTTTGTTACCTCCGGGTATTGGGGTGTCGGCAGAGCTCGCCCGTTGAGGCTCACACGCGCTTGGGTCCGAGAGCGAAACCTTCACGACCCTTCCGCGAGTGCACAGGTCCCTGTGCGCCGGCATTTCAATGCTGATGTTTGGGGTTGCGAGAGGACCCGGAGTAAGGTTAGGTAGACTCGCACAGGACTTACGCGAGAGACGAATTCGTCGAGGGAGATAGAAACGACAACGGCAACAACGGTGAATGAGTGGCTCGTTCTTTTTACCGTGGCCGAATGGACCAGCCATTTGTCCATGGAACCGGAATAAAAAAAAAGGGTAAAGGGCCGAGGGAGAAGGAGCTGCCGAATACGGGTGCGCGGACGACAGAGAGTGAGAGAGTGAGAGAGAGAGAGAGAGAGAGAGAGAGAGAGAGAGAGAGAGAGAGAGAGAGAGAGAGAGAGAGAGAGAGAGAGAGAAGGAGGGAGAGAGAGAGAGAGAAGGAGGGAGAGAGAGAGAGAGAGAGAAGGAGGGAGAGAGAGAGAAGGAGGGAGAGAGAGAGAGAGAGAGAGAGAGAGAGAGAGAGAGAATAAAACTGTGCCTGCTTGACACTGAACATCCGCGACCATTCAAACGCATTGTTCCATTTTTTACAGGCAAGTGCAACGAGCCAAAAATAGCCTCTCAATCGCCATCTCGAAATGAGTAGCTCGCGGAATTTCTCGTCATTTGCAACTGTCACGTGTACACCCTACAGCGCCCCCCGACTCCTTCTACTTTCGATATCTCCCGCGAGATGAGAATACACAAAAAATTGCAATGAAAATATTCTCGAGCCCGTCCGGGGGTTTGACCCAAATGATATATACGAAATTAATAAGCGGATGTAGCTTTCGGGAGTGACGCGTTCGTGTAGCTTTCGCGAGTGATGTGTTCGCAATTATAACAGGCCGCTTTGGGGTCTCCAGGGCCCCGTCAAACTTCCAAAGCCAACTCGTCCTCTCTGTATTTCAATTAATTTTTCAATTTCCCTCCCGCTTGCTGTGAGCGACGTTAATTTTTTCGGCACACCTGCGACGCCTTCACGCAAATCGATGTCGAAAACGAGAAATGAATAGCTTAATAAATATGCATTCGGCCCGCCGTCTGGTGAGGGGACGGTAATGTCCCGAGTACCGACCGGTACGCGCGGAAAAAGTTGAAGTTAAGGGGTCTTCTCACGTTAGACGCTAAAAAAAGTTATTTTCATGAATTTTTTTGATTGGTTTATATTATGATATAAAAGTTGTTACACTTAAAAAATACACTTTCGAAATATATAAAAATAAAATGAAATTTTGTATTTATGTAACCTAAAGAAACTTTAAACGCGTTTTTCTCGAAACAACGTTTTTCGACGGATTGTTGATAAAATCTTCGAAACTAGTAAAAAGAACTTTATGAAATTTTAAACACATATTTCTTACAACTATAGCTATAGCGCATATCAAAATTAAAAAAAAAAAATATTTACTTTTTTGCCAACAGTGAAAAAAACGTTTTTTCAAAAAAATGGCCGGCATTTTGTTATTTTTGGATATATAAAAAATCGTATGACATGCGCTATAGCCATTAACATACTGAATCTAAAACCGTTTGATTTTTTTGTTTGTTGTAGTACAGCGCAGACCTACAATTTTTTTAACTACCATTTTCGTCTATAAATAGTGCCTTAAATAAATGAAAATTTTTTTAAAATGTATTTCGAAAGTGTATTTATTGAGTGTAATAACTTTTATATCAATATCTATAATATAAACCTATCAAAAAATTCATGAAAGTGGCCTTTTTCAGCGTCTAAAGTGAGAAGACCCCTTAAAAAGTGGCAGTTTAGAACTGTCACCTATGTGGATTCTAATGGACACGAGATCTATGTTAACTTATCAGAGAACATAGGACGGAATTTTGTCCCATAGTTCCTAGATTTCTAGAGAAATTTGTTTTTTCGATACGAGTAAAGTCAGCAATGACTTGGGATGCTAGTGGCGCTCTCTCTTGACTGTCTATGAAAAATAACGGCGCCAAAATTTTAAAAGAAAAAAGAAACAAATAATTATTGATCAACACTTCAATAAAAAACGATCCGATAATTCGAAAACGTATAATAGAACAATTACATTTTTTAAAGTGTAATCGAAAAAAAAATGTAACAATTCTAGAGTACAGATGAATAGCCGTATTCGGTATTAGTAGTTAATTGAATGATATTATTTATTTTCGAAATGATTGAAAGTATGTTGAAAAGGAACTTCTTGCTATTTTCATTTTTTAACTATAAAATGATAGTTTCAGAAGCTAAAATCATCTTCATTTTCTCGTCGCTTATAGGAGGTGTCACGGTACTGAATTACGTTGGAATAACTTCAGGTGAAAGATATTTTCTGCCACTCTTATAATCGTCATCCGTAAAATGACAATGGCAATCATGTTTACTGTCATGGAGTGTTCAAATATTTAAATATAAAAAGCCTTCGTCTCCTGTGATGCGGACTCACTGTTTACAATTAAAAACAAAATATTTATATTTGAATAATTTTTCATTTGACAACTTGAGTATAAAACGAAATTAATAGAACATATTTTTAAAAATAAAAAGCCGTATTCTCCAATTTAGGTTTAGTCTACGAGTTTTATATTCATCTTTAATACATCTGTACTTAGAGTTCTTCATTTATTAGAAAACGATAACATTTACACGCTCTTTTTCTTCTGCTGTGTTAATTACTTGAAGCACAGCAACTTGACATTGCTAAAAAACAATAACAATTTAACACAGTTACCCTCGAATATAAATTTAAAAAGACAACAGAAAGCAAGAAAGAAAATAAGCTAAAAAAAGTCTTAAAAAATTGAAGCGATAACCTATTTCCACATGGGATCGCAGTAAAGTTGCTAACAATCATGACATAATATGTTTTGCCGGCAGAGGGACGCACCTATTATTATTATTATTTGCCTTGCTGCCACACTTACGCTATCGGGATATCGAGACTTTGATTCCAATAAATTATCGCTTGGATGTTCTCGGACTCTGTCAAAATTCGGCATGGTGGGGGCCCAGAGTGAGCAGCCCCTGACTTAGGCGAAAGAGCATACACTGAATTTCAAGCTTGCTTATAGTACTACTTTATAGATGCGTTACCATCTTAAGGCGCGATATACATTTACAAAGATAAAAAAATCGTTTTTTTCTCTTTCTTTAAACGATAGAACTATATATGTAGAATATTTTCCCAAAGTTTCAAAGCGAAATTCGGAAAACTTCAAACGTTACAGCCCGTCAACGCTGTGCCTCACCGCTCGGATTCGAAGCGGGCGTGAGCTTCAAACGCGTTTTTCTCATAACTGCATTGTCGAAATTGGCGTGCAGGATTACTCAAAAACTATTAAGCCGATTGAGTTGAAACTTGGTAGAAATATTGATAACATTGGTACCTTCTACTTGACGAAAATTGTTTTTGAAAAATTGGAAAAAAACTACTTCTTTAATCCACATGTTACCGAAATGTTGCGTGAAATGTTCTTTTTTCTTGTAAATGCGTGCCATTTTCTCAAATTTGCATTCTCTTCATTTTAATTACCGTCACATAGAAACTATACATGTTATAACTGAAAAAAATGTTTGAACTTTTTTTGCAAATTAAAGTCTACGGGAAGCTAGACTGCACCGCGATTCGCAACTCCCACGGCGACCTTGTTGTGACACTCTGCCACAGCTGCGCAATTTTGATGATGAATTAATTAAAAAAAATTATTTCGTATACTTAGGGGAGACCGGGGCAAAATGGTATAGCGGGGCAAAACGGTACCGGGGCAAAACGGCACTGGGGCATAATGGGATCGGGGCATAATGGGATAGCAAAAAATGAAGTTTCTTGGTGCTTGATTTGGGGCAAAATGGGATAGGGGCAAAATGGGACACACAAAAATGAAGTGTCGCAGCCCGCTGAATTTGGGGCAAAATGGGATGACAGGAAAATTCATGCTTCGGCTCTATGAAAGAGCTGTTGAAACATAATCTAAACTAAATGGTGCTTGTGGTTCGTTTCAGTCCACATATACGCAGATAATACGGACTGACCGATATATTTGTCGACACATATCCGTGGATTTCATGGGGAGCGGCGGTCCTAGTTTCATAAAACAATTTACGTAAAAATTGACAAGAGTTAGATTTTCATCAATGGCTTGAAAATCAGTATCAGTAACGTGCAGTTGGCAGAAAATAAATTAAAAAAAAAACAAAGAAAGATAAAAACAAAAAAAACCATAAATTGCACGCGTCAGATTATAAAAATTACTTGATTATTTAAATAATTAATAACGACAAAGAAATTGTACCAATCGAATAAGAAGGCTCAAATAACAATTTACGTCAAGTTTGGTACAGTTCTGACCGCAGAATCAAAAGTAATTGTTTAACAAACTTTAATAACAAATGGGCCCACTATTCATGTGCCCATGCTGACGATAACTTAATCGAGTCCGTTTGCGACAATTGTGCCGATAAAAATTAGCTTAGTTAAACAAGCAATAAAAATTAAACATTGCCACCGTTAAATTATAGTATCGTAAGTAGAGTGTGACCCAAATATCGTGTAACATTCAATAAAACCTGTTTTCACTCATTTATTACCCGTCGTTTTTTACCCCTGCATTTCTTTCGTTTCTGTGTCGAATTATTCCACTGTCCCATTTTGCCCCGATCCCGTTTTGCCCCAACCGCCTCTTTCTGAGGAGCCTGATTTTCTCCGGCCCATTTTGCCCCAGTCCCGTTGTTTTGCCCCAATAACGTATTTTCCAGCAGTGTTGATTTTCACTATTCCATTTTGCCCCAAACCCGTTTTGCCCCGGTCCCATTTTGCCCCGGTCCCATTATGCCCCGCTATACCATTTTGCCCCGGTCTCCCCTAAATATACTATTAAAGTATACCTTAAGGGGTTTTCCCCACTTGCGATTTTGAAAAAATCGATTTTTTTTTATTGCATTTTTTTGAAGTATAAGTATCTGAGAATATGTCCTGAAAATTTCAAGTCGATCCGAACAAAATTGACTGAGACATGAGCGTTGAAAGAGAAGAATCCGTTGTGAAATTGAAACGTTAAACGCGTTTTTCTCAAAATGGCATTTCTGAAGTCGGTGACCAAGATTACTCGAACACTAATGAACCGATCTTCTTGAAATTTTGCAGGCTTATTTAATACATAAAAATGTAGTCTTTAATCGTTCGATTTTTTTTTTCGAAAAAAATGGCCGTTTATAGCCAAAAAACGGCCGTTTTTTTCGTTAAAATCGAACCATTAACTTTGAGTGTCCGCCATTTTGTGAAAAATGAATATTTTTTTAAATCCTTCGATTTAATTAATTTAAAGTTTATACTTATATTTGACTAAAGCCATCCGCATTTTTTTTCAGATGATCCACTTCACCGCAATGTTGGTCACCGCAAACCGTGTATATAAAAACATTATTTCATTGACGGCCATTTGCCACTAAACAATGTAATATTTTTCAATAAAAATATTTTTGAAAGTTCTTCAAGATGTATTCTTTAAGATGGTATATTGATCGATTAAAAAAGTTTTGTAGTTTTCTTTAAAAAAATTCATGAAAAAGGCCTTTTTTGCGCTACAAGTGGGGGTAACGCCTTAAGTTTCATAATTGTAGAATAATTATTTCTCAGTTTAAAAAATCCGTCAATATTGCTCATTTTTTCCTGTCTAAATATATATCCCGCCGTAAACTACACGCACGCAGTGTGGTAACGGCATCTGTTGGACAACAGCGAGAACTTATTCAACGTCCTAATGACAAGCCAGAAATGACAGCATCTGTCTTTCCTGATTATTTCGCGAACTGGGTACTACTTCGCGTCTTCATTATCCAATGGCACAAACATTCCCATATGTTGCCAGTATGGAGAATACTCTTACTTGTTGTGTGGGAAACGAGCTTCGGGGGGCTCAAAATGTAGTCCGGCTAAGTGCCGCGAACTCGTGTGTACAACGGTATCGCTAAATGAGCAAGACAGAGCTCACGGGTGCCGATATGAAATCCAAGCTTCTCCCTGTTCCATACGTCCTATCGAAAACTATGGCTGTTTGCCAACGGGTAATAGCACACGAGGCGAAACACCGTTTGTGTACTCTTCCTACTCATGGACGTGATACGAGAAGCTTAACGGCGTAAAATCGTCGATTCCGAGGCACCTACTCAGCCTTATACGAGGCTGATCATAGCTAGGATTAGCCAAGGTCGAGATGTCGAACGAGGGGACCGAGATACTCGTCAAACGATAAATATTTAACGACGAGACGGGGGAGCGTGCCGAATCCGCTTTGGAAGAACAGGAAGCGAGGGCGGCGCCGCTCTATAGGATGGGTCAGTATTGACCAGGGTGGAACAACCGAAGAAGGGGCAACGGCGACCGTCCGGAGGGCAACCTGTACTTACATCAATAATATACTAATATGAGAATTTTCTCGTGCGGAAAATTACAATTTGATAAGCTTTCCTTTTACGAAGCCTGCAACTGATCGCACGTCGAACGAATCGTAAATAGTTGTCGTCAATCTGACAAAAGACTCAATGCTCACGTGTGCTTCGAACGGATCGCCATAAATCTACGAAATAATATCCCCGAAATGTTGGTGATCTACGCTATGTTCCACGTGTATCAATGAGGCAATGGGGTTATCCGCAAAACAGCCTGTCGCTGTTGCAGCATGCTACACGTAGTCGTTTTTGTCATCGAAAAATAATACGAAAGGCTTAAACGTATATTTACAGTCGCCTGAAAACTGTGCCAAGGAGGTGCCGAAATTTACATTGGAGTGCAGCGAAAATTGTCTTTTGGATTTTGTACACACGAGCATTCAACCAGCTACATTTAAGGGGTTACCCCCACTTGCGATTTTGAAAAAATCGATTTTTTTTATTGCATTTTTTTGAAGTATAAGTATCCGGGCCCATACTTCTGTATGGGCCAGGAATAGATAACTCTATGTAAGTTTACAAAAAAAAATATTTTCTTCGTGTAAACTGAAATTGAAACTTTAAACGCGTTTTTCTCAAAATGGCATTTCTGAAGTCGGTGACCAAGATTACTCGAACACTAATGAACCGATCTTCTTGAAATTTTGCAGGCTTATTTAATACATAAAAATGTAGTTTTTAATCGTTCGATTTTTTTTCGTAAAAAAATGGCCGTTTTATAGCAAAAAAACGGCCGTTTTTTTCGATAAAATCGAACCATTGACTTTGACCGTCCGCCATTTTGTGAAAAATGAATATTTTTTAAAATCCTTCGATTAAAGACTAGTTTATACTTATATTTGACTAAATCCATCCGCATTTTTTTTTTCAGATGATCCACTTCGCCGCAATGTTGGTCACCGCAAACCGTGTATATAAAAACATTATTTCATTGACGGCCATTTGCCACTAAACAATGTAATATTTTTCAATAAAAAAATTACTGAAAGTTCTTCAAGATGTGTTCTTTAAGATGGTATATTGATCGATTAAAAAAGTTTTATAGTTTTCTTTAAAAAAATTCATGAAAAAGGCCTTTTTTGCGCTACAAGTGGGGGTAACGCCTTAACACTTGTGCAATTGATATTTTTAACATATGCAAACAAAATAATTTTTAATAACTAAAATTGTCTATGTGTAAACTGTTCAATGAATGTTCACATTTAATTAGAAAAATGAAAAAATTGTTATTCCAACGATTCGCGCGGTATTTCTAGGTTTGATATTTGGCAACATTGGTTCTATCTCCGTCTCGTTTTACTCAACCAGGCGAGTTTAACCTCCATGCTTTTCAGCGTCGATCTGTCAAAACAATGTCAGGTACGGGAAATATAAAGCATTGTATTCGGGCCACGACTGGCAAAAAGCGTGGAAAATTTGTGTCGGCGAAATATGTCGGTTAAAAGTGAAATATGTGTGAAACTTCGAATGAGTGAGATGAGGTTAGGAATACAATCAGCTGTTGCCATGCTGTCACGTATCTTTATCGCAGCAAGTGGTAATACATCCAATACCGAAAGTTCAAATTAAACTTGATATTATATAAAAATTAGGTCAATAAGCGTAATTTGACTGAGCGCATTGGATTACTCCAAGTGTTAATGGGGTAAATCTGATTATTTTTAAGAATCTGACGAATTCCCACTATTATATACACGTTTGTAGCGACCGGAAATTGGGTTTTTGTATGTCGTCTCGGAATTCCTTCACAAAAATACGCAATTTTAATATTTCTTTTCTCTGTAAATTGGTCGACAGCCGACCCTGAAATTTTACAGAGACGATTATTAATACATTTAGTGAAGCTAAAAAAATGAAAATCCTATGGATTGAAGCCTGGCGATAGGATTACCTTAAGGGGTTGGGCCACTCTACTGGCCGAACAAATAGGCCTTTTGGGGATTTTTTTCTTCAGCAAAACTTCAAATAAAATCGAGATTACAAAAAGAGTGTTTATCATACATATCAGTGAGTGTATAGAATAATTTTTTTGAAGCGATGCATTTCAAAATGGCGGCTGTGCAGCGTTTATCTCAAAACTGCATTTTTTAAGTTGGCCGGAAACATAACTCAGACAATTTTCAACCGATTCACTCGAAATGTCGAAATATCTTGAAAAATACATTGTCTATGAAAGTAAGATTTTTTTTATATTGCATAGTTCATTTGTTTTTAACAATTATCTGACGATTTTTAGGCAAATTTTTGAAAATTGAAAAATGTGCCTAAAAAATCGTCAGATGATATCAAAAATATAAAAAAAAATCCTACGTGCTTCCATAGACAATATATTTTTCAAGATATATTCAACATTTCAAGGGAATCGGTTGAAAATTGTCTGAGTTATGTTTCCGGCTAACTTAAAAAAAGCAGTTTCGAGATAAACGCTGCACAGCCGCCATTTTGAAATCAATCGCTTCAAAAAAATTATTGTATACAGTCACTGACATGTATGATAAACACCCTTTTTTGAAATCTGGATTTATTTTATAGTTTTTTCTGGAAAAAAAATCCCGAAAAAGCCTATTTTCGGCCTCGAGAGTGGCCTAAGGCCTTAAGACGGAATGACACCTCATCGCGGTCGGTATGGTAGAACAATTATAGATTCCCAAAAATCTCTGAAACGGCTCTTCAGATCCCGTCGAAACTTTGCCAAACGACGTCAAATAGATAGACGAATAGCTTCCAGCCCCTCAAATTTTCTGAATTTGAGGGGCTGGAAGCTATTCGTCTATCTATTTGACGTCGTTTGGCAAAGTTTCGACGGGATCTGAAGAGCCGTTTCAGAGATTTTTGGGAATCTATAATTGTTCTACCATACCGACCGCGATGAGGTGTCATTCCGTCTTAAGGCAGACCTCTAGTTTCTCGGTCGAAAAAATCGATTTTTTTTTCATAAATCACATCTACAACATGTGTAGAAAATGTGTGCCAAAGGATTTTTCGATATTCGAAGTGGTTCACAAGTATAAATCACATGCGCGAACTTTCAAACGCGTTTTTCTCGAAACACCATTTTTCGAAACGGTGACCACGATATTTCAGAAACTCCTGCACCGATCTTGTTCAAATTTATACAGCATCTTTAATATGTTATAAGCCAGCGATTGAACTAGGATTATCATGATTGCTTAGATAGTTTTTTTTGTACGAGCGAAAAACTTAAGAAAAAATGAGTAAAAAATAGAATGTAATTTTCAAAAGTGTATAAAAAAGTCATTTTTTGTAATTTAGAATTCACTCTAGTTCAATCGCTAGTCTTAAATATGACGATTAAAATGCCGTTTGGTTTTTTTATTTCAGATAAGCAGAACAGCCGCAATCTTGGTCACCGTCAAGCACCTCTTTTACTTGATGTCTTCCTGTCGGCCACTATAACTTTTATTCTATTATATATTTTGACTTCAAAAAATTTGTAAAGCTTATTTAAATGTTAATAAAGATTATGCAAAAACAATGAGATTGATTATTTCGATGCTTTGCCCGTAAAAAATTATTGAAAAAGCCGTAAAAAAGCAGCCGAGAAACTAGAGGACCCCTTTAACTTGTGATACACGGTACGAAAATCTTCGCAGGCCAAGAATTCAACAGTCGATAAACGTAGACGGTGTGAACACATCAGGCAGGCATTGTCTGGAGACTGAGGGTGTAATGTCGACGCGAAACGACAAACGGTAAAGGGAAAACGAGACTGGAGCGGCAGTGGAAAAGTGAACATTTCGTCAGGTGTTCTACCTACCACTGGGCGAGAGTAGGGCGGTCGGCAAACAGCGAATACGTTCTTATCGAGCGTCAACACTTGCCGACCGAGCGATTCGGTTGGTAAGTCCTCACCGTGTCCATTCCTCGCTGTTTGCCGACGCGAGATAAAGCAAAACGCCGGATCTGCACATTGGATCCGCACGTGGTTTGGAAACGAACAAATCTTGAGGACGGCTTGGCATCCTATACCTTTGAGAATTGCCTAAAGGTTTCGTCATTGCGCAAGTCCAACGAAGGACTACGCGCAGCGTCAAGCACGTCGCAAAACAAAAAACAAAAAACGCAAATATTTTTCTACCGCTACGTCACCCAAGGATCTAAGTGTGTGTTAAGAAATGAAACGCATGTTTTCGTCACTCACCCAAGCGCCTTCGTGCTGATGAGAGGGGTCTTTAGATTGAGAAAACCGTTCTTCTTGACGGTTTGCTGGGGCTGACTGCAGCTCGCGCCCTCGCCGTTCTCGTTCTGTTCCTCCAGGTCGCCGTCTCTCTCCTTGGACCTCCTGGCCCGAAGATACAGCCACGCCGCCAGTCCGAGGCCGACCAAGACACCAACAGCGCCGAAAGTTCCCAAGACAGCAGTTATTATGTCTCGTCGCTCCATACCCACCTGGGGAACATTGTGCCAGTTCAATGAGCGAGCTTTGGGTGATTGCGAATCAAGTAAACTCGGCTTTGAATCACAATCAGATGGCTCGGTAGCATTGTGTCTTCTCACTCAAGACACTAAAAGAAAGGTTATGTTTATGATTTTTTTTGATAGGTTTACATTATAGATATTGATATAAAAGTTGGTACACTTAACGACTACACTTTCAAAATACATAAAAAAAATTGTTTATGTATTTATGTGACCCAAACAAACTTTAAGGCGGGTATACATTTAGACAGGAAAAAAATAAGCAATATTGAGGGATTTTTTCAACTAAGAAATAATTATTTTATAATGATCAAATTTTAGGTATACTTTGATAGTATATTTAAATATACAAAACAATTTTTTTAAATTAATTCATCATCAAAATGGCGGAGCTGTGGCAGAGTGCGAAAAGCAAATTGAAGAGCGCAAAATGCAAATTGTATGCGAATTGACGGAGTGCAAAATGCACATTGAAGAAAATGACACTCGTTTACAAAAAAAATCAACATTTCGCGCAGCATTTTTGTAAAATGTGGATTAAAAAAGGTAGTTTTTTTCCAATTTTTCAAAAACAGTTTTCGTCAAGTAGAAGGTACCGATATTATCAATATTTCTACCAAGTTTCAACTCAATCGGCTTAATAGTTTTTGAGTAATCCTGCACGCCAATTTCGATAATGTAGTTTTGAGAAAAACGCGTTTGAAGTTCACGCACGCTCCGAATCCGAGCGGTGAGGCACAGCGTTGACGGGCTGTAACGTTTGAAGTTTTTCGAATTTCGCTTTGAAACTGTAGGAAAGTGTTCTGAAGTCATGGGGATCCACATAATGTTGAGTATGCGGACTATAAGTTAGTATGAGAACGGTTCTCGAAGTCGAATGTCTCCAAAACCACATTTCTCCAAGTGCGCATTCTCTTTTTGCCAAAATATTTGTGAATTTTCATAATCCTGCTTCTCTTGATCTCGAACTATAGTGTTGTTCGAAAAAGCATCAAATTATTGCAAAAAAACGGTGATATTGAGGTCAACACTGAGAAAAGTCTCAATTTTTGTCAATTAAGGGGTCTCCTCACTTCAGACGCTAAAAAGGCTATTTTAATGATTTTTTTATAGGTTCATATTATAGATATTGATATAAAAATTGTTACACTTAATAAATACCCTTTCGAAATACATGCAATTTTTAAAAAATATATTTATGTAAAAAATCTTCGACACTACTGAACCGATCCTTATGAAATTTTAACCACATATTCTTTGCAACTATAGCTATAGCGCATATCAAGGATTTTCTTAAATTTTGATATTTGCTATTTTTTTTGTCAAAAACGGTGAAAAAACACGTTTTTTTTGTTAAAAAAAATGTTCGTCATTTTGTTATTTTTGCATATATCAAAAATCGTCTGATATGCGCTATAGCCATTAACATACTGAATCTAAAACCATTTGATTTGTTTGTTTCTGATGATCCATCTCCGAGATTTCATCAACAGCGCATACCTACAACTTTTTAGGACATTTTTTCAACTACCATTATCGTCTATAAATAATGACATGAATACATATTTTTTTTCAATGTATTTCGAAAGTGTATTTATAAAGTGTAACAACTTTTATATAAATTTTTATAATATATACCTTAAAAAAATGCATGAGAATCGCCTTTTTTAGCGTCTAAAGACAGAAGACCCCTTATGTCATTGATGACCGTCGATCCTCCTCAAAACTATGACGCGAATCGTCATAGTTGTAGGCAGGTTATTCTTACCTCTCTCGGTTTGCCTACATAAATGTATCCAGGTTTTACCATTCGTCGATAAAGTACACAAGGGTATCGCTTTCCAATTCAATCAACTCCATTCCTTCCATTGTAATCGGATAAGCGAGCATCGCGTTTCTGCAAGATAGCGAAGATATTGGCCAAAGCTCGGACATCCGCTCAATTTCATCACCCTGTTGGAAACTCGAGCTTCGCACGCGGGAATCCCTCTGATTTCGAATTGCGAGACACGGAAATGACTCTCGTCGAAAGTGCACTGCACTGACACATCCGTCAAGGCGGTCATTCCATGTGACAGGTCCAAAAATTCGAAAAAAAATTTTTTTTTCACAAATGACACAAAACGTCCGCGTGTTTTATGGACCCGGCATAGCAGACTAATGAGTCAACACTTTCTTTGTGTAAATCGCACTTGAACTTTTGAACGCGTTTTTCTCAAAACTGTATTTTTCAAATTGGCTTCCGTGATATCACAAAAACTATTGAACGAATTTCGCTCAAATTTTTATGGTATAGTCAGCGCATCTATAGTTCTCACTCGAACTAGAATATTTCTGAGATCTGCCATAGTTTTTTTAAGCTGAAAAAGTCGAAAAAACAATGACGGAACTTAACTTTTAAAACCACGCCAAAAATTCAATTTTCAATATTTTTACTTCACTCTAGTTCCGGCGATAGCCTCGGATCTACAAATTAAAATGCCGTTTGATTTTTTTATTCCAGATGAACAAAACCGTCGGAATCACGGCAGCCGTCAAGCAACTTTTTTTACATCGGACTGTCGTCCGAACGGGGTAAAGTCGATTCAACTCGTTATTTTTGTTTAATAAAATCCTGAGGGAGTGTAAAAATGTTTATAAATGTGTGGTAAAAATTGAAAGATAAATAATGGTTCATTTAAAAAATCCCAAAAAAGCGGAAAAAAAATTGCTGTCACATGAGATGACCTCGTTAATTGGAGGATATTCTTCAGTAATCGATAGCCCTACTTTACAGCGAGGAACAACATTTAAACTCGATCGTACGAAACAAAGTGTCGTCCCATTTCATTAGCACCTTGCAAACGACGCCCTTACCCTGCATGCAAAGTTGACGAAGGGAAAAAAATCAATTCTGCGCTACTGTGTCACCAGATCGTTTTTCAGACTAGAGCCTTCTAGTTGACGAGCAGCAGCGTGGGCTTGAAGAGAGGAATGTCGCGTAAGCAAATAAGAAATTTCTCATCGTGTTACACGCATGGAGATAATTATGTATTCAATTCATCGAATCGACCGGTCCAGAAAAGCCGGCTTTACAAACCCCAGCGTTATATTGACGCTGCTTACGAAAAGTAGCACGATTCAAAGTTCTTACGAAAAGTAACACTTTTTTAATTCCACCTCGAAAACTAGCATGATTATGCTTTCCCCACGAATACTAGCACGTTTCCTGTAAACTAGTTTCACGTTTCACCGTAAAAACTAGTGTAAAAGGAGTAAATTTAAAACCCTAAGGATCTCATCGCTTGTACAATCTTAACGAAAAAGAGTTTTGATGAGAATTTAAAGTCCTTCGTGCTCAGGTAAAAATCTGTAAAAATAAACCATTAGTATTTGTTAAAAAATATGACAATTTTTGCGTAATGACGTTTTATACTCGTTGCTTTTATTAACATTTTGATAATAATTATCAATAAAAATAAAAAATAGTAATTTTTGTCGAAAAAAAAATAATAGGGAATTGTAAATGTATTGAAATATTTATCGGCAGAAAATATGCTATTTTCTCCATTTTTTTACGATGCATTTTTTCCCCAAAGTGACGAGATATTTTCCGCTGGCGATTTGATCATAAGTCCAGAAGATGAAAATTCAAAACGATAAAATATGTATAATATATAGCCGAACAAAAAAATGACAGTACAAAATGGCAAACAAAAAATACTTCGTTAATTTGTAGTAAAAAAAAGCGTGATCAAAGGAATTGAAGTAAAAAAAATAGAGACAAGGCGTTAAAAAAAGCACGGAAGAAAAGTCGGAAACAATTCCAGTGTTACTGACAAGGAACATCACTTTGGTGTCCTCCTCCGATTTTGTTGAAACTTTTTTATGTGGAAGAGTATCTAAAACTAAGAGACACGTATTTTTTTTATCGGCGAAAAAACGGTTTTGAGGGGCGAAACGCACCCTCGAAAATGGGGATGTTTTTTTATTTTTCGTCGATAACGTTTTAACGGTGCGAGATATAACAAAATTTCAATTTGCAACAATGTTTATGTTTTTGTGTACTGTACATTGGAGATGAGAACGATAACGTTATCGACGAAAAACGAAAAACACCCCTATTTTCGAGCGTGCGTTTCATCCCTCAAAACCGTTTTTCCGCCGATAAAAAAAATACGCATCTCTTAGTTTTTGATACTCTTCCGCATAAAAAAGTTTCAACAAAATCGGAGGAGGACCTAAAGTGATGTTCCTTGTAAAACACGTTAATTTTCACGGTGAATACTGAAATCTGTTTCTTTTCGTGGTGAAAGCCGAAACGTGCCAGTTTTCGTGCCGGAAGCCAAAACATGCTATTTTTCGCGGTGATATCAAATGTGCTCGTTTTCGTAAGAATTCTGAAACATGCTACTTTTCGTAAGCAGCATCGATATGTAAAATGGTCCATCTGTATTCAGAACGTTGTGCATAATTTCTCGATCGTTCACCCGAGTTGCAAAGTACAAGTAACATGTACAGTGTCCTTGCACGCCCAACTTCGGAGACTCGCCAATTCCCCGAGGTCGTAACGACGCAGGCAACCTTTCGCGATAAAAGTCTATTTTTTATTTAGGCAAGAGGACAGCGAAATTGCCCGAGAATATTAAAAAGGCATCTCAAAGCCCTCGAGTTCATTCTTATGAATTTCTTTTCGTCAACGAACGAATTTCTATTGAAGCCCCGGGTACTTTTAGTTTCATATTTATCATAAAGCGAATAATTCTACGCGCAAACGCCTGACGTAATTTAAGGGGTTCGGCCAC
The DNA here is from genome assembly GCA_944452715.1 of Ophion slaviceki. Taxonomy (NCBI): domain Eukaryota; kingdom Metazoa; phylum Arthropoda; class Insecta; order Hymenoptera; family Ichneumonidae; genus Ophion; species Ophion slaviceki. The sequence continues at coordinate 26,677,735 of OX101793.1, read as the reverse complement.
AGTAACGGGTACAAAATCATGTGCGAATTTAACAAATTTTTTTCGTATGAAAAAGTGATTCACTTATAAAATAAATTACTCATCTATTTAGTATGAATATCAAGCTGTTGCAAAATATATATATTTTTTTTTCGATGTACAAAATGGCCGGCTACTCGAAACTTCTCGAAACAGCTTTTTACCAATTGGCGTGACAAATAACTTCAACAATTTTCACTCAATTTACTTCGAATTCAAAAGTTATGTTCCTAATTGCATTTCGCAGAGAAGTACGTACGGAATTTCTGATTAAGGGGTTACCCCCACTTGCGATTTTGAAAAAATCGATTTTCTTTATTGCATTTTTTTGAAGTATAAGTATCCGGGCCCATACTTCTGTATGGGCCCGGAATAGGTGACTCTATGTAAGTTTACAAAAAAAAATATTTTCTTCGTGTAAACTGAAATTGAAACTTTAAACGCGTTTTTCTCAAAATGGCATTTCTGAAGTCGGTGACCAAGATTACTCGAACACTAATGAACCGATCTTCTTGAAATTTTGCAGGCTTATTTAATACATAAAAATGTAGTCTTTAATCGTTCGATTTTTTTTTTCGAAAAAAATGGCCGTTTTATAGCCAAAAAACGGCCGTTTTTTTCGTTAAAATCGAACCATTAACTTTGACTGTCCGCCATTTTGTGAAAAATGAATATTTTTTAAAATCCTTCGATTAAAGACTAGGTTATACTTATATTTGACTAAATCCATCCGCATTTTTTTTTCAGATGATCCACTTCGCCGCAATGTTGGTCACCGCAAACCGTGTATATAAAAACATTATTTCATTAACGGCCATTTGCCACGAAACAATGTAATATTTTTCAATAAAAAAATTACTGAAAGTTCTTCAAGATGTGTTCTTTAAGATGGTATATTGATCGATTAAAAAAGTTTTGTAGTTTTTTTTTTAATTCATGAAAAAGGCCTCTTTTTTGCGCTACAAGTGGGGGTAACGCCTTAATCGAAAACTTTTCATTTTATGATCCGTTTATGAGCAGTTATAACGAAATTTTTCACTGAAAATTTATTTATAAGTTCAAATACTTACAACTTTTGAATGAAACAATATTTTTTAAATTCCGTACGTACTTCTCAAGGTATTCTAATGTAGGTTGACGAGAAATTTTGTTGTTTGTTCTAGGTAAAAAATTGTGGATGCTAAATGTCACGCCGCGGAGCGCCTAAAAAAAGAAAATATTAGTAAGTAGTTGGCCATTTTGAACATCGAAAGAAAAAATATTTTTCTTCCATACTAAATATATGTGTAATTAATTTTATGAGTGAATCACTTTTTCATATGACAAAAATTTGTTAAATTCGCACATGATTTTATACCCGTTACTGTGGCCTAACCCTTAACGCCCAAGAGCATTGACTCGAGGCAGAGTTCTGTAATGAAGACACGTGTGGATACGAACGGAGTAGATGAGCATGGTGGCCCAGTGGGCTTTGCCAAGCAGGGGATACAATTCCGGTCGACTAAATAATTGAGTTCTCTCGGTGAACTCCCTGCAATGCAAAAGGGACAAAATCAGCCAGTCTATGAACTTCCACTTAAAACAGCCCTCTGGGTGCTTGATTAAACACGATTATACCTGCCGATAAAAATCGGAACGACCTCAGAAAAGCGGCGAAACGGAAGCTGGCGGTATAAATCACTTCGGGATATAAATGTACCGGGAAGACCTCAATTATAGCGCGAATCTTTTCGGGCAGAGCCTTCGCGTGAACGTTAACGACTCGTCGATTTTTCCCTTTATACGCGACACCTTTCTTTCTGGACTGTTCGCCTATCGCATCGCACAAGTTCGAATAAAGAGTTCCATAAGTACACATATGTATCTCTACATCACTTCGGAGCTCACGGAACGTGTATGGGCTATAAATCAGACCGCTAACACTCTCGGGAGCTGAGCAGCGGGGGTGGAGGACGAGCGAGATATGAGAACCCCGGTTTTTCGAAAACACGGTGGCCTGATTGTGCAAGATACATTCTTAAGGGGCTATACCAAAGTGAGCGTTGAAAATTTGGCTGATTTTCGGAAATTTTTTGGAAGAAAAGTACTCAATTAAATGTTTTGGAAATTGAAAATATATTTGGCTAAATTTAACCTATATTACATAATTTTTCCATAGAAAAATTTTGAGATCCATACGCTGCCTTCGGCGGCGCCAAAAAAAAGTTCCTCCGCTGCTGACATGATTCCGGCCGATTGAATAGCTGAAACCGAAAATACCCTACGTCATTGTAGAGTAAATATATTCAAGAGTACTCAGTTCAAATTTCAAGTCAATCGGATTATTGCTCTTTGAGTTACAATTTCAGCAAATTTGAAAAATCTCATTTCGAGAAAAACACGTTTAAGGGGTTACCCCCACTTGCGATTTTGAAAAAATTGATTTTTTTTATTGCATTTTTTTGAAGTATAAGTATCTGAGAATATGTCCTGAAAATTTCAAGTCGATCTGAACAAAATTGACTGAGATAAACTGAAACTTTACACTTCGTGTAAACTGAAATTGAAACTTTAAACGCGTTTTTCTCAAAATGGCATTTCTGAAGTCGGTGACCAAGATTATTCGAACACTAATGAACCGATCTGCTTGAAATTTTGCAGGCTTATTTAAAACATAAAAATGTAGTCTTTAATCGTTCGATTTTTTTTCGAAAAAAATGGCCATTTTATAGCCAAAAAACGGCCGTTTTTTTTCGTTAAAATCGAACCATTAACTTTGACTGTCCGCCATTTTGTGAAAAATGAATATTTTTTAAAATCCTTCGATTAAAGACTAGTTTATACTTATATTTGACTAAATCCATCCGCATTTTTTTTCAGATGATCCACTTCGCCGCAATGTTGGTCACCGCAAACCGTGTATATAAAAACATTATTTCATTGACGGCCATTTGCCACTAAACAATGTAATATTTTTCAATAAAAAAATTACTGAAAGTTCTTCAAGATGTGTTCTTTAAGATGGTATATTGATCGATTAAAAAAGTTTTGTAGTTTTCTTTAAAAAAATTCATGAAAAAGGCCTTTTTTGCGCTACAAGTGAGGGTAACGCCTCAAAGATTTACCTATCGATTTTTGCAAGATAAAATTATATAAATGATAATGATATTCTTGAAAGTATAAACTGTCAAAAAAGGCAAAAAAATCGATTTTTTTAAGTGTAACACTGGTATAGCCCCTTAATGACGATTTGTATTATTAGGACGTTGAATAAGTTCTCGCTGTTTTCCAACAGATGGCCTTACCAGTACTGCGTGAGTGTAGTTTAATGGATCTTCTCACTTTAGACGCTAAAAAAGGCTATTATCATGCATTTTTTGATAGGTTTATATTGTAGATATTGATGTAAGAGTTGTTACACTTAATAAATACACTTTCGAAATACATTTTTTTAAACTTATTTATTTGAGTCACTATTTATAGACGAAAATGGTAGGTAAAAAAATGTCTGCGCTGTTGATGAAATCTCGAAGGTGGATAATCCGAAACAAAAAAATTATACGGTTTTAGATTCAGTACCGTAAATCGGGGCTACTTTGAACAGGTTTTGGAAGTTTTTTTGTAGGTAACTTTTTTTAACATCCTAGATATCAACTTTTTTTGCTCCGATAGAACAGTGTGTCCTTTAACTATCAATTGTATAAGAAAGTCAACCTCCACAACCCCCTCGCAATTTGATATATACATTTTTTAAAGTGTCAAAGTAGTCCTGAGTGCGGGGATTCTTTGACAGGGCATTGAAATACAACTTATGTCAAAGATTAAGGGTTACTTTGGAATCATTTTGATAAAAAATGTAATATTTTATGCATTATACATGGAATTAAATAGAAAACAACCAGTTTTTAATATTTTTTAAATTGCCATTGTTGCCATTGATATTTTTTAAATTGCCATTGTTATTAAGGCAGCGGAACTCGAACAATTTTCGTCCAATCGACTTGAAATTTTAACCGTAGCTTCTTAGATTGCTTTAACAGTCACGTACGAGCTCTTTTTTCGGTGAATCGAAAATTGTAAACAATATATCACTTTTGCGATGAGATTATGGTCGAAAACGGGAACTTTTTTTCAAACTCGTCTCTATTTTTCTTTTAATTATTTTTAATTCCCCCCGTACTTGACTGCCAAAAATAAAAAAATGAACGACAATATTTCACTCTTAGTTGCGGGACTAAATTTACGACAGTTCTACTGCGTGCCGCGGAGAGGATTGTCTAAAAACAGTAGTGCTATAGTGACTCGTGCGCCGCCATTTTGTATACTTTTGACAAATAATTTATTTTTTACATACCTCAATATATACCTTATAAAACCTAAAAGCTCTTTTGACCATGTATTTTGTTCTTTTCTTTAACAAAAAACCCAAAGAAAACGGTCGAAAATAGGCAGTTACAGGACCCTCTAGGAACCCTTTGTTTACCCTTAGGAAAACATGTTACATAAAAATATCAAGTACGATTTTTTAGGAAAATTTTTGGAAAGTGAAAAATTTGCCTAAAAAATCGTCAGATAATTGTTAATAACAAATGAACAATGCAATATAAAAAAAGCCTACGTACTTCCATGGCCAATTTATTTTTCAAGGTATATTCAACGTTTCAAGTGAATCGGTTGAAAATTGTCTGAGTTATGTTTCCGGCGAACTTAAAAAATGAAGTTTTGAGATAAACGCTGCACATCCGCTATTTTGAAATTAATCGCTTCAAAAAAATTATTGTATACACTCACTGATATCTATGATAAACACCCTTTTCTGTAATCTTGATCTATTTTGTGGGTTTTCTGAAAAAAAAAATCCCCAAAAAGCCTATTTTTTCGACTCCTAGAGTGGCTTAACCCCTTAATGAGTCTTATAATTGTCATTAAGATCAAAATCAACTTGAGCAACATTCTAGAAAACTTGAACAACAAATTCTTGTTCAAGTTTATTTCCCGCACCCGTCGCCCGCCACAGAAGGTCAAGCGGGCTCGCTGCGCACACATTTAAAACGTATTTTGGCGCTCTGTCAAAGTTGCCCCGTTTTGCGGTATGTTAATGGATATAGCGCATATCATACGATTTTTGATATATGCAAAGATAACAAAATGGATGACATTTTTCGAAAAAAACAACAAAAAACGTGGTTTGTCACCGTTTTTGGCAAAAAAATAGTAAATATCAAATTTTATAAAAATCCTTGATATGCGCTATAGCTATAGTTGTAAAGAATATGTGGTTAGAATTTCATAAGGATCGGTTTAGTAGTTTCGAAGATTTTATCAACAAGCCGTCGAAAAACGTTGTTTCGAGAAAAACGCGTTTAAGGCGTTACCCCCACTTGTAGCGCAAAAAAGGCCTTTTTCATGAATTTTTTTAAAGAAAACTACAAAACTTTTTTAACCGATCAATATACCACCTTAAAGAACACATCTTGAAGAACTTTCAGTAATCTTTTTTATTGAAAAATATTACATTGTTTAGTGGCAAATGGCCGTCAATGAAATAATGTTTTTATATACACGGTTTGCGGTGACCAACATTGCGGTGAAGTGGATCGTCTGAAAAAAAATGCGGATGGCTTTAGTCAAATATAAGTATAAACTAGTCTTTAATCGAAGGATTTAAAAAAATATTCATTTTTCACAAAATGGCGGCAGTCAAAGTTAATGGTTCCATTTTAACGAAAAAAAAACGGCCGTTTTTTGGCTATAAAACGGCCATTTTTTTCGAAAAAAAAAATCGAACGATTAAAGACTACATTTTTATGTATTAAATAAGCCTGCAAAATTTCAAGAAGATCGGTTTATTAGTGTTCGAGTAATCTTGGTCACCGACTTCAGAAATGCCATTTTGAGAAAAACGCGTTTAAAGTTTCAATTTCAGTTTACACGAAGAAAATATTTTTTTTTGTAAACTTACATAGAGTCATCTATTCCAGGCATCAAAAAAAAACTGCACTTCAAATTGCACTTCAAAAAAATGCAATTAAAAAAAATCGATTTTTTCAAAATCGCAAGTGGGGGAACCCCTTAAAGGTTGTTTGGCTCACATAAATACATTTAAAAAATTATTTTTATGTATTTCGAAAGTGTATTTATTAAGTCTAATAATTTTTATATCAATATCTATAATATAAACTTATCAAAAAAAATCATGAAAATAGTCTTTTTAGTGTCTAAAGTAAGAAGACCCCTTAAGATGGTAACGCATCTATAGAGAAGTACTAAAAGCAAGCTTGAAATTCAGTGTACACTGTGACCTCTATTATCGGCACAGCGGTAGGATCAGCTCCGCATCAGACTTGCAAAAGTGGAGGTTGCGCACCATCCACTCTAGCCGACTCTGCGCAGCTCGGGCAGCTGATTGCAGTACCTCTCACAGCCCTCTCTTATTGTCTAGCATGCTTCGAGCCTCGTGATAGGGCCTGGCGCTTCTCCCACCATGCGCTACACCTATCGATATTTGGCACATAGTGGGGGGTTGTTGCATCTGTGGAGGTTCCGATGATACACGTCGCAGTGTACCCATTTCGCCGAAGTGTAAACAACTTTTTTTTCAAAGTATCAAACATGTCAATTTACGTGCCAAAAAGAGTATTTGCGAGGAATTTTACCGCACTATTTTATTTTTTTTCAAATCTGCAGTTGAAGTGCACAGAATTCTTGGTGAGACTTACAGCGACCATGCTCTGTCGGAAGCAACATGCAGAGATTGGTTTACACGCTTCAAATATAATTATTTTAATGTGTTAAATTGGAGGCATTACTTCATCACACAATAGATTCGAAACGTTTGAAAATCTTAGGAACAATTGGAAAAAACATTAAGCATTCATGTGCACGAAAAAACAACGAAAATGTAATCAACACCCCAATAATAATTTCAAACCAAACTCATACGTTCGTTTCTGACATAGTTTATTTTTAATTAATTTTATCCATTAAATAAATCTTGTCTAATATCTAAAAATTATTTTTTATCTATACGAAACGGTTGTATTAATTTGCAATATTCTACAAAATGTTCCGTCTCATATTAATGCTTTTCGATGACACTGTGTTCTCCTGAATTCGAATAAAATGCCACATATGGATAAGCCTCAACAAATTTCATGCGAAGAGAGATGAGCCTTCCATCGGGCTTTGTTAGTTAATTTCTATCCCTCTCCTGTCATTCACCATTATCAATATGATCGTCTTTATCATGAGTGTAAATCAATGTGCTTGGACGCTTGATCCGCGCACTTGATTTTTCCCAGACCTTCATCGCCACTGCGAGGTACTGAAAAAACTTTCCGCGTATCTCGCTTTTATCTGGAAATATATTTACACGGAGGAACCGCAATGAAAACGTCTGGTTTGAACGTTCCTCGAGGGTTACAGGCCCATTTGTCTTGCCGCTTGGACCAAACGTTAGGTAATGTAGCTGGAAAAGCTCACGATGCGGGGAAAGGGTGCGCGTTTTAAGATGAGGGGTTTTATATAAACGTTTGTCTTCATGGCTGGTTCCCAAGGGGGGGAGGGGGGATGTGGTAATCGCGAAGGACTAGCCCTGAGCAGGGTCGATACCAGGTGTACACTTCGCCTCATCGCAACACTACACACTGGGTACTGGTATATATATACACGGGTGTCGTGCGAACTTTGCAAGCCGCGTTGGAGCCTGCGGGGGTGCAATACTGAGCATTTGTACTGCGCGATGGAACAAATCGCAGCGCGTATTGTCTGCCTGCGGGTGGTTCAGTTGGAACCGGTGATGGACTCTGACCCTCGCGTTTTTGCCTCTACCAGACGTAATTTTCAACCCTGGACAAAAACTTCGTGATTGTCGTGACCAGCGGAAAATTTCCTATTGGATAGACCATTACAATGTGGTAGGAGTCGAAAGAAATGTTTTTCGACTTCTTTGATGCACCGACCACTGTTCCACAATCATCAAAATCTCGAAATTTCAAACAGCCGTAGCATCGCTTCTGCTTGAGTGACATAGATGTATCAGGGGGGTTTTGAAAAGTATTTTGATACACTTAGAGCAGAGATGGACATACTCGAGTTCTGAGAATAAATAACGAATCCGGTTGGATTCAGTATTCATTCTAAAATGAATTATGAATCCAACTGAATTTAGTACTCATTTCAACATAAGTAATAAATCCAATTCGATTCAGTATTCATTCCGTATTCGGATATCATCAAAATTGAATAATCTGGAAAAATTGATTGAAAACATGTTTATTCTATTGAAACATTATCATCCGATTACATGATATTAAGGGGTTACCCCCACTTGCGATTTTGAAAAAATCTATTTTTTTTATTGCATTTTTTTGAAGTGCAATTTGAAGTGCAGTTTTTTTTATGCCCGGAATAGATGACTCTATGTAAGTTTACAAAAAAAAATATTTTCTTCGTGCAAACTGAAATTGAAACTTTAAACGCGTTTTTCTCAAAATGGCATTTCTGAACTCGGTGACCAAGATTACTCGAACACTAATGAACCGATCTTCTTGAAATTTTGCAGGCTTATTTAATACATAAAAATGTAGTCTTTAATCGTTCGATTTTTTTTTTTTCGAAAAAAAAAAATGGCCGTTTTATAGCCAAAAAACGGCCGTTTTTTTCGTTAAAATCGAACCATTAACTTTGACAGTCCGCTATTTTGTGAAAAACGAATATTTTTTAAAATCCTTCGATTAAAGACTAGTTTATACTTATATTTGACTAAATCCATCCGCATTTTTTTTTTCAGATGATCCACTTCGCCGCATTGACGGCCATTTGCCACTAAACAATGTAATATTTTTCAATAAAAAAATTACTGAAAGTTCTTCAAGATGTGTTCTTTAAGATGGTATATTGATCGATTAAAAATGTTTTGTAGTTTTCTTTAAAAAAATTCATGAAAAAGGCCTTTTTTGCGCTACAAGTGGGGGTAACGCCTTAACCCAAGGAAAATCGCGCTCTTAGTATCTAGTAACTGAAGAAATAGGGGTAGAAATGGGACATTGTATTTTTCCCATTTGCATTGTCCATTTTTCCAGGTTATTCAATTTGATGATATCCGAATACGGAATGAATACTGAATCGAGTTGGATTAATTACTTATGTTGAAATGAATTCTGAATTCAGTCGGATTCGTAATTCGTTTTGAAATGAATATTGAATCCAGTAGGATTCATTATTCATTTCGAAATGAATACTGAATCCGGTAGGATTCATTATTCATTTCGAAATGAATACTGAATCTGGTAGGATTCATTATTCATTTTCGGAATGAATACTGAATCCAGTGGGATTCTTTATTCATTTTCGAAACGACTTTTGAATAAGTTTCTTTATTATTCACGAATAAAAAAAATTCGAACATGCCCAACTCTGACTTAGAGCATGCCATTGGATTCATCACATCTCAATTAGTTTTCCCGGAAAGTCCACTTGAAAAATTGCCGAAAAAGTGGCAAAGATCGATGGTCCGAAATTCGGTTGAGAATCGAAAAATAATTGCAGCTCGATAAATCAAACAGCATTTTTTAGAGCAAACGATAACGGCGAGATTGAGCATAGAGTAGAGCTCCAGATCGAAATAGAAAATAAACAAGCGGCGATAGAGTAAACGAACTTTTATTTCGCCCACATGGGAGATAAATAATGGATCTCAAATATATATTTTTTATATCAACATCGATGTATTTTTTCGCTGTGACTACGAATTCACCGTTAATTTCTTCCGAAACCTTAAATTTTCATTAAAAGTCGATTTGGAACACTCGAGCGTCCTTCACTCCTGAACATACGTGCATATAAATTCCAAGGTTTGGTCGGCAATTACATGCGCACCACAGACACGAATGAGCATGTCATAATGAATAGCTTTTTCGATAGCCTCGCATTTTCCTTCGGTTACATAAAACTTTGACATCACATACAGACGTGAGGGTGAACGCACAGCCGAGAGTTCAATTTGTTCAACAAGTTCACCGTAGTGAGGTATTTCGTACGATTTTTCAACAAAAAATTGCAACGACGTTGACCATCTATCAATTAGAACATTTATTTAACGGACGATCTGTGGGATCAGAGACGAACTGAGAGCTGAGAAAAAACGATGGGCAAAAAATTGAGTGGGAGATAGAGAATTAACGATGAGACGGAGAGGCTCAGCAGAAAACGTGCCGGGAACGTTTTATTTTACGTTTCGAGGGAATGAAAACGAGAAAAAGCGATTTTCCCGGATTTGCCGGAGGTTTCTTACTACTCGAAACGAGAAGTGATGTCGGTCCTCGAGCGGGAGCATTGCCTCTCTCCTCCCTCAAGCTCTTTCACTCTGACGCTCCCTCTCTCTCTCTCTCTCTCTCTCTCTCTCTCTCTCTCTCTCTCTCTCTCTCTCTCTCTCTCTCTCTCTCTCTCTCTCTCTCTCTCTCTCTCTTCCCCCTCCCCTCTCTGTTTCTTTCTCGTTTCATATACAGCACTTATTTGCCCTCAGCGTGCTGGGAAAGCAAGTAAAGTTTTTCTTCTCCAGATGCCTGTCGGCAGAGTCTCCGTCGCTTACTCGCATTTAAATTAACGTCGAGCGCTTCAGACGAGTCTAATCTTTCGATTATGCATAATTGTAGAACGAACTTTCACTCGTTATTCCAATATTCTTATGCAAATTACGGGATCTGCATTAATTTGGCCGATGAACTTAAAATACGCATGTACACGTCGAAATACAATTTCACGAATATTTTCAGCCCTTTTTCAAAATACGGCGAGTCAAATTGCTTCGGCATTATTTCCAATTTTTTTCTTTTTCTCTGTCTTCCTCTCCAGGGGCAATACCAAACATAGATAACAACAAAAATGTTCGCAAAAGGAATCCAAAATACGCGACTACAGTCCTTGCGACGTGGCCAAATAAAAATAAAAAAAATAAATACATTTTTCGTCAATGGGCGGTCAATGAATTTGCCGCCGCGTTGTAATTAACGTTTCATAAATTCAAAAGGAAACTTTGCAAAATCCCCGCACGACCGAACTTTCCGAGTCTCCCAGGGGCTATTCTCAATTTAGTTGCTTCGAGCTTGCGAGATACCCAGGTAGGAAATGAAAAGGCTGACGATGGAAACAAGCTTGTGCGAGCCTTGTTTCACCGAGCCTGAGTGAGACAGACCTGGCCCAGGTTTCATTGCATCGTTTGGAGCAGCCTGGAACCAAGACTGGCTGCTTAGCCTAAACTCAGGATTATTTCGAGCTTTATTCAGCCGGTGAATTTTGAGGCTGAAAAATCAAGGCTGGATGCAGACTTGTTTCAGGTTGTGATAAAATAAAATAAGTTTAAAATAATATTTTTTCTGTACTTTTATGAAAAAAAAATTTAGCAATAAATTTGTCGGGTGCGAAGGCACGAAAAACGAAAGCGAAGGAGGCAGCTCAGAACATTTAAACATATGCTCTTATCGATATTTATGAGGTACACAAAAAAGTATATACGAAAATAAAAGTACGCAATAAAATAAAGTATTGTTTTTTAAAATATTTTTTATATATATTTTGTAACAAATAATATAACAAATAATAAATATATATAACAAATCAAATGAATTCTTTACAAACTTATTAAATTTACCCCAATGTAGAATATAGAAAACTAAAAACAGGCCTCATATAGCCTCGAGAAGAGTTTAGGAAAAGCCTGGTCATAAATGCTCGTGAAGGCTTCATTAAGGCTCGTTTTGAGCCTTGTTGTTTCGTCGTTTCAGGCTTAGTACAGGCTTTTCTACCAGCCTTTGGTCAAGCCTGTGTGCAAGAGCCTGAAACCGCGTTATCATTCAGAGGTTCAGCTAGGCCTGAAATCAGGCTGGTGCTCAGCCTGAATTAAAAAATGTGAGCCTTGTTTCAGAGCTTGGCAAGCCCTTTTTTCATCGTCAATTCCTACCTGGGTAGCTCAGGACCCAATTAACATCTTTGCTTTTCTAAGCGTACGTTTTTATTGAGTGAGGGGAAAAAATGTCTCGTCTGTTGTTATATCAGCGCAATATTTTTCGTTCATCTCGTTGATGATGTTCAAATATTGGTTCAGATTTTACGAACGTATCTTAAGAAGAAAAGAACGAAATTGGCAATGATCTTTTTATGCCTTCTCGAGTATCATAACCTGTCCAATATCGTTGAGAAAATTAAACCGTGCTTTTTCATTTGGCGGGCGACGTTATTTCCGAAGATCCTCGTATAGCGCATTGTGCACGCAATAAAGGCGCGACTTTATAGATCACCAATCAAGCTATTGTATACACCTATCTGTACTTACGAGCTTTCGAGCTTCAATAGAGGGATCAACGATATTCGGGGAGTCGAGCCGATTTCCGCCCATCCCCAGCGGAGGATAGTCTCCGTCCAAAAAGTTGTAAACCATCTTGAATTTTCTTCTCTCTTGCGGGTCGCGGTTAGACCGCAAATTTGCCACTTATGTCTTTTCCGTTGGACAATTAATGCTCCTCGAAATCTTATTCAATGCCTGGATACTAATATAATGTATGTATTATATATTAGGGTGGCCCAAAATTGAGCTCTATTTTTTTTCCTATTTCTTACCATCCAATAATCTACTTCAAGGAAAAAAAACATTGTCGCGAAAGCCTCCCGAAAATTAAAATATTCATTAAAAACTCGATTTTTTTTCGATCACTTGTCGGCCATGAATTTTACGCTTTATAATTTTTAAATTAAGCCCCCGAAAGCTGTAGTCGGCCAATGAATATTTAGCGGTCGCTCAAGAGGTTCGAAATTTCCAATTGTCGCGAATTTCTTTCTCTCTTCTCACTCATAAATTCAACGCGTAGAAAAATTTCACAACAATTAATCCTTTTTTTTTAGAAACGGATTTTTTAAATGTACCTCACACTTCTAACTAATAATTTTGTTTACGTACAAGAGCTTTAAAAAATTATTTTATAAGAACAAAGATTATAATTCTTGGGTTGGTAGTGTGAGGTAAATTTGAAAAATCTATTTCTGAAGAAAAACGATTAATTGTTTTAAAAATGTTACAAGGTGTCAAATGTATCAGTGGGAAGAATAAAAAAATTGCGAAAATTTGAAATTTCGAAGCTCTTGAGCGACCACTAAATGTTGTTTGACCGGCTAGAGCTTTCGCGAGGTTAATTTAACAATTATAAAATATAAAATAATGAGATAAAAATTATTTTAAAAACCGTGTAAAAAAGTTATCTTTTGTGGAAATGGCATGCGAAAAACCAAAAGCAGATGATTTTCATCTCGAAAACCATAGGTCTTTTACTAAACTAAAATTCCAGCATATAGTAGGACATGATCTGACCTATCGACAGTTGCAGAATTATCCATTCATAACTATCCATTCACCCTGTATATATATATATATATATATATATATATATATATATATATATATATATATATATATGATATCGATATAGAGGCCACGCGAAACAGAACAGATCGTCCGGAAGAAAGAGCCCACGATGAAATTTCCCCAAATGAAATTGCTTCCACACGAAAAATCGTTACACGCAATTTGCATGACTGAAAAAAAGCTCTGCGCAATATTCAGACTTGATTGGCAGGCTTCGGACAATTGATGATTCATTGATAATAAATTGACAATCAAACTTCGGTATTGACCTGAATTCAGTAAAGGAGACAATTAATGAATGAGCTTTGAACAAACAAAAATCAAAATAATACACGGAATATTAAAATGCAATTCGCAATATTTTTCAATGAATTAACATTATTATTTGAATAAATTTTTTTTTGCCTTCGTGACGCTTTGGATAAGGATATTAATGTTATCGACAACCTTTCGAGAGAAATGGTTCCCTAGCATCGTTCTCTCAAAAAAACGAAGGTAGTTCAGGTAAAAGGAGATGAATTTGATTATTATGATTGTCTCGACTTCGATCCTCGTCTGCAAATTCCTTCAAAGTCGTCAACTTCATAAAATTTGGTAAACTTTGTTTTCAAAATCGCCTTTTTTTCTAGCGGAAAGCGATTATCTGCCTCTTTTTCGTAACAGCGATTATCTGAATTATTTTTCGTAACAGTCGAACGTTGAGCGATTAAATTTTGAGATTAAATTTTCGATATGCGATATTCTCAACCAAGAATTTCTTACAATCTGTAAGTGCTCTACAAAATCCACGACATACGTGGAATCAAGCAAACACGATATTTCGAATCTTACGTGGAGCGCTCGGTAATGGAGCTCAAATAATGTATACGACAGCGACGCCCACCTTTACTCAGTAGAATTAACACAGCGAATGTAATCACTGCAAGATTAACCGACGCAATGTGTACAAACGGCTTAATGTTGTATTCACCGAACCAGGCTTACGGGGTCTTCTCACTTTAGACGCCAAAAAAGGCTGTTTCCATGAATTTTTTTGATAGGTTTATATTATAGATATTGATATAAAAGTTGTTGCACTTAATAAATACACTTTTGAAATATATTTTTTTTAAATTAATTTATTGAAGTCACTGTTTATAGACGAAAATGCTAGTAAAAAAAATGTTCTAAAAAAATTGTAGGTCTGCGTTGTTGATGAAATCTCGGAGATGGATCATCCGAAACAGAAAAACAAACGGTTTTAGATTCAGTATGTTAATGGCTATAGGACATATCCTAAGATTTTTAATGTATGCAAAAATAACAAAATGGAGGCCATTTTTCGAAAAAACAAAAAATACGTGTGGTTTTTAGCGTTTTTGGCAAAAGAAATAGTAAATTTCAAAATTTAAAAAAATCCTTGATATGCGCTATGGCTATAGTTATAAAGAATATGTGGTTACAATTTCATAAGGATCAGTTCAGTAGTTGCCAAGATTCTATCAACAAGCCGTCGAAAAACGTTGTTTCGGGAAAAACGAGTTTAAAGTTTGTTTAGGTTACATAAATACATACATTTTTTTAAAATTTATTTCGAAAGTGTATTTATTAAGTGTAACAACTTTTATATCAATATCTATAATAAAAACTTATCAAAAAATTCACGAAAATAGCCTTTTGTAGCGTCTAAAGTGAGAAGACACCTTATGCTCCGTAGAAACACATTGTCCTGAGGGATAATAATTTATATTAGATAATTGGTGCTTTTTTCAAAACAGCCCGCGATTTATTCCCGCCAATTTTCAGCAATGCAACTTTTTGTAAACTCGAATTTTATAACTAACAAAGGAATTTGCATCAAAATTAGCCAGCGATATTTCTTTGATTGCATAGATGTTGAAAAAAACGAAAACTCGCTATTACTAAATTATAATTATAGAAATAAAATTATTGTATAATTTATTAATTATAAATAAAATAATTATATAAATTAAACTCAATCACTGATCCTATCGTAAGGTACACATGATCGAGTAAACATCGATGGCGCTGAGTACTCGTACGCGTTTAACCGAAATTCACCTACGAACAAAACCGACCGAATCCAGTGCCAATTGGATCATTCAAATGAGCGCATTTACGTCACACCCCAAACAAACCCGAGCGAGTGTCCGCTTCGAGAATCTCGAAAATTGTGCACTTTTCTTTTTGTAACAAATAAAACGTGACACGAGAGACAAGGGTGAGATTGAACACTACGACGTGCGCGGATGTTCTGGCCGCGAGAATTACGCACAAACGCCACGATTTTGAGAATAGTGAGCAAGGGTGAGATGAGTTCAACCCTTGTACTCCCTGTTCTCGTTCGGTCTCGCGTTAGAGTGGTAATATCGCGGGATACCGGCCCGGTTAACTTGCACGGCCGCGCAACCTCGTCGCTTTCCGTTGCTCTTCGTGTTGCCTCGTGTGGAGCAGCGAGAGAGAGAGAGCGGGGGGAGACAAGGAGAGCCTATACAAAAACAATACAAATGTTCACCCCCTGTTGCACTCGCAAAGCCTCCGCTTGTCTCGTAAAATCTACTAGAAATATTCCCGTTCTTCTTCGATGCCCGCAAGCTCCGATCAATCAAATTATGCAAATATCCGCTACCGTCGTGCCAAAGAATCCTCTATTCACTTTTTTATTTTGTATGCTAACGAGTTAATGACCTACATTTTTTGTTAAGCATTTACTCCGAATTATAGTATTCGTTTATATCGTATTATTATTTTTATTGGTGTAGGATTTATTTACTATTTCTGTAGAGGGGACGTTCTGTGATTTTTTTAGAGAAAGAGAGAGATTATTAACAACTATCTTATTTATTTTTCAAGACGAAAAAGAAGGAAGAGTAAGTGGTTTTTTTTAAGAAACAAAATAAATAGCTTTACGTGTAACACATTTTTAGAACGTTTGATCGACGCGACACTACTCGAAATACTAAAAAACTAAATCTTTCAATTTGACTCGGTGGAGAAAAAAAATTGTTCATTCTTCAACCAATGAAAATATGTAAGGGGACTTCTTGTGATTTTTTTTATAGAGAGAGAGAGGGATTATTAACAACTATCTTATTTATTTTTTGAGATCACAAGATAGAGAGACTGAGTGTTTTTTTTTTAAGAATCGAAATGAATAGCTTTACGTATAACAAATTTTTAGAACGTTTGATCCACATGACCCTGCTCGAAATACTAAAAACTACATGTTTCAATTCAACTCGGTAGGAAAAATTAAAAAATTGGTTCATTCTTCACCCAATGAATACATGTAAGGGGACAGTATGTGATTTTTTCGGAGAGGGAGAGAGAGATTATTAACAACTATTTAGAGAGACAGAGTGGTTATAATTTTTTTTAATTAATAAAAATGATTAAATAGCTCTGCGTATAATAAATTTTTAGCACGTGTGATCGCCAGGACACTACTGAAAATACTAAAGACTAAATCTTTCAATTTCTCTCGGTGGAGAAAACAAAAAAAAATGTTTCTTCTTCAACCAATGAAAACATGTAAGGGGACTTTCTGTGATTTTTTTTAGATAGAGAGAGAGGGATTATTAACGACTGTCTTATTTATGTTTTAAGACCAAAAGGAAGAGAGACTAAGTGGTTTTTTTTACAAATAAATAGCCTTACGTATAACAAATTTTTAGCACGTTTGATCGACATGATCCGACTCAAAATACTAAAAATTAAATCTTTCAATTTAACTCGATAGAGAAAACAAAAAAATTGTTTATCATCAACCAACGAAAATATGTAATGTTAACGCAACAAAAATACTTTCCTCTTAATCTCTTAAGGGGCTATACCAGTGTGAACGCTGAAAATTCGGGTGATTTTCGAGAATTTTTTGGAAGAAAAGTACTCAATTAAATGTTTTGGAAATTAAGAATATATTTGGTTATATTTGACCTATATTACATAATTTTTTCATAGAAAAATATTGAGATTCAAGCGACTTATGCGCTGCCTTCGGAGGCGCAAAAAAAAGTTTCTCCACTGCTGACATGATTTCGGCCGATCGAGTAGCTGAAACCGAAAAAAGAAAAAATGTCGTTAAACTGGAAGGTATTTCCTGTACAATGACGTAGGATTTCGAAAAATATCAAAATCTAACAAAATGGCGTAATAATGAAAAAAGTATGTTTTCTTGCCTATAAAATGGTCGTTTTTTTCAATGCCAAATGGCATAAAAAATATCAATAAAATATCAAAAATGGTCAATCATCCAATCAAAAATATCCTACGTCACTGTAGAGTAAATACATTCAAGAGTACTCAGTTCAAATTTCAAGTCAATCGGATAATTGCTCTTTGAGTTACAATGTCAGCAAATTTGAAAAATCTCATTTCGGCAAAAACGTGTTTAAACATTTAACTATCAATTTTTTCAAGATCAAATGATATTGATATAAATGGGATAAATGATAATGATATTCTTGAAACTATAAACTGTCGAAAAAGGCAAAAAAATCGTTTTTTTTTTAAGTGTCACACTGGTATTGCCTCTTAATTTTGATTATGGTATTTTCATTTGCATACTCGGATTGAATATCGTCAATACCAAAAATGTTGCGACATGACATAATGACATACATATTTAAGGCGGTCCTCTAGTTTCTCGGGTCGAAAAAATCGATTTTTTTCTTCATAAATCACATCTACAACATGTGTAGAAAATGTGTGCCAACGGATTTTTCGATATTCGAAGTGGTTCACAAGTTACGGCCCTGGAACGGAGCAGGTATACGGAGCAGGTATACGGAGCAGGTATACTTTCAAACGCGTTTTTCTCGAAACACCATTTTTCGAAACGGTGACCACGATATTTCAGAAACTACTGCACCGATCTTGTTCAAATTTATACAGCATCTTTAATATGTTATAAGCCAGCGATTGAACTAGGATTATCATGATGGCTTCGATACTTTTTTTTGTACGAGCGAAAAACTTAAGAAAAAGTGAGTAAAAAATAGAATGTAATTTTCAAAAGTGTATAAAAAAGTCAATTTTTATAATTTAGAATTCACTCTAGTTCAATCGCTAGTCTTAAATATGAAGATTAAAATGCCGTTTGGTTTTTTGATTTCAGATAAGCAGAACAGCCGCAATCTTGGTCACCGTCAAGCACCTCTTTTACTTGATGTCTTCCTGTAGGCCACTATAACGTTTATTCTATTATATATTTTGACTTCAAAAAATTTGTAAAGCTTATTTTAATGTTAATAAAGATTATGCAAAAACAATGAGATTGATTATTTCGATGCTTTGCCCGTAAAAAATTATTGAAAAAGCCGTAAAAAAACAGCCGAGAAACTAGAGGACCGCGTTAATTGCCAAATGAAACCAATGTCGATAAAAATTGCTGTTCCCGTTGAAATCTTCGAGGTTACTTCACGAGCCGGAACATCATAAAATAAAACGCTCGCACATTTCGCCCATAAAGTTGTACGACGCGAGTAGCCGGGATTTTTCGCCGTAAGGTACGAACGTTTTCGCACGAATTCCGCTTTATACGATCAACTTCCGGAACAAATTGAAGCGATATTGTAGAAGGTGGGACGAGATACCACCAGGCAAGGTAATATCACCTTGCAGGTGAGCCAGCTGCCAGACAGGTTTCGCCAACACCGTTCGGCCGGGGCTCGAAGGATGAAAAACGCTACACATTTAAGCCGAAGTTGACGCGTTTGATACACACACACCGCCAGGATACGGCCAACGAGCTCGCGTGCCGCGCGTGACGTCACGGCTGACCTAGTGCTCGTGCTTTACTACTGAATCATGCGGAGATCGCTGGCTATCAAGCTCCGCGAGCAGCTTTTTATTTACCCAAATTTTCTACGATTTTTTCTTTGCGGCTAATATTTTTGGCTACTCTTTGGAGAACCTCGAGACTTTTTTTTTCACGACGCACAACGTCAGTAATTAACATAACCATTGAAAAAGGAAGATCTATGGAATGCGAGATCGATTCGAAAAGCTTCAAAAATCAAATGATCTTCGATTTCAAAATACCCAATATTGATGATCAGTTATGCCAGCTTTAGGCAAAAATGAGGTCCTTGCCAAGCTTGCGGTACATGCGACCTTACAGTTGCGAAAGCGGAAGCTTTCGGGAGTTGGGCAAAGGTGAAGGTCACGAATTCTATGGGTAACGAACGATCAGGGCAACGAGAATTAGAGGGGGGATGGCGAGCAAGCTTGCAACGGCTGAGATGCCGGGCAAGAGTTTGTTTTGGAACGCCACCTGTCAAGAAGAGCCGGAAGTTAAAAGCTCTCGGGATCTTGACCGTTTCGAGCACTATGAAAGTCTCAACTGTTTTCCTTGTTATGTTCTGTCGAGAAATGGAGAAATGGTCTGTACAATCTTCAGGATAAGTGGAGACCTCGGTTTCCTGGCTTACCGACCGCAGTGCTAAACAACAGGCTACTTCCGGAAGGAAGGAAGCTGTAGTTCCGGCCTACCGTGCGCAGTTCAAATCGGAGCCCTACTTTGACAATCGAAGACCCAGGAAATTTATTACCGACCGGATACTCTCTCGGTGAGGCGCCGTGTCAAGAGATAAGTTTGGAAAATGAGAAGCTGGCAAACAAAATCGGCCTTGTCCATGAATTACTTTTTTATAGGAGAGGTCAAAAATCAGAATAACCAAATAGAAATGCGTTGGAATTCTTAAGCTTTGATATATAAATATCAAAGCTTAAGAATTCATTCAGAATCAAAGGCTCTATCAAAATGTTTGGCTGAACCTGACTTTAGTTTAAAGGGCTACACCAGTGTGACACTTTCAAAAAATCAATTTTTTTTGCCTTTGTCGACAGTTTATACTTTTAAGAATATCATTATCATTGATATCATTTATATCAATATCATTTTATCTTGCAAAAATCGATAGTTAAATTTTTAAACGCGTTTTTCTCAAAATGAGATTTATCAAATTTGCTGACATTGTAACTCAAAGAGCAATTATCCGATTATTTTGAAATTTGAACTGAGTCCTCTTGAATATATCTACTCTATAATGAGGTAGGATATTTTTGATTGGATGAAAATTGACGATTTGGCATTGAAAAAAACGACCATTTTATAGGCAAGAAAACAGACTTTTTTGATGACTACACCATTTTGTTAGATTTTTATATTTTTCGAAAATCCTACGTCATTGTACAGGAAATACCTTCCAGTTTAACGACATTTTTTCGTTTTCGGTTTCAGCTACTCAATCGGCCGGAATCATGTCAGCAGTGGAGGAAATGTTTTTTGCGCCTCCGAAGGTAGCGCATAAGTCGCTTGGATCTCAATATTTTTCTGTGAAAAAATTATGTAATATAGGTCAAATATAGTCAAATATATTCTTAATTTTCCGAAACATTTAATTGAGTACTTTTCTTCCAAAAAATTCCCAAAAATCATCCAAATTTTCAGCGTTCTGCTATAGCCCCTTAATCAAAACACTACCATTTTTTATTTTTATTTTCATTTTCGACAAGTCCGGTTTTGAATGACAATAGTAGACAACTACGCATTTGAATGAAAATCTTATGGTCATATTTGGTTATCGAATAAAACAGGATCTTTGAATTGGATCGAATTTTTTTTTATTATCATTTTAAAAATCCTACACAAATTGCAAATGAAAATGTATTTTTCATCCAGTCAGCCATGGACAAGTCAGTTTTTGACAAGTTTTAAGGTGTTTAGATCCAGATTTGATGCAAAATATTTCGAAAGTTAACGAATGTGTGCTTGAAGAAGGAGAAACAAAAATTGACGTAGTGTGGACCAGTCCAGTTTTGTTCGCCAGCTCTTCAAACCTTATCCTGACAGCCCATGATCCATATTTTGTGGTGTTTACCTTCGCTCAATTTCAATTAGATTTTATTAGTCCCGAATGAAAAATGGCCGATAGCACTTTGAAAAACCAATGTTTACTCGAATCTTCACCCGCCATTTTTAATATTTGAAAGACAACCTCAAATTAGGATATCAATAACTTCAAAGATACTAACTTTCATTTATTTTTATATGAACAGCGAGGCTTTCTAATCAGGGCCCTACTTGGGTAAAATCAATATGGGCCCTGTTTTGTCCAGAAGAATAAACCTTGCAAAAATCGTTGAAATAAAAATTCCTGCTATTTTCGTCAGGCTTGTTCAACCTGTCCGCCGCTAAGCCAAGTCTCTTGTATTATTTTCATCCTGTTGTCAAAGCTCCCCAGGGCACGAGGGTGACTCAAACCTCGGGTCACCGTTGCAAAAAGGAATTTCGTGAGAGGATTCCCCAGGGCGTTATAACACGCGGGAGAGGTAGAGAGAAACAAAGGGAGAGAGTGAGTTATAGCGAACGAAAAAGGGGCGATCCCATTCGTGTTTGACAATCCACCGGGATTATGTTGGGGTGGCTCGATATGAAGGGTTGTATCGTCTCCTCGTAACCATAAGATCGAGTGAGTGTGAAAAAGTCTCTTTCGGTCTGAAGCTCAACTTTTCGAGCACTTTCGGCCCGCTTAGCCTCTCGGATAAAATATTAACCCAAGCCCCGTTTACGATGCGTGTATCCTTAATTTTTTCCTTTGCAAAGTTCCCTGTTGATCTTTTTTCCGTGTCAAAAAGTACATAGACGAAAATTTGCAAGTTTGGTAAATCGCCCCACGAGAAAAAGCCTCCTCGTGAAATTGTGAAAAGAAAATCACGCCAATAATCGAGAGTAGTGCCGCCCTCATATAGTCCAGTATAAGAGACGAAAACCAAGCACTTTTTCGCGTAGAATATGAATTTTTGACTGAAGGTAGATGGTTGCATACTGAAAGTGACCCCAATAAAATGTTGCCCCTAAAGTCGCCCCAACCGTAAGAAATAGGGGTTGAAAAATTAAAAATCGCCGTATCTCGATAATTAATAGCCCGATCAAAAAATGTTTCAAACAAAAGTTATTTGGAATAATAAAGTACGTATAAAGGTTTCTGACGTCCCATCCCCTATCTTTGAAAATAGCCGCACAAGCGGTTCACACGCATCAACCCCGAATTTTCGAATCGTTTTTGTGCCGCTATTTTCAAGGATACGGGGTTGGACGTCAGATAACTTTATACGAATTTTATTATTCCAAACAAGTATTGTTTGAAACCTATTTTGATCGCGCTATTATTTATCGAGATACGGCGATTTTTAAGTTTTCAACCCCTATTTCTTAGGGTTGGGACGAGTTTAGGGGAAACTTTTATTGGGGTTACTTTCAGTATGGAACCATCTACCTTCAGTCGAAAATTCATATTCTACGCCAAAAAGTGCTGGGTTTGCGTCTCTTTTACTGGACTAATAGGCACGTTGACCTTTGCCCCCCCCCCCCGCTTTCCTCGCTTATTGTACAGTAGTAAGTACGATCGATCCCACGCAAGTTATGGTGGCAACGCTCGTTAAGAAAAGTGTCATACGTGAAACAACCAAAAAGAAAATTGAGTCGTGTGCTTCATTTTGTTCTTCTGTAATTCGTTTCTGACGATTCACCGGCACCATCCGACAGTCGTCAAAGTGCCGACTGTAACGACAAACATCGTCAAGTTTAATGACCCGATCGGATCGAGAAGTGGAACACTCGGTTCACCCCAAGCTCGCAGAAATTCAAGCGTTAAATTGCCTCCCAAGATTACCAATCCAACCAATTATCTCCATATCTACAATTATCCTTCGTCGATTGTACGCGCGCTTGAACATAAACACGTCCAGTAAGTCATGAGAGCAGACGAAACAAGTTGCCTTCTGGAACACGAATGCCTTTTGCTAGCTGCCGAAAAGCTTTTACTCCCGTCACGCCATCGCGATGAGTTTTGAATAACTTTAGAGAGTCCAGGAAAAGCTCCGTCTCCCGGTACGTGACCTGCCAACAATGTCCATTTTCATGCAAACGGACGCGCCACTCGATAGCGCAATTTTTCCTTATCTTCAGGTTATTCATTTCCCCATTGGCCGAGGAAAACTAACACGAGGCATTACGAGCACCTACACACACGCACACGCTTCGTGTAATAACGCTGAGGTCAGAGTACTGAAATATTCAAAACACGCTCGCGCGATTCAGCCGTCAGAGGAAAATGAGCGAGAGTCCATTTTCAACAAGCCGGTGAGGGATTTGTTCCCACTCTGCAATTTTTGTTTGTCCCCTCTCTAGAATTTCTGTGCGCGAAAAAACAGTCGTTTCAACGTGCTAATTCATTTTCAGTTTTTTTTTAAACGTCATTTATAACACGTTTGCCGGCAAGAATTTGTCCAAGTGGGATGCACGTCCGACCCACAGTAGTACGAGTCAACACGGATATTCCCGAATGCCAGGAATCTATTGCATTTCTGTGCACGAACCGTGTAAGAGCCGGGGCACGAATTTGCCCACAGCCATGCCGGGCAGATCATCAGAGATACATTCATACGATATCGGAATATCTTGAATTAATTACACATGTAGGGTGTGCGTATATTTATTTATATGTAAAGCGACATTCAAACTTGTTTGCATTTTCCAAGCGCTATGTAAATTGTTGGGAAAAATAGCCATCCAGTGCCGTTCAGATTTCCGGTCATGAAATTAGTGCAAATGAAATTTCACGATAGAATTCCTTTTGCGACGGACTTGATTTAAAATAGTAACGAAGCTGGCTCGAAACAAATATCAAAAAGGGAGTATTTACTTTTCGCGTGCACGCAAAGCTTTGTGTTCTTTGACCGTGTCGAATTTATTTTCCGTTTTAACGAGTCCTTTTAATCGTCAGTTAACCGAGTAGCGTTCTCTCGCAAAATACATCGAAATGAAAATAGCTTTCTCTTCGAGTATTCCTACATATCATCATTTCGCTATATTATTGGAATGTTGAATAAGTTCTGGCTGTTTTTTCGTGAAAATGAATTCTTTATTATGAAAAATCGTTTCGAATGCTTTCAAACGTTTCGAAACTGTTTTGCGATGAACTCCTAATGCTTCTGCAAGTTCAGCTGACGTCTGACATGAGTCTTAAGGGCGGGGTAAAGTTAATTCGGCGAAAAAAAGGCATGTTTTTAAGATTTTTTTGGCGTAACGAATAGTGTTCGTTTATTGAAAAATTTACATATAATAAAGTAACATTTGAACAACATTCTCCTAAATTTGCATTGCAAAATATTCAAAATTGAGCGAGTGAAAATTTAACCCCGGAGGCGCCTCGAAAAAAGTTGGTTTGCGGTGTGCACCATAACTCGCAACAGAATCATCTGAAACAAAAAAATCAAAATGCATTTGTTAAAGGAGATGTTTCTCGAGGTAATGACGGGAGGATTTTTTTTCGATTTTTCGATTTTTCGTAGCACTTGGGAGCCAAAAACCCGATTATCGCTAAAAAAAATCGGCTAATTTGTTGTTGAAAAATTAGTAATTATTAAAAAAAAAACAAAAAAGCTCTCGACAATGCCTGGTGAATTATGTGAAGAAGTACTGTGCAAAATTTCAAAGCAATTGGTCCAGTAGATTTTGAGTTATCGTGCACACGGACTTCAAATATGACGAGTCTCAGAAAAACGGTTTGTAAAACGCAGAAGAGTTTGGTCGCTTAACGCTCATTGCACATAAGTTTGGGAACACTTCTCGATTGCATAAAAATCTGAGAAAATTCATGCATATTAAAGGTACTCAAAAGATTAATTTTGCATAATAATAATTCCAAAATGTTATTAACAAAATGATGAAAAAAAAAATTAGTCAACAAATTTCCCCGCAAGCCAATTTTTTTTCGTGATTCGTTCATTTTTCTGAATACGTATGAATTTTTTCAGATTTTTCAATTATCTTTGAATTTTTAGAAATTCAAAATAAAACTCGATAATTTTCTTATACTCACTCAAAGTCGTCGATGCCAGGTCCGTAGAGCAAAAGGCTTCCATCAAGATGATCGAGAGCATCTTTTTGCGTTTGTCTACGCAAAACTCTTTCTTCTTTACAGCGGTCAACTGATGTACAGACTAATGTATATACTAATATACACCGGAACAGGCCCGTTTATCAAGAAATTTATTCGGGGTCGAAAAATACAATAGCGCGCCGCGCAGCTGCCGCCCAGGTATAAAACCCGGCATGGAGCAATAGACGCTCAAATACTCATAATTTTGTCAATTTTACTCCGATCGACTTGAAATTTTAACACAATATTCTTGATATATTATGCATTCATTTAAAAAATTTAAAAAAAAATTAAAAAAAAATTTTTAATACTTTACCCCGCCCTTAATTAAGTGATGCCTCCAACTCGACACATCAAAATCATTATTTTTGAATTGTCCAAACCAATCTCTGCTCCATGAAAAAAATTGCCATCACAAACAATACGGCCGATGTCTGGTCCAGTAATAGCTAACCGACTGTCGGCAACCAGTATTGGCACAGCGTTGAAACAATGGTTTTGCCATTTCTCAACCGATCCTCATTTCAAAGCCCCAGCATAACGCCAATGTTGGGTCAGTTCCGGTTAACGACCGAGAACTGACTGTTGGGGTAGGCTCATGGAGCCTATCGTGGATCAGTGGACCCGCCGTTTGTAGTCCTACATTCATATCTAATCCCGGCATCCCGTATTATACCAATGTCGGACCAGTTTCGGCTATCGCCGAAGAGCCGACTGCTGGAGTAGATCACTGGAGCCGATCATGTGCCGGTACTGTTCGCCATTAATTGCCGTACGGTCATATCTAATCCTGGCATCCAGTATTATACCAATGTCGAACCAATACCGGCTACTGCCTGAGGGCAACCATTGGGCTAGACTACTGGAGCCGATCATGGGCCAGTACTGTCCGCCCTTCACTTCCCTACGTTCATTTGTTAAGAACGCTTAGTTCACTTGACCGCGTGTTTGCGAAAGTGTCGCCCGAAAAAAGGCGCGTTCAGACTATTTAAACCTATACAAATTGGATATAGAAAAAAGCTTCATCGCTCAGTCGGCTTTATGGCGTGGTCGCGTAAGTCTGATAAAAAAAAAGACGGGCCAAAAAAAACATCATCGATGCGAATAACAATGCGTAATTCATATCCGATCTCTCGTGTATCCACATATCAGTTTTTCTGGTTTTCATTTTTCATCAATATTTCGATTGCAAAATAATTATAACTATTGTATTATCTTATTATTATTATCACTTATATATTATTGTTATCTCGTACCGCCATTTGCTTGCTTGCATAACAAATTATAAAATCTGTACCTGAATTCAATAATAATGAATTACAATGTTCATGAAATTCCGACAAAGTATTGTATTTATTGCTGCGTACTACTATATATGTTAACAAAATACTGACATAATATAATATCAGTCGCCACTCGGGGCATTATCGAATCACTTATGATAATGGACCGGACCAACGTCGGTACGATATTAGCTAGAACTTAGGCCAAACGTTGGCACAACCGTCACGTCTGTTTTAATACCAACGCTGGCACAATATTGGCTGTTACTTATGGCGAACTTGGCACTGGTGTCGGGCCCGTTTCAAGACCTCTGTCGGTACGATATCGGTAGTCAGTCTTGGTCCGAGGATATCATTTCGACAATGGTACATTAATGAACCCACACTTATGCCAGGGAATGGCCATCCATAGAGTAGAGGTGGCGCAGTACTGTGCCAGTGTCGAACCAGTTGTAATTTTCTTCATAGGCGCATGTTGTTTCCGACAGAGCATAGTCGCCGTAAGTTTCAACAATAATTCTGTGTTTTAGCTGCAGATTTTTTTTTTAATAAAGCAGTGCAGTAAAATTCCCCGCAAATGCTCTTTTTGGCACGAAATTTGACATGTTTAACGCTATGAAAAAAAAAAGTTTTTTTACACTTCGGTGAAATGACATACAGTGAATTTCAAGCTTGCTTATAGTACTTCTTTATAGATCTTGCTTATAGTACTTCTGTATAGATGGCGCTGCCATCTTAAACTACACGCACGCAGTTCTGGTAACGCCATCTGTTCGAAAACAGCGAGAATTTATTCAATGTTCTAATATTATAATAGTGTACGCGTTTGATGAAATGAGGTGAAAACTTTGCGCCGAATCCAAGAAAATCCTATTGCAATTCTAACGGACCAAGTCCAGGGTGAAACGCGTAACGGCCCTTCGCGTCCATTCGGGTGTTAATAAAACCGGAAGTTAACCGACGATCCGTAAAATCGAAGCGGAATCGCGCGTTTTGCGACGAAAAATGGGTTACAAAGTTCTACGTTGAGGATTCACCCTTTCCTCTCTTTCTCTTGCCCTCCCGTGCCTCAGGACAGAGAATATACGCGGGAGAATTCTGGCGACCCTCGACGGATTGAGGTCGCTCGTACACGTCAATTCCGCTGGGCATGTGGGCAGAGACAGGAATAGTGACCCGCACCGGAGTTCACACACAGTTGTGACACTTTCTTATATATATATATACATATATATATATATATGTATGTATGTATGTATATATAAATTTATACGTAGCGCGAGAAAAAGTGTATTCATGGTCCTTGATCATGCCAGACCGCGACCTAATGCTCTGTGACCCTTCGCGACGTGGAATTCCCACAGACAATTCATTTTTTCAAAGGTTGGAACGCCGGAAAATGGCGAAAAAGGGGCCAGTCGTGAAGATTTGTTCGTTTTCGTCCGATCGTGAAACATTTTCCTCTCCAGTTCCGTTTATTCACGGTATATAAGATTGGTCTTGACGACCCGTCGAAATATCTTAGAAACTGTTACTGTACGATGTGAGTACTTTTTCCCCCTAGTCGCACGCGTAGAGCACCAAAACGCGGCCCCTACCATTCAACGATATGCGTGCGGTATGATTCTAAGGGGTCACCCCGTATACAGGGTGGACCATTTGTTTGGGTTTCATCAAAGTCATTTGTTTCGGTTTCATCAAAAATCAAAGTCATAGATTTTGCGTTCTCAAGCCAGTTATAAAGCCCCGCTTAAAATTATTTTTTTTTTTGAGTTCTGGTTGCCCCCGCAGGAGTTCTGTTAACGATCTTTACAACCTTTCCTTATCAGACGAATATTGACAACGGTATACTCGAGTAAATTTTGTGATGTTGGCCCTCCCTAACGAAAAAAAAATCGTTACTAACAACTCAACTATCAATAAAAAGTACATAGAATTCCAGAGCTATGTGAGACACAATCAGAACTTATTTTCTTTCTTTTCCTCCGACTGAGCAGAAGATTGATGGCGCAATGGAATGCTTTGAGTGGATCCAAATTTTTTTTTTGGAAAAATGATTTTTTTTTGGTGTTCTGATTGCCCCCACAAGAGTTCTGTTAAATATCTTCACAACTTTTCCTCATCAGACAAATATTGAAAAGGGTACACTCGAGTACATTTTGTGAAGTTGCCCCCCCCCCCCCCGACCTTAACCAAAAAAACTTTGCTAAGAGCAGAACTATCAATAAAACGTACATAGAACTCCAGAACTATCTGGGCGGCAATCGGAACTGACTTCTGTTTTCCTCTGAATAAGCAGTAGATTGATGGCGCGATGGTGTGCTTTAAGTGGACGCAAATTTTTTTTCATTTTGAAAATGATCTTTTTGGGGAGTTCTGGTTGCCCCCTCGAGTAAGCTTTGGGAAGTTGCCCCCCCCCCCCCTCCCTAACGAAAAGAAACAATCGGACCAACACTGAACTGTGAACAAAAACTACACAGAATTCCAGAACTATGTCAGAGGCTGCTAGAACTGATTTTATTTATTTTCCTTCCACATTTTTTTCTCGGAAAAATGAATTTTTTTTTGAAGTTCTGGTTGCCCCCCCCCCCCCCCCCAAAGAGTTTTGATAACTATCTTGCTAAATTTTCCTCGTCACACAAATATTTACAACGTTACACTCGAGTAAATTTTGTGGAGTTGGCCTCCCCTACCGAAAAAAAAAATCGTTACTAACAACAGAAATATCAATATAAAGTACATAGAACTCCAGAACTATGCGAGAGGCAACCAGAACTGATTTTATTTATTTTACTTCGACTGATCAACAGATTGATGGCGCCATGGAATGCTTTGAGTGAAAACAATTTTTTTTGTCGGAAAAATAATTTTTTTGGTGTTTTGGTTGCCCCCACAAGAGTTAAATATCTTTATAACTTTTCTTCGTCAGACAAATATTTTCAACGGTACGCTCGAGCAAAATTTGTGAAGTTGCCCCCCCCCCCCCCCCGCCGCAAAAAAACGTTACTAACAACAGAACCATCAATAAAATGTACATAAAACTCTAGAACTATGTGAGGCAGCCAGAAACGATTTTCTTTTTTTTTTCCTCCGACTGAGCAGTAGATTGATGGCGTGATGGAATGCTTTGAGTATACCAAAACGTTTTTTTTTTGTTTGGAAAAATGATTTTTTTTTAGTTCTGGTTGCCTCCGCAAGAGTTCTGATGAATATCTTCACAACTTTTCTTCATCAGACAAACATTTACAAGGGTACACTCGAGTACATTTTGGGGAGAACCCCCCCCCCCCCCGCCGTTCCTAAAAAAACTTTGCTAAGAGCAGAACTATCAATAAAACGTACATAGAACTCCAGAACTATCTGAGAGGCAACCAGAACAGATTTTCTTTTTTTCCTCCCACTGAGCAGTAGATTATGGCGCGATGGAATGCTTTGAGTGGACCCAAATTTTTTTTTTGAAACAATCAATTTTCTTCGGACATCTGGTTTCCCCCCGCAAGAGTTCTGTTAAATGTCTTTACAATCTTTTCTCGTCAGACCAATATTTATAACGGTACCCTCGAGAAAATATTGTAAGGTTGGCACCACCCAGCAAAAAAAAACCCCATACTTACGACAGAACTATCAATAATAAGTACATAGGATTCCAGAACTATGTGAAAGGCAGCCAGAACGGATTTTTTTTCCTTCGAATGAGCAGTACATTGTTGGCGCAGGGGAATGCTTCTAGTGAACCCAATTTTTTTTTTTTTTGGAAACATGCATCTTTTTGGAGTTCTGGTTGTCCCCGCAAGACTTCTGATAAATGTCTTCACAACTTTTCCTTATCAGACAAATATTTACAACGGAAAACTCGAGTAAATTTATTGAAGTTAGCCCTCCCTACCGAAAAAAAACAGTCGTTACTAACAACAAAACTGTCAATAAAAAGTACACAGAACTCCAGAAGTATGTCAAAGGCAGCCAGAAGTGATTTTATTTTTTTTCCTTCGGCTAAACAGAAAATTGATGGCGCGATGGAATGCTTTGAGTGCAAACATATTTTTTTGACGGAAAAATGGTTGTTTTTGTTGGTGTTCTGGTTGCCCCCGCAAGAGTTCTGGTAAATGTCTCCGCAACTTTTCCTCATCAGAAAAATATTTACTACGGAACACTCGAGTGAATTTATTGAAGTTGGCCCCCCCCTCACGAAAAAAAATTCGTTACTAACAGAACTGTCAATAAAAAGTACACAGAACTCCAGAAGTATGTCAAAGGCAGCCAGAACTGATTTTTTTTTCTTCGAATGAACAAAAAATTGATGGCGCGATGGAATGCTTTGAGTGCAAACAAATTTTTTTATCTCGGAAAAATGAATTTTTTTTTGAGTTCCGGTTGCCCCCGCAAGAGTTCTGTTAAATATCTTTACAACTTTTCCTCATCACACAAATATTTACAACGTTACACTCGAGTAAATTTTGTGGAGTAGCCCCCCTCCCCCTAGCGAAAACAAAATTGTTAGTAACAGAAATATCAATAAAAAGTACATAGAAATCCAGAACTATGTGAGAGGCAACCTGAACTGATTTTTTTCCCTCGACTGAGCAGTAGATTGATGGCGCGATGGAAGGCTTCGAGTGAAACCAAATTTTTTTTTCGGAAAAACGAAATTTTTTTTGGAGTTTTGGTTGCCCCCGCAAGAATTCTGTTGAAAATCATTACAACTTACCCTCGTCAGAGATATATTTACAACGGTACACTCGAGTAAATTTTGTGAAGTTGCCTCCACCCCCTCCCCTAACAAAAAAAAAACGTTCCTAGCAACAGAACTATCAATAAAATGTACATAGAACTCCAGAACTATCTGAGAGGCAACCAGAACTAATTTTCTTTTTTTCCTTTCGACTGAGCAGTATATTAATGGCGGGATGGAATGCTTTGAGTGGACCCATATCTTTTTTTTGAAAAAATGATTTTTTTTGGACTTCTGTTTGCCCCCGCAAGAGTTCTGTTAAATGTCTTCACAATTTTTCCTTATCAGACCAATCAACGGTACACTCGAGTAAATATTGTAAGGTTTGCACCCCCTAGAACAAAAAACGATACTAACAACAGAACTAACAGTAAAACGTGCATAGAACTACAGAACTATGTGAAGCAGCCAGAACAGATTTTCTTATTTTTCCTCCGACTGAGCAGTAGATTAATGGCACAATGGAATACTTTGAGTGAAACCAAATTTTAGTCGGGGGGGGGGGGACAACTTCGCAAAATTTACTCGAGTGTACCGTTGTAAATATTTGTCTGATGAGGAAAAGTTGTGAAGACATTTATCAGAACTCTCACCGGGGCAACCAGAACCCAAAAAAAAAATTAATTTTTCCAATAACAAAGTTTGGGTCTACTGAAAGCATTCCATCGCGCCACCCATGGATTGCTCAGTCGAAGGAAAAAAAATAAAATCCGTTTCGGTTGCCCCTCACATAGTTCCGGAGTTCTATGTACTTTTTATTGATAGTTCAATTGTTACTAACGATTTTTTTATCGTTTGTGAGCGCGGGGCAACGATTTTCCAAATAGGGACATGTTTTTATTTATTTATTAAATCCTAATCCTATCAATCCTATTATTTTTTTTATTAATTTCTTTATCAAATATATCAGACGAATCCAACGACCTATGATATCATGACCTCGAAATTATATCATAGGTCGTTGGATTCCTCTGAACGTTAGCGACACCGTCTTAATAAAAAAAGCATATTACCTTTTGAAAAACCACTGACCCGTTATCCGTTGGATATCCTGCGCCGCTATCACACCAGAAACTATTCGAAGGTTAAGAGAATCATTCATCCGACGTTCTCAAAAATGTGTCGAGGTTAATGGCCATCACTTCGAACATTTGTTACAATACATTTATCACACAAAAAATTCAATTACATTATTCGGAGATTCTTATTGTCAGTTCCATCACGCTTTCCCGTTTTTACACGTGTATTTTTGTGAAAAATCATTTCAAGATCCTGTTATCATCGTTGGATCCTTCTGAATACCAGCCACAACGTCTTAATAAAAAAAAAAACATGTTCACATATGAAAAACCATTGATGACCTTGAGAACGCAAAAACTATGACCTTGACAAACATGAATTCCTCACATTTCCCACACATTTTTTTCGTCACTCTAAAGGCAACGGAGATATTCGGGGTGGTCACGTTAATCAGCCGACCCTGTATATTTTATATTGCTTATTTCATAACCGGTGCGATGGTCTAGTGGTTAGCGTGCTCGCCACTAAACCAGCGGACCGGGAGGTCCCGGGTTCGAATCCCAGTCGCGTACATT
Source organism: Ophion slaviceki (assembly GCA_944452715.1). Taxonomy (NCBI): domain Eukaryota; kingdom Metazoa; phylum Arthropoda; class Insecta; order Hymenoptera; family Ichneumonidae; genus Ophion; species Ophion slaviceki. Next base: position 26,644,766 of record OX101793.1, on the reverse strand, counting down.
TCGTCGTGAAATGTTTTTCTTCGGCATTTCGCGGCGAAATAAGACTAGTTCCACGACTGGGGGGCGAATTCGATGACCGGCTGTATTGGTATAGGTTTTCCGCAGTCTCCCTATACCCATGACAGAAATGTCATGATGAATATAATACAGAGGGGGAAGTCGGCTGCGGCCGCAAGAGGGGGGAACAGGGAGAAAGATGGAGAAAAAAAAGGAGTAAACAGCAGAGGAAAGAACGGTCATAATGATGGGAAAGATAGGTAACAAACGCGAAAAGCGTGTACCTAAGGAAAAAAAACCAAACATATTGCTTATTTGAAGTAACTATACGTGCTATGCCCCATGGGACGTTGTCCTATTTCTGGTCACATTCGACGAGGCGGCTGACCAGATATCTCGTTGAATAAGTTGGCTACGTCATACGCGGACAAAGCTCGGGAGGAACACGCAGAGTGCGAGAGAGAGAGAGGGAAAGAGATACCACACATCGCTGGGAAACTAGCCCTAGGCGCTATCGTCTCGATCAATTTGAAGGATGTAAAGGAGCGGGACAATAAACGAGAGGGCCCGAGGCCACAAACGTGAAATACGGCTGCTGGAGGGGGAAACAAATTGCCCAGCCTTTGGACTCATTCAGGAAACAAAAAAGATAAATTCCAACGAGTCTTCGAGGATCTACTTGGACGAAGAGAGAAGAAAAAAAAAGAAATTTCGACGGTCAATCGAAAAGGGCCAAACTTTCGTCGAGTCTGTATACACTAGCCAAAGTTTTTCAATGAATGAGAAAATTGCGAAAGTGGAATGACGGGGGATAAAAGTATCGTGGGGGATCGTTGAGAGCGAGAGGGATGATAACGTTCTTTCGCAAAGCCGCCCAACCCGATCAACCCGAGTCGTCGACAAGGGCTTACCTACGAAAGACAGCAAACCTCAGAATTTGCTACCCTCAGCCCATATGGCTTACGCCCTTCTACGTTCCACCTGTCGAAGCAGACCCATCCCCAAACGTGTGTGTACACAAAGTGCACACGCGTATTCGTGAAGGGTACTTGTGTCTAGATATCGAAGATCCTCCGAGGGTGCGAATTCGCTACTTTCTCCTTCGAGAACTCTCGATGCGAAATGTCAACACGGATCTCGGTGAATTTTCATAGCGCGGAGTACGTAAGACGGTAAATAAAAGGAAAAAATAAATAAGGAAAAGCATTAAATGGCGGAAGACGACGAGCAAGCACTTCATCAATGTTAACGTCGAGTAAATATACCGGCGGTGCTTTCACCGCCATTAACTCTGGGATATCCTCGAGCTTTTCTCTCGTTTGAAGCATCGAGCAGCTTCTATTTCATTAATGGACGATATCCTTTTCCGGCCATTCGACAGCACCCGCACCGCTTTCTCATCAGAGTCTTCCTGACGAGAGCACCCCGAGTGTTTGCTCCTCTTTTATACGAGTGTATACATATTTCTGGTTTATATATATATATATACAATTGTATTTTCGATAGCTCGTATTGAAATGAAATTAAATGTAGGATACGGGAAAGGGTTGGAGCCAGACAATCTCCGTATTATTATTGTTATTATTATTATAGCTATATGAAGTACATCTGTGTGTCAAGTGCTTCATGATATTCCCAAGTGGATAATATGTTTTGATAGCATTGCTCATGTAGACGAATAAAAAAATTCATTGAGGAAATGTCGAATATCTACGGATACAAGTTTTTCACTTTTAACCAACCTAATTTTGATTTATCAACAAAAACTCGGGGATATTGTACTTAGCGCAAAACTTCTCATCGGATAGGCATACAAAATGGCTTAAGGGGTTACGAGAGTTTAAAGACTTCAAAAAATCCATTTTTTTTTTAAATTTTATTATCTGTGGTACAATATGTCTAGAATATTCTTCCAAAGTTTTAAGTCAACAGCAGTAAAAATCTAGGAGAGGGAGCCTTTGGGAATTCCCCCCGTTGGGAAAGACCGGCCGGGAGCGACGGAGGTGGTCGCATTTTTCTCAAAACACTATTTTTGAAGTCGGTGGACACGATTTCTCAAAAACTAATGCACCGATCTTATGAAAATTTTGCACACTCCTTCAAAATAGCATTGACTAGAGATTGAACGAAGGTTTTTTTTCGATTACAACTAATTTTACAAGGATATACGTAGGGTAAATTGTAGCAAAAATTGAACTATTTTGCATACATTTAGGCCAAAAATTCAAATTTCAATTTTTTTAAAATCCTTCGTTCATTCACGAGTTATACTTATCCATTAACAGAAAAAATTTTGTTTTTCAAGTTTCAGATAAAGCTATCATGAGTTATCCTGGGCACCACGAGGACACTTTTTTAGGGGTCTCCGGAAAGCAGATCCCACCGGCTGAATTTCCCGAATTTTAGGATGAATTTTGTTTTTAATATTGTTGAAATGTTGCTCTTTCATGTGCTTAAAGTTTTGAATAAAATAATATATATATTCTATGTTTTTTTGATTGAGAAAATATGCTTTTTCCTTCGCAACCCATGTAACCCTCAAAGAAAGGCGTGTCAGCCCTTAATTTAATGATTTTTCAATACGTCAAAAATGGATCTTTCATCGCTTTGCGTTAGGAGAATTTTGGTTTTTGTTTTATTCAGATCGGTGGACTGCTTGTGGGTGGAACTGCAAAATCACCCCTCGATACTCCTTTGTACGAAGGGTGGTTTCCCCCCTTAAAACCGTTTTTCCGGCGATAAACGAAATACCTCTCTAATAGTTTTCAATGCTTCATCATATATATGAGGTTCAACAAAATCGGAGGCAGACACTTAAGTGATATTCCTTGTTCGAGAATGCCGTTGGATTTATCTCGATATCTCAATTGGTTCTCCCGGAAAGTGTACTGAAAAAACGGCCGACAAAGAGGCAAATGGTATGTATGGAAAAAATGGAAAAAATCGATGGTCCGTTTTGGAAATTCTGCCAAAAATCGAAAAATCATCGGAACTTTATGAATCAAGCGGCATTTGTAAGTGCAGACGATAACGAAGAGAATTACCACAGATCGGAGTTCTTAATCGAAACGGAAATTAAATAGGCGGCGATTAGGTGAAGAAACTTTTTTTTGGCCAAAATGGAAATAATGTTTGCCTCGTTAATATTTTTTTCCAAGTCTATATCGATGTATTTTAATCCCCTAAATACAAATTTACCACGAATTCCCACCAAAACCTTCAATTTCCATTGAGAAGACTACCCAATTGCAGTTTCTGCGCGAACGCCATAGATGCCATAAAAAAATACGTATTGAAACTATTTTCGGGAACTTTTACAGTTCTCGTTTGAACGCTTTTCAAAGAATAGCTTGCGGATAAAGTAGCCTCATATTGGCAGCAGTCATCGGCATCGGCAAGCGCCATATTGACAGTTGTCATCGGCATCGGCAAGGCTCACGTGTATTTCATACAAACTCCCTAACCGCGGAACTGTTCCTCCGTTAAGGCAGTCCTCTAGTTTCACGGGTCGAAAAAATCGATTTTTTTTTTCATAAATCACATCTACAACATGTGTAGAAAATGTGTGCCAAAGGATTTTTCGATATTCGAAGTGGTTCACAAGTTACGGCCCTGGAACGGAGCAGGTATACGGAGCAGGTATACTTTCAAACGCGTTTTTCTCGAAACACCATTTTTCGAAACGGTGACCACGATATTTCAGAAACTACTGCACCGATTTTGTTCAAATTTATACAGCATCTTTAATATGTTATAAGCCAGAGATTGAACTAGGATTATCATGATTGCTTCGATAGTTTTTTTTTGTACGAGCGAAAAACTTTAAAAAAAATGAGTAAAAAATAGAATATCATTTTCAAAAGTGTATAAAAAAGTTAATTTTTGTAATTTAGAATTCACTCTAGTTCAATCGCTAGTCTTAAATATGAAGATTAAAATGCCGTTTGGTTTTTTTTATTTCAGATAAGCAGAACAGCCGCAATCTTGGTCACCGTCAAGCACCTCTTTTAGTCGATGTCTTCCTGTCGGCCACTATAACGTTTATTCTATTATATATTTTGACTTCAAAAAATTTGTAAAGCTTATTTAAATGTTAATAAAGACTATGCAAAAACAATGAGATTGATTATTTCGTTGCTTTGCCCGTAAAAAATTATTAAGAAAGCCGTAAAAAAACTGCCGAGAAACTAGAGGACCGCGTTAACGAATACTAATGAATTCCTCTCGGCCACTTCATATTAACCCTCGAACCCCCTTCGCCCGTCCAGGAACCTTTCCATCGGCGAAAATATTGATTATTATAATAAAACAGCACCGAGTCTCGTGGAACTCGACGACTTTCTGCTATTCGATTTTTTTTCCCTCTTCTCTCGCTGTTTCTCCGACCGGGTTGTACGCTGCCCGGTGCTCGCAATTCATAAATTCTCGCAATCCCGTGGCACGGGAGATACTCGACGAGTCATCGAGCAGGGCAAATGCAAATATGTACGCCAACATGGAGATTTGACGTGAAATTTGCTATCCGGGAAAAAGAAAAGGGTGAGAGCGAGAGGGATGTAGCGAGAAAAAGCGACTCAGCGAGGAAAATAAAGAAAAAAATAAAGAGAAAAATACTTCAAGCCAGCGAAGTACGCATCTCTTGGTTGAAACTCTTGGCGATGATAATAAAGCCTTTCAGCTCGTCGTTAACGAACTGTGAGAGTACGTTCCGCGAATGCTAACGACCTCGAATCCTCCTCACGTATATATATGTACGGGAAAGAATTATTTCGAGGACTGTCCTCGCAGTAGCCAAAAGTGTCGACGTTACACGGATATCACGTGATGAAAATATTCTCTCGCCATACACAGGTGTGCATTGGTGAGAACATTTGAGCCTGTGCGACGAGCGACCGACTAATTAATTAATTAACTCTCAGCCCCCCCGAAGAGCGGGAACAAAAATACGAGTTCGTTTCGCCGTCCCATTCTTTCTATTCAATCTTGCCACGCACAGGGACACCATTTTTTTCCTCGCCCTCTCGCGGACTCTTCCCGGCTCTCATTCTCTCGTTACATTACTTCGTCCTTGCGGCGAGAACGTAGGAATTTCTCGACCTTCCAATGGAACAAAAACGTTGTCATTCCGGGCAATGAGTGGGCACGGGGTGAAAACTTGAGTTCCTCCACGGTATATAAATTTTGTTTGCGACTTGACCCGAATAAACATTTTGATCGAAACGAGGAACGGGGTGTACGAGAAAAACACGAAATGTATGAATTCGTGTTTGGGTGACGTCGAGTTTCGAACGAACCAGTTGAACGTGTACACAACTTTGGAGGAGTTTGGCTTTATAGCGTGTTGATTCCTTTGCGATGAGGGACAAGCCGACGCCCGAGTAGAAATTGTGCTAGCCTGTCGGAGTTACGATCTAGTAACTGCCTCGCCCAATTGAGCTCATACGAACTGACCAATTGTTGGCTCGCTGTGATCTAGTAATATTGTGAATGATTTGTTATCAAGCCCTTGTCTAGGCACTGCCCCGCCGTTCACGGTCATAAATGACTATGTGTGCTTATGTGAATACGTGCAGTTCTATTGAGCGTTTGGTTTATGGTTTGTTAAGGGGTTACCCCCACTTGCGATTTTGAAAAAATCGATTTTTTTTATTGCATTTTTTTGAAGTATAAGTATTCGGGCCCATACAGAAGTATGGGCCCGGAATAGATGACTCTATGTAAGTTTACAAAAAAAAATATTTTCTTCGTGTAAACTGAAATTGAAACTTTAAACGCGTTTTTCTCAAAATGGCATTTCTGAAGTCGGTGACCAAGATTACTCGAACACTAATGAACCGATCGTCCTGAAATTTTGCAGGCTTATTTAATACATAAAAATGTACTCTTTAATCGTTCGATTTTTTTTTTCGAAAAAAATGGCCGTTTTATAGCCAAAAAACGGCCGTTTTTTTTTCGTTAAAATCGAACCATTAACTTTGACTGTCCGCCATTTTGTGAAAAATGAATATTTTTTAAAATCCTTCGATTAAAGACTAGTTTATACTTATATTTGACTAAATCCATCCGCATTTTTTTTTCGGATGATCCACTTCGCCGCAATGTTGGTCACCGCAAACCGTGTATATAAAAACATTATTTCATTGACGGCCATTTGCCACTAAACAATGTAATATTTTTCAATAAAAAAATTACTGAAAGTTCTTCAAGATGTGTTCTTTAAGATGGTATATTGATCGATTAAAAAAGTTTTGTAGTTTTCTTCAAAAAAAATTCATGATAAAGGCCTTTTTTGCGCTACAAGTGTGGGTAACGCCTTAAGGGAAGGTACCCGAGTAAACGGCGAGAAAAACCGGTAACCTTCGAGAATTTTTATGTCAAAAACTAATGTTTCGATTTCAGGTTTTTTTATTGGAAAATATGTACATTGAGGTATGTTTAGGAATTTTTTAAAATAAATTCGTTGACTGGATGCGATTCAAACGCGATTATCTCGAAACATAGTTTTCAAAGTCGGTGCCAGATGTATCTCGAAAACGGCTTGTCCGATTTTGTCCAAAATTGGATACAATATTCTTCTATAGTTTTTCTCGTTCGCCACTTAGGATTTTTTTGAAATTTTCATTTTTGACGGAATTGCAACCTTCTTAATTTAACATTCGTTTTTCGTTCGCAATTTCCGACGATTTTGGATTGCATACGCATTGCATAAAAAAGCAATGGGTCAATGAAGTGAAAAACCCCTACGTGGCGAACGAGATAAACTATCGAAGAATATTGTATCCAAATTTGGACAAAATCGGCGAGCCGTTTTCGAGATACATCTGGCACCGACTTTGAAAACTATGTTTCGAGATAATCGCATTTGAATCGCTTCCAGTCAACGAATTTGTTTTTAAAAATTCTTAAACATACTTCAATGTACATATTTTCCAATAAAAAAAACCCGGATCCAATCGAAACATTAGTTTTTGAGATAAAAATTCCCGAAGTTTACCCATTTTTCTCGCCATTTACTCAGGTACCTCCCCTTAATAGTCCAGTAAAAGAGACGAAAACCCAGCACTTTAGCGTAGAATTTGAATTTTCGACTGAAAGTAGATGGTTGCATACTGAAACTAACCCCAACAAAATGTTGCCCTTCAACTCGCCTCAACCCAAAGAAATAGGGGTTGAAAACTCAAAATCGCCGTATCTCGATAATTAATAGCTCGATGAAAAAAGGTTTCAAACAAAAGTCGTTTGAAATAATGAAATTCGCATAAAGTTATCCGACGTCCAACCACCTATTTTTGAAAATAGGGGCACAAAAACACGAGAGCACCACTGACCCAGACAAGGACGCAGCGATATGTCTACTCCGCGCACACGCATCAACCCCGAATTTTCGAATCGTTTTTGGCCGTGTCAAGTAAAGCCATCTTTACTCGACAGAAACTGGTGCCGCCATTTTCGAATTTTTTTAAATAAATAAAATTCGAATTCACGCTCCATCGATTAAAAAAAAATAAAATACGTTGAAACCCATTTCCAAAAGTTTTTCTTTCATGTAAAAAAAAATTCCCGAAGTTCATGCATTTTGTATGCATCTCGACGGTAACCTTCCTCAGGCCTCAAATGTCACTGGGAATGGCCGGTCAATTTGCCTTACCTAATGTTTTTCTCCTTCGCGTGGAGGAGACTGGTGATGGCGGTTGTCGCGGAAACCGATCGATGTAATTGCAAACGACGCTTTCACAACGTCTAATACACAGAATATATAGGCTCGATGCTATAGATATAGGTAGATATAAAAGCGAGCTTTTATATCTACCTAGGCGCACCTCTCAGGCACTTGGGTCTCCCAAGTTTTCACGATAAACGCAGGTGTGACCCGTTAACACGTACCCTCAACACGATATTCTCTCCTTCAGATATATGAGATCGCCCTTGTACGAGAAAGCGATTTGGATGGGCGATTACAAAGATGAGAGGCACCTCTCTCTCTCTCTCTCTCTCTCTCTCTCTCTCTCTCTCTCTCTCTCTCTCTCTCCCTCCCCCTCCCTCCCTCATCGTCAACTCGTCTCCTTATGTACACACTTTGAAGCTCTCTCCGCTACTCTCGGGTCGGCTCTCGTCGCGAGCACTCCGGAAACTTTACGATTAGCCCCAACTTCCTCTTTTATCGTTTTTTCTTCCTTCACTTCTTTCGGCAGCGTATCCTTCCGGTGACGAAACACAAACGACGTAGAACAAACTTATCCACCACAAAGTATTATTGCACAATGATCGTTCCCCACTTTTCGATTCAGCCTACAATATAAATCAAACGATAATTGTCAAGTTGAATGTATGTTGAAAAAAATTATTGCTCAAATTTATTATGTGTTTTCCGAACAGCCAGGATTTTTGATATTCACAAACGCCTCGCGGAATTTTGTGGTGGCATTTTCAGGTTTCCCGAGACTGAGGAGATTTCCAACCGGCGTACACTGACAGAAAAATTCTATTGATATTGACTAACCGCGTTTTTTATTTTTTTCAATTTTAATTAACTAGATATTTCGTGTAGTCAAATTTTTCCTATTGCATTCTATTATTGGAATTATTTATTTTAAATATATTTATTTATTCAAATCAAAATCTATTTAATATCATCCAATAACTAAATATTTTGTTCAATCCTGATAAATCCGTGATTCAGTTTCATCTGTTCAAAAAACAATTAAAGTGATTCCACTGAGTGTATCTATTTGATTTAAAAAAAAATTTAATTAAATACAATTTTCGTAGAGTCAACCATTTTCCTATTTGATTAAACTAATGGTCTGTCTTTATTGCAATACACATATCAAAAGGAGGGGGGGGGGGGGGGAGTAGAGGGTGTGGAAAGAGAGGAATTATATTTATATATATTTCAAACATAACCTATAAAAAAAAATATTTTTTTACAATTGAAATTTTGTTGAGATGGCAAAAAATGAGTGCTGACGAAATTTTAGCCCTTTATATTAATATTTAGAAATCCCTCATCGCGATTTACTATTCCCCATTCATTTAACATGGTAAAAGCTTTGTTTGTCGCTTCTCAGCTTTATAACTCGTCTACGGATAGACACACGGAAATGCGCAAAACATTTTGTATAGAAAATTTAACGCTCTATAAAAAAAAGGTCCTTAGCCTACATACGATAAATTCACTCGTTCGAATTTTATCCAACGTCAAAGTAGAATTTATGATAAATTTCATGATTTTCGGACTTTTACGACGAAATTCTTGATTTTTTTGTTTTTTTTCTGATTCATCTTCAAAAATATTGTATCCTTCACAAATTATTCCCTAGATAATTTCGAAAATACCTAATAGATTAAAATTTATTGTTATTTAAAAGTACATTAGTACAAAAAACGATTCTTAAACCGGATTCAATTGCCCGTAGCATGATAAATAAATATCTCAGCTCTCATTTTTTGTCATTCTCAACTACATTTTCAACAAAAATTAAAAAAAATAAAGCCATTTTTTTAGGCCAGTCTAATGTATATATATACATAGGTTATGTTTGGAAATGTATAGCATGTTATTCGATAAAACTCTAATTATCACAATGACATTAACTAATTGATATAGTGTATGTGATACAACAAATAGTTATAGGAATTCATTTGGTGGCTTATGCCATATGTGCGACCAAGATGTTACAAACATTCCCTGATTTATTAAATTTTTATTAAATTTTTTTTTGAATTTTTTTCTGCATTTAGTACAGCTAGATTTACAGTGTACATTGTAAGCAAATAAAGATTTATTCGAATCGAATCTTTATTTATTCAATTTAAATATATTTAATATTTCAAAAGAATAGCTGAAATAAATAAAGAAATATCTTTGAAACAAATAAGATCGTAGTAGGCCGTGGACGCGCAAAAAACCTATTTCATTTAAATAGATCCTACTTAAATTAAGTATTTTCTGTTTTGGCCGTGTACTACGCGTTTAATAACACGAGGAGGTGTCTGTATAAATATATACACGACTGTTCTTAAACATATCCTAAGGACATCTCGGCTTATCCCGTTCCTCGAACAACTCTGACTTTCCCACAAGTGAATCGCAAATCCCTTCAGATTTTATCCCAATACCACGTTCTCGCGTCTCGTATACACGTACACCGGCATACGAACGGGGGGGGGGGGGTGCACAAACACACAAACACACACACGTTTCCCGGAGGCTGTTTGTTTCGCATACAAATTCAATGTTCGGCACTCGTACAAAGTCCACGCTGCAATCCGACAAGCTCAGGATTATCGTCTGCTAACAAACTATTCGCCCCAAATCCCTCGTGATTGGAGATACGAGAAATCTAAAAGGGACAAGATTTTGAAGCAATCTTCTCCTTCAGATTTCTCCTACCGCGAAAGACAAACCGGATTTAAATTTGTACAAAAGACTAATGCGTAAATTGAATTTCCCTGCGGTGCAATTCTACTTCGATATTTCATATTTAACCTTAAGGCGTTACCTCCACTTGTAGCGCAAAAAAAGGCCTTTTTATGATTTTTTTAAAAGAAAACTACAAAACTTTTTTAATCGATCAATATACCATCTTAAAGAACACATCTTGAAGAACTTTGACTAATTTTTTTATTGAAAAATATTACATTGTTTAGTGGCAAATGGCCGTCAATGAAATAATGTTTTTATATACACGGTTTGCGGTGACCAACATTGCGGCGAAGTGGATCATCTGAAAAAAAAAAAATGCGGATGGATTTAGTCAAATATAAGTATAAACTAGTCTTTAATCGAAGGATTTTAAAAAATATTCATTTTTCACAAAATGGCGGACAGTCAAAGTTAATGGTTCGATTTTAACGAAAAAAAAACGGCCGTTTTTTGGCTATAAAACGGCCATTTTTTTTTTCGAAAAAAAATCGAACGATTAAAGACTACATTTTTATGTATTAAATAAGCCTGCAAAATTTCAAGAAGATCGGTTCATTAGTGTTCGAGTAATCTTGGTCACCGACTTCAGAAATGCCATTTTGAGAAAAACGCGTTTAAAGTTTCAATTTCAGTTTACACGAAGAAAATATTTTTTTTGTAAACTTACATAGTCATCTATTCCGGGCATAAAAAAACTGCACTTCAAATTGCACTTCAAAAAAATGCAATAAAAAAAATCGATTTTTTCAAAATCGCAAGTGGGGATAACCCCTTAACGCATCTCCGAATAATCAATAGAGTTAAAAATGTTTTGGTTTGCCTCAAAAAAGTGCAGAACAGATTTTCCATCCTACAATGATGCCCTGCTCGTTATAATTACAGAAATAATTAGAACGGCTGTATGGAGTGAAGCGGTTAAATGTTCGTCGTTTGGATTGAAAGGGTCTCGGGAGCAGCCGCGAGCTCTCACCGTATTTTCTATCAGTGTGTCCCCTTTGCTTCGTCTTCGTGTAATCACGGTTGATGAATATTTCACGGGTACTCGCGAGGTTGACTCGGCACTCGTAACGACAGCCTTTGGACGCTTGTGTGCGCGTTGCCCCGATGCATCTGACTGCTCACGAGGGATGCTCGCTCGTCCTCGATGCGCATTCACCATCGCCTGCGAAAAGCTCCCAGGCCCTTTTCACATGCGCTCGTGCAAAGAAAAACACACGTACGCCTCCACCTGGCAGAGTTTATCGTGTTGCGAATTTATTTGAGAATAAGGAGTACGCGAGTCAAGAAATTTCGTTCGTCCAGCTTGAAAAAGTGATATCCCAGTTGCCAGGAATGACCGACGTATCTCTGTACGGATGTGGTGCATTTTAGTGAGGTTGGGGAGCGAGCGAAGCCCCCGGGACATTGCGAGGGTGGCCATGAACGATAAGGACTTGATTCGTCGCAATTGTTATTCCGATCGCGAGGCTGAAGGCAGGCTCGCATACGTGAGAAACGCAATAGAGACGATAGCCGTAGTCACGAGGAGTTTGTGCGGAGCTACACATCCGAGTACACCGCGTCGACTACAAGGGACGGCTTTTCACCCTAGCGCGGAACAAGTCTCTCGCAATGCCCAAAGACGCGATCGATTCCTTGGACGTTTTTCTGACTCTTCCGATGCGGCTGACAATGCCTGGCCTACTCCTCTTGCATATCCGCGTCGAACAGCTCGTACGTGACGTTTCAACGTTTCTGTGGTCGAGAGCAGCCCTGCTACCAAAATCGACTATTGATTGATTTCTACATCGATCACCATGTTCGCTATTTACTCGTAGACACAACGAGTCGGGTGAAGTATGTCAAGGATTCGCCGGCGCGTTGGACACTCGAGGGTACCTACGGTCAGTGTTCTCGTTACGCCTGCGTACTGAGGTAGGCTAGCTCGAGAGCAGCGGCAACAAAAAAGTTGGCATTTTGAATAAGTTCACGCTGTTTTTTCGTGAAAATTAATGCTTTGTTTTAAAAAATCATTCCTAACGCTTTCAAACGTTTCGAAAATGTTGTGTGACCAACTCCTGATTCTTCAAGTTCAGCTAGCGTCTGACATGAGTCTTCGTGAAGCAATATATTGCAAAAATTGTATAACAAACCCAAACAATACCAAACATACCCAATTATAGACCTCAATGTATCAATTTTTTTAAATAATGAAAACCAGCTCATATTATTTACATGTACACTCAGAAAAAAGATTTATTAAGGACGAAGAAGTTTGTCTCCCGGCGAATAAGTTTTCTTATTCGTATGTCAGCCCGCTACGAATTTATTAACAGCTAAGAAAACTTTTTGTTTAAGTTTATGTTTAAGATTTACTAAGAATTTTTCTTAACATCTAATAGGATGTATAAGTTAGTTTTTTTCGAGGAATTGTGTCATTTCGTCCGTCATGATTTTCTCACTTGAACGTTTTTTCTCACTTTATGTTCTTACTTACACTTGAATAATTCCTCACTTTCGAGTTTCTCACTTCCGAAACGCAACACTGACACTTGTGCGAAAAGCATTGGCTTAAATTCGAGCCAATGCTTGAAATTTTGCTTGAAATTTTGATTTTTTTTGTAAATGCATGCTATTCTTTCGAATATGCATTTTCTTCGTTTTAATTACTGTCAAATAGAACCTATAGATGTTCGAACTTAAAGAAATTTCGATTTATTTAATGATAATCTTCGATAATTTTCATGATAAATTGATTAAAAAAATTGTTTTGTATACTTAAATATACTATTTACCCTTTGAAGCATACATTTTTCCTTACATGCAGTCAGCTCAAAACTTTGTACCCGGGGGTTTTCGGGGTCGCTGATTACAAATCTGCACTACAAATTTGGAAATTCAAGATGGCGGATCCAAAATGGCGGACCATAAATGCAAAAATCGTTTGATGAAAGCGAAAGTTGGTGCTCGGGGGTTTTCGGGGTCGCTGATTAGACATCTGCACTCAAAATTTGAAAATTCAAGGTGGCGGATCCAATATGGTGGATCACAAATGAAAAATTGTTTGTTTGGGTTATAATAATATATAAAATTATTTATATATTAAAATTAATATCTAAATACATTTTTATAATATATTATAATAATATATAATATAAAAAATATATAAAATAAAAAAATATGGAGCTGGAAACTCGCTACGTCCTCGCCGTTAGCTCCGGGTAATGCTGAAAGCGTAATTCTATTAGAAATTCAGTATAACAGAATCAACATATTGAACAACTCCGATGTTTCAGTAATTCCAGTAAAATCTCCGGTTTTGGTCCGCCATATTGGATTCGCCATTTTGAATTTCTGGATTTTGAGCTCGAATTCACATCGATTAAAAGCATTTTAATCGATGTGAAAAATCTGCACATAAAAAAACATGTTTAGTTACGCCGAATAAATGCTGTAGTTACAATCACATAAAAACTGTCTCCATACGAGTAAACATTTATTAATTTCTAATGAATTATGTTCCAATGTACCAATTTATTAGAAAATAATACATCTTTTTTCTGAGTATACCTGTTTGTTATTACCCGAAAGGTCTGAATACATTTTCAATGCCGTGAAACAGTTGCACCACGTAATATCTGTAGATTTAAAAAATAAAGTAGCGCTGTAAAATTCCCCGCAAATACTCTGCTTTTGGCACGAAGTTTGACATGTTTAAAACGATGAAAAAAAAACGTTGTTTGCACGTCGACGAAATGACATCACTGAATTTCGAGCTTCCTTATAGTACTTCTTTATAGATGCGTTACGATCTCAAACTACACGTACACAGTACTGGTAACGCCATCTGTTGGAAAAACAACGGGAACTTATTCAACGTCCTAACAATAGAGAACATACGTCGAGAAGTTGAAACGCGATGGCGCAAAAAGTTTGGCGGGTACGCTCGTGCATTCCATTCGTCTATTCCCTTTTTTGTCCCTCTCTCGCTCAGCATGGTCAAGCGTTTGTTTTCGTTCTTCTTTATAGCCCATTTGCCTGCTGCGACGATTGTAATTCAGTTTGCCCGAGTAGTCTTTCTCTTCCGTTTCAGCTGACGGTAAACCGGAAGCTGTAAGTAATAACAGTCCCTGACCAAAGGAAGCGGAAGAGCGGCAAGCTGCACCATCACCACCCATTATACCCGCGCAATAAGCGCTCCCGGGCAAGACCAAACTCCCGAGCAAGTTTCCCCTAATGCCCCGATCCCGCAGGACACGGAAGAACCGCTCGGATATTCCCACATCCAACAGTCCGTTCTACAAGATCATCTCGCGCGATCCTAACGGAATACTACGGCACAGGCGGTCGCACACTCGACTCGGGCTGATAAATTTCATTTCCAAGTTCTTCGGGACATCCACTTTAACTCAATATCGCCCAAGGAGAAGGAAAAGGCGGAGGAAGAAGCACGGAAGAAAGATAACAGCCGAAAGAGGAGGAAAAACTTGACGATCCAACGAATACCGAGCTGAACGAAAAGATCGAGGCCACGGCGAGTGGAGGGCGAAACAGGAGGAGAAAAGATGAGAAAAAAAAGCCGAAGCAGCAATGCAGTTGATTTCAATTCAAGTGTTTCCAATGATATATAGTATTTACGCAAAAAACACTGTACTCGATAGCCGTCAATGATACTCCGCAATGGATTCCGAAGCAATCGGCCAGAAGGCATCACACTCGACCGCACTCTCTTGCCCTTTCATGTTGGAGAGAACGTCGCGTCCGTCCAGTCTCCAATTGCTCAAAGAGACGTGAAGCTCGTGAGCCGTTCGAAACAGTGGCCCTGTATGAACATCAGTCAAACGGAAGGAAAGAGAATGTTGATTCGTGTCAGATGCCAAAAAGGGAACCGCGACGAGACACCGAGCTTTCGCGTTTGGTTTCGGTGCCAAGTCTCAATTGTTGCGCTTGTCTCGTCAGTTCAGCCGCTGGAGGAAGATGACGGGGGGGGGGGTGCTCTTCAACCCTCAGAAGCTCGTTTTTCCGGTCATAATAGAGATACAGACGTTCGGGCAGGGATAGCATTCGATCTTTTTGGCGAGCGTCAGAGTTCGTTAACTGTCCGGTCACCATAAATGGCCCGATTAATCGGATAAATTGCCTCGCTCCCGTTTCGCAATCCACTTATTTGTCCCGGTCGATCTACGCTTCCGCGGCGTTCTTTGGTACCTCGAAGCGAATGCGATAAAAGCCACGCGCTTACCGACGATCCCGTTTCTCGGCGATAAAGTTTATGCGCGCGTGTGTGGCATCGAGACTTGTCGCGAATTGCGGGCTCGCAAGAGTCATTGCGGGAATAGGAAAAGCCGGAGAGAAAGAGAAGATAAATTCTGCATAGTTTTCAAAGGTGGAAACTTTCGTTCTACCTAGCCACGATCCAGAGTCGTAAGTAAGTTTCGATTTATATACGGAAGCGTGCGCTTTCAGAAGCAATCTGTGTATTTCTCGTATCGAAACGAGAGCCTCGAGCATCCCACAAGTTTCAATTTATCCGCCAGCTTATACGAAGGAACGTTGGAAAATTGTGCAACTCTCAAGTTCTTGCAAAGAGAAAACCGCCAAGAACCCGCATAGACATTTCTTAGGGTTAGCCTGATCAGGATCAGGCCCCGATCGGGGTGTGATACGGGTAACACCTATCACGAACTGAGAAAAAAAACCAATTGAATGAAAAAAATATATTGGTTGATCCAAATAAATGTGCTGCTGCGGAGGGCCACCGATATATGAGATTGTCACAATGCTATAAAATATTGGAAATTGTGATTGATTTAAATAACATATTCTTTCATTTGAAAAAGCTCTTCTGCTCTCTGAATATCTACATTATCCTTCAAATAAAATTGTATTCTAGTGAAATCATTCTATATCCAATCCGTAGATATATTGGATGAAATAATTGAGCGGTTGCTACAAACGTTTTTTTATTTCGTACAAAAATATAATCAATAGAATTAATTATTTCTTTACTACATCGAAACGAATATGCCATGGGATGTAGGTTTTTCAATTTGTTTCGAATCTTAAATAAAAAGTGAGCATTAGAATGATCATCCACCATAACAGTGGAGAGAATATCAGAAATCCAATGGAATATCCATGGAGAGAATATCAGATATTCAACTGATTAGAACAGATATTACACTTTGATCTTAGCCACAGGCCAAGAAGCGATACAATTTAGAGTTTCTCCAGCGTTTAAGGGGTTACCCCCACTTGCGATTTTGAAAAAATCGATTTTTTTTTATTGCATTTTTTTGAATTATAAGTATCCGGGTCCATACAGAAGTATGGGCCCGGAATAGATGACTCTATGTAAGTTTACAAAAAAAAATATTTTCTTCGTGTAAACTGAAATTGAAACTTTAAACGCGTTTTTCTCAAAATGGCATTTCTGAAGTCGGTGACCAAGATTACTCGAACACTAATGAACCGATCTTCTTGAAATTTTGCAGGCTTATTTAATACATAAAAATGTAGTCTTTAATCGTTCGATTTTTTTTTTCGAAAAAAAATGGCCGTTTTATAGCCAAAGAACTGCCGTTTTTTTTCGTTAAAATCGAACCATTAACTTTGACTGTCCGCCATTCTGTGAAAAATGAATATTTTTTAAAATCCTTCGATTAAATACTAGTTTATACTTATATTTGACTAAATCCATCCGCATTTTTTTTTTTCAGATGATCCACTTCGCCGCAATGTTGGTCACCGCAAACCGTGTATATAAAAACATCATTTCATTGACGGCCATTTGCCACTAAACAATGTAATATTTTTCAATAAAAAAATTACTGAAAGTTCTTCAATATGTGTTCTTTAAGATGGTATATTGATCGATTAAAAAAGTTTTATAGTTTTCTTTAAAAAAATTCATGAAAAAGGCCTTTTTTGCGCTACAAGTGGGGGTAACGCCTTAAGTAGATGTTCGGTTCGCGCTACGCTTACGAGAAACGAGCGGGCGTGCGGCTCCTAGCGGTTACTCCGAGAACTACGGGTTTTCTCACACCTATAATTTCGGTGGCGCTCGGCCATGATTTGATTGAATTTTTTCAACCAAATGTGCAAGAGACAAATTTTACTTTCGCATAATTTTTTAACCAATTCAGACATTTGCTTAATATTTTTCAATCCAAATAAAATATTAATATTTTAACGAATAATGTACTTAAAAATCAATATCGGATATGGTGAAAACAATAAAATAACATTTTTACTCAATAGAAATTTTATTTGAATCAAACGAGCGAGATTCAATTTTTCTTGTGTACTTGAATCAACAATATTCATGTTATGAATTGAAACGCTTTTTTCGTTCGTTGCGGAAA
The DNA here is from genome assembly GCA_944452715.1 of Ophion slaviceki. Lineage (NCBI taxonomy): Eukaryota > Metazoa > Arthropoda > Insecta > Hymenoptera > Ichneumonidae > Ophion > Ophion slaviceki. The sequence goes on along the minus strand of OX101793.1, from coordinate 26,627,000 downwards.
TTGCATTAAAAACTATATAATCTCTTCGCGATAATTTTTCAGATAGTTTCAATAATATATTGTTCTCGGCTAACAATATACCTTTGAATGAAAAAAAAACTTTCAATTTTATCGTGTTATTGAAGTCGATAGCGTTTATTTTGGACTGATATTTCCGATTGTTTAAACCAACAATTTTACAATTGAATCAACGAAATTTCATTTAACAACACCAATTATCTTGGACCAATGATTTTTTTTCTCAGTGCGGACATTCTGATACGGTCCTGATCGGGCCGGAAGTATTTAGGCCTGGAGTCAGACAATACTAAAATGGCCCTACTGAGGCCGCCCCTGATAAGATCCTACTAAGGCTTTCTATGATAGGGCCGTACTAAATCTATCCCTAATAAGGCCCTACTGAGACTTCCCCTGATAAGGACCTATGCAGGCTTTCCCAGGTGAGGCCGTACTACATCAGGCTTTCCCTGATGAGGCCACAAGTAGGCTTGCCCTACAACTGCCTCAGCAGTGGATGAATGCACATAACCTCTTATTTTCCACGTGGAAACTTCGATTCGACAGCGTCGTAGATTCGGAGTTTCGATGTATTCCCGAATTCCATTTAAGGGGCTATACGACACATTTAAGGGGGTGTGACACTTTCAAAAAAAAATTCCAATGCCAAATCGTCAATTTTCATCCAATCAAAAATATCCAACAACAATATCCTACGTCATTGTTGAGCAAATATATTCAAGAGTACTCAGTTCAAATTTCAAGTCCACGGGATAATTGCTCTTTGAGTTACAATATCAACAAGTTTGGAAAATCTAATTTCGAGAAAAACGCGTTTAAAGATTTAAGTATTGATTTTTGCAAGATAAAATGATATTGATATAAATGATGTAAATAATAATGATATTCTTGAAAGTATAAACTGTCGAAAAAGGCAAAAAAATCGATTTTTTTTAAGTGTCACACTGCCATAGCCCCTAAAGTCGGAAAATTCACCGGGGGGCCCTAGTCCGGAAACCTCGCGTGGACCCTTCAAATCCTATTCATCGTTACTCGAGATTATCGAGTTCACGAGACAGGATTCAGGCCAATATTTAATCGCGGTCTCGAGAACGAGTAGCATGACGAAGGAATAAATATTTTTTTAGAAATGACGATATAACGAAGGAGCTGTGTGTGTCGTAGCCGTGCGATGGAGGGGGCGAATCGATCGATGTGTTTGCTCGTTAACACGCGAACCACATACCTATATCGCGGATATCCGAGTTCAAATATTCCCTCCAACGATTCGCAATCAATTTTATGTACACATTAGGATAAATAATGTGTAGATGTTTATGTAAAGCCGTGCTCGGCACGAAACAAGAGTTTATCGGTGAAAATTTCACCTCCCCGTTACATGCGGACAAATAAAATTTTCGTTGCACGTAATATCATCAATTCAACGGAGAAAATGAAATGCACGTCCGAGTCGGGAAAAACTGAACAATTCCTTACCATGATCCGTTTCTTTTTGCACGATTCTCATATCCTGGTTACATATGTTTCGAGAAGAAAATTAGAAGCGATTTTTCGTGTTACGTGGATGAGCGAGTGATGTACGTCACTCTCCTTTTGCGAAGATTCGGGAGCAATAAGAAACGGAGCCTTTTGTTCCCGGTGCGAGAATGAAACTCTACAAGCAAATCTCGGTCACATTGAATTCGGAAAGTCTTTAGGTGTAAAAATATTTCAGGAGCTACCGATGGGCCGCTCGCCCGAGCCAGCAGGCTCTCAATTTCTTATTGGAATCTCTTACGTTTTCCGAACTATATATATATATATATATATATATATATATAGGGTGTCCTGTTATGAATGGATAATCCTGCAACTGCCGATAGGTCAGATCATGTACTACTATATGCTGGAATTTCAGTTTAGTAAAAGTCTCACGGTTTTCGAGATTTTGGGCTTTATGTAATTTTTTTTAATCATCTGCTTTTGGTTTTTCGCATGCCATTTTTACAACTGATACGAATCGACAATAACTAAGAAACTTTTTCAAGTAATTGGCACGATATGCGTAGTACATTTTTTTTACACCGCAGGCTATCAAGGCAGATGTTTGAATTGGTTTGTATGAAACTTCTGCATAAGATCTTTTTTCATAAAGTTTCCTCAACATTTAAGATTAAAAAGAAGACTTTTCTAGATGAAACAAATAACCAAGAGTATTTTTAAAAAACGGGTGAAAAAAAGTTATCATTTGTAGAAATGGCATGCGAAAAACCAAAAGCAGATGATTTTTATTTCCAAAACCGTGGAACTTTTAGTAAACTAAAATTCCAGCATATAGTAGGACACGACCTGACCTATCGACAGTTGCAGGATTCTCCATTCATAACAGGACACCCTGTATATATATATATATATATAGGTGTGTGTGTGTGTGTGTGTGTGTGTGTGTGTGTGTGTGTGTGTGTGTGTGTGTGTGTGTGTGTGTGTGTGTGTGTGTGTGTGTGTGCGTGTGTGTGTGTGTGTGTGTGTGTGTGTATAGATGTGATATACATAGATGTGATATAAAAAGTGAAGTTGCAAGACGCCACGGGGAGAAATGTACGAAACGAGAGATTTTCGTAGGGCCAACTATAGCAGCAAAGTTATCGATGGACCGTATTGAGGGCGCGGCAGACCTCGGGAATAATAAATTGCCGGAGAGAAAAGAGAAAAGCATTGAGCAGAGATTGGAAGTTCGCGTCACGGTTAAATCACGAACTTGCACCGCGAATAAAACTCTGGGAAAATCATCTCGACCAAACGGCGGGAGGGGGGGGGGGGCGTCAGGAAAAAGCCCCGAGAGTGGTAGGGACATGTAATAATTCAGCCTAAAAATAAATGGTGAAGGTTTGTGAAAATATTAAGAGACGCGTTTATTCATGGGTTCTTCCGCTCCGACGGTTAGCCAATATTGCGAAGTATAAAAACCAAAGAAAAAAAACGGGTATAACCTTGACCAAAGTAAGCACACTTTTTCAAGCGTGTCTCCCTTGACTCCGTATCGACGAAAGACGATGGCGCACCTCTTGACCTCTTCCAGAACATTGTCTAGGCCATTTGACAAATGGACTTTATTTTTCACTCAAATTTATCCGTCAAAGGGAGAAATTTAATCTTAAGGGGTCTTCTCACCCGAGACGCTTAAAAAAGGCTGTTTTCGTGAATGTTTTGATAGGTTTATATTATAGATATTGACATAAAAGTTGTTACACTTAATAAATACACTTTCGAAACAGATTTGAAATTTTATTTATTTAAGTCACTATATACAGACGAAAATGGTAGTTAAAAAAATTGTAGGTCTGCGCTGTTGATGAAATCTCGGAGATGGATCATTGGAAACAATTTGATGTATGGAGGAATAACGAAATGGCGGACAGTTTTCGAAAAAACAATCAAAAACGTGATTTTCACCGTTTTTGGCGAAAAAAAGTAAATGTAAAAATTGAAAAAAAAAACTTCGATATGCGCTATAGCTATAGTCGTAAAGAATATGTGGTTAAAATTTCATAAGGATCGGGTCAGTAGTTTCGAAGATTTTATCAAAAATCCGTTGAAAAACGTCGTTTCGAGAAAAACGCGTTTAAAGTTTGTTTGGGTTATATGGATACATAAAAAAGAAAAATTTAATCTATTTCGAAAGTGTATTTATTAAGTGTAACTTAATAACTTTTACTTTAACTTAACAAGTTAACTAACTTAACAACTTTTATATCAATATCTGTAATATAAACTTATCAAACAATTCAAGAAAAAGCCTTTTTTAGCGTCTAAAGTGAGAAGCCCGTTAAATGATATTTTTATCGTTAATTATTAAACGCCTCGGTCTCCACTCGTGAATCGACGATGCCAAGCGCAATGTTCTTTTATTTTTGGTACAGATATTTGAATTTTCCTCCACGAATAGGGGCTTCGAGTGGAGCATTATTTCATTCGCGATTTCAAGAGTCCTATTGCGAGGTTTTCATGGTATGGCACGAAAGTATTAAATTTGCGTACATCATGCGGATATATAGAGAAAATTAATGGACGTGCGGACGGCACGCACGACCAGCATGCTCATTAATTTACCGAGCACTTAGCGCGCAATATGATGAACGACTCGTACCGTATTACTAATAATAAAAAAAAAGCATTCTTTCGCGAATAAGTCCATTAAATCGTAGGCCAAAATTTTGTAAATTCGCGTGTGAATAAGAATTTCCGCGAGTAAACGGAAAAGTAGTAGCAAGAGAATCTATTGCCACTATCGACTTAATAAATTAAAGCCTTAGGCCACGGTAAGGGGTATAAAATCATGTGCGGATTTAACCATTTTTTTCGCATGAAAAAGTGATTGACTCATAAAATTAATTACACATCTATTCAGTATGAATATCAAGCTGATAGAAAATATGTATTTTTTTTCGATGTACAAAATGGCCGACTACTCAAAACTTCTCGAAACAGCTTTTTTCCAACTGGCGTGACAAATAAGTTCAACAATTTTCACTCGATTTGCTTCAAATTTAAAAGTTATGCTCCTAATTGCATTTCGCAGAGAAGTACGTACGGAATTTCCGATTAAGGCGTTACCCCCACTTGTAGCGCAAAAAAGGCCTTTTTCATGAATTTTTTTAAAGAAAACTACAAAACTTTTTTAACCGATCAATATACCATCTTAAAGAACACATCTTGAAGAACTTTCAGTAATTTTTTTATTGAAAAATATTACATTGTTTAGTGGCAAATGGCCGTCAATGAAATAATGTTTTTATATACACGGTTTGCGGTGACCAACATTGCGGCGAAGTGGATCATCTGAAAAAAAAATGCGGATGGATTTAGTCAAATATAAGTATAAACTAGTCTTTAATCGAAGGATTTTAAAAATACTCATTTTTCACAAAATGGCAGACAGTCAAAGTTAATGGTTCGATTTTAACGAAAAAAAACGGCCGTTTTTTTGGCTATAAAACGGTCTTTTTTTTTTTTTTTTTTTTTTCGAAAAAAAATTGAAGATTAAAGACTACATTTTTATGTATTAAATAAGCCTGCAAAATTTCAAGAAGATCGGTTCATTAGTGTTCGAGTAATCTTGGTCACCGACTTCAGAAATGCCATTTTGAGAAAAACGCGTTTAAAGTTTCAATTTCAGTTTACACGAAGAAAATATTTTTTTTTGTAAACTTACATAGAGTCATCTATTCCGGGCATCAAAAAAAACTGCACTTCAAATTGCACTTCAAAAAAATGCAATAAAAAAAATCGATTTTTTCAAAATCGCAAGTGGGGGTAACCCCTTAATCGAAAACTTTTCATTTTATGAGAAGTTTATAAGCAGTTATAACGAAAGTTTTCACTGAAAATTAATTTTTTAAGTTCAAATACCTACAACTTTTTAATAAAACAATATTTTTAAATTCCGTACGTACTTCTCTAGGTATACTAATGTAGATCGACGAGAATTTTTGTTTTTCGTTCTAGGTAAAAAATTGTGGATGCTAAATGTCACGTCGCGGAGCGCCTAAAAAAAAGATAACCAAAGAAAATATTAGTAGTCGGCCATTTTGTACATCGAAAAAAAAAACATATTTTCTAACAGCTTGATATTCATACTAAATAGATGTGTAATTCATTTTATGAGTGCATCATTTTTTCATGCAAAAAAAATGTTAAATTCGCACATGATTTTATACCCGTTACTGTGGCCTAGGGCCTTAAATGAATTCTTGAAATATTGGTGTACTCGGCCGCGTGTTACAGTCGCGTGCATTTAATATTTTGAATTAAAACGTAATACTCTCAATTCCATTTTGTTTTGTCTCGTCACTTCTTTAACATACCGTTCTTCGCGCGACACCGTTGCCGAAAAATTAATGAACCGGATTTCGAATTGGCGTAACGAGATAGTGGTCCACAAAATATCGAGAGAATTGAGACTTGGCGAGGATCGGTGAATTCAACCGCGGAAGGAGTGTGCCGCGTTCGATTTTTTGGGCGTTCGAAATCGCGCGCGATACCTCGTACATAGGAGAGCTCGTTCGACATATTATAAATCCGATATGCCAGCTATAGGATTTTATCGGCTCTTTTTATCGCGCGCTCAGTGGCGGGAAACGGTTCGGAGTGTGTAATGGCGCGACCCCGGACATTCGCAGAGCCCATCATATTCGAATTTGCTCGCGCGATCCCCGTTGCACACAGAGCCTGATGATACCGCATGTGGACAAAAAAAGTACCATTATCCTCGTTACCGCTATCCTCGAATTCCTTTTCTTTTTCCTCCCTCTCTGCTATCGTATCTTTTTCAGTCCAGCACGTTTATTTTCTATCCCATTGCATTTACCGTTTTTCCCCACTACCACCTTAATTTTCATCCCCTATTGTGAATACTGCATTTGAAAGTCGTCGGCGAAACGTCTCGATAACTTTCGTCGCAAGTTGCAATTACGCGTTTGGCGAGAAGTCACCGAGATGAGCTTTTTCCTGAGAGCGTCGCGAGACGACGAAGAGAGGGAGAAAGATTGATTGATTATTTATTAATTGTGCCTTGGCAAAGCCTTGAGGCAAATGGTGATACAATTCAAACTAAACTTATTCTTACTTGCATATTCTACTTTCAATTATAAGCTGTTATTGTAAACAGTATCCATTAACAATATTAAACGCTATTAATCGAAACTAATTAGGTTGAAATACTGTAAGGATAGAACGCAATTGCAATATCCATGAACGTCGAATACAAAACGATCTTAATATTAATCTTAATCTTAAGGGGTTACCGCCACTTGCCATTTTGAAAAAATCGATTTTTTTATTGCATTTTTTTGAAGTGCAATTTGAAGTGCAGTTTTTTTTTGATGCCCGGAATAGATGACTCTATGTAAGTTTACAAAAAAAAAATGTTCTTCGTGTAAACTGAAATTGAAACTTTAAACGCGTTTTTTCTCAAAATGGCATTTCTGAATTCGGTGACCAAGATTACTCGAACACTAATGAACCGATCTTCTTGAAATTTTGCAGGCTTATTTAATACATAAAAATATAGTCTTTAATCGTTCGATTTTTTTTAAATGGCCGTTTTATAGCCAAAAAACGGCCGTTTTTTTTCGTTAAAATCGAACCATTAACTTTGACTGTCCGCCATTTTGTGAAAAATGGATATTTTTTAAAATCCTTCGATTAAAGACTAGTTTATACTTATATTTGACTAAATCCATCTGCATTTTTTTTTCAGATGATCCACTTCGCCGCAATGTTGGTCACCGCAAACCGTGTATATAAAAACATTATTTCATTGACAGCCATTTGCCACTAAACAATGTAATATTTTTCAATAAAAAAATTACTGAAAGTTCTTCAAGATGTGTTCTTTAAGATGGTATATTGATCGATTAAAAAAGTTTTGTAGTTTTCTTTAAAAAAATTCATGAAAAAGGCCTTTTTTGCGCTACAAGTGGGGGTAACGCCTTAATACAACATAATCTTAATATTACAAATCGGAAAATTAGGTGCTTCTGATCACTAAACAGTAATTAGACGCAACTAAAAGTAATCGTCTAATGACTAATCAGGTGTTTGAAAAGACGAAATTTGAATACAGTAGATGTCGGGGAGCTAGTAACCTCAACTGGGTGAGTATGCCTAAAATAGACAGATATATATATATATATATATATATATATATATATTGAGTGATTGATTGATAGTTTAATGTATGCCTTGGCAATAGAATTCATATAAGGTATTAACAAAAATAGTAAAAAAAACAACTAAAAATGAATTAAATTAACCAATAGTAGAATAAGTATAAGCGAAAAAACTTTCCATGGTAGGGTAAGTCCGGGGTAGTTGGCCACAGTTTTTTCAAGGATCCGTCAAAATAAAAGTACAAACGTTTCTTAACCTATCTTCATTAGTAATTAAACTTTGAACATTAAACTTTAAGATAATTTACGAAATTAAAACAAACCCCTATCAGATCAACCTTAATATTACCCTTTTTTTTAATCAGACAATTTTCAACCGATTCACTTGAAATGTTGAATATATCTTGAAAAATACATTGTCTATCGAAGTACGTAAGATTGTTTTATATTGCATAGTTCATTTGTTATTAAGAAGTATCTGACGAAATTTTTCACTTTCCAAAAATTTGCCGAAAAAATCGTCAGATAATTGTTAATAACAAATTAACTATGCAATATAAAAAAAATCCTACGTACTTCCACAGACAATGTATTTTTCAAGATATATTCGACATTTCAAGTGAATCGGTTGAAAATTGTCTGAGTTATGTTTCCGGTCAACTTAAAAAATGGAGTTTTGAGATAAACGCTGCACAATTGCCGTTTTGAAATTAATCGCTTTCAAAAAATTATTGTATACAGTCACTGATATGTATGATAAACACCCTTTTTTTGTAATCTGGATTTATTTCGTAGTTTTTCTGAAGAAAAAAAATCGCCAAAAAGACTATTTCTTCGGCCTCTAGAGTGGCCTATCTCTCCCTTGGCAACTCCCCCGGAATTACCCTACAGCAAGCAGCTATAAACTACAAACATAACGTATCAAAAATATAGGAAGTGAGATAAAATATAAAAGTAAACAATAATTGAATATTTTATGAGCGAGAAAGACTTACCATAGTATGAAGAAAAAAAGCTATTTAAACAAAAAATAACGAGCGAGGCAAAGCAAGGCAGAGAGGCTATGTAAGACAAAATACAAAATCAAAAACTTAAACCTAAATACAAGACCAAGCAGCGCAGAGGAGCTATACAAGGGAAAAGAGAAAATAGGAGTTGGCGAGTGTCCAACCAAGGCTCCTTATTGGAACTCGCCACAACCGACCATGAGACTCTGCCCTGTAGTTGAGCCCTCCAGTTTGGCAGCGCGGATGGAGTGTTCAACAGAGGCGGGATACGTTACGCGCTGAATAGATGATAGGCTCGACAATACGCCGGGGTGAAACCCACTCGAGAATGTAAATTACTATGAATAAACGGTTGACGCCGTCGTAAAAAGTTTGGAGCATGGCTTAGGTCAACGACAGAGATCTGGCAGCGTTTTGAAGCGAATGCATTACCAGTCGAATGGGTCTGTGCAAATGTGTCTCTCTTCCGTTATGCACAACCGGAGATATCTTGGTAAGACTCGATTACGTACAGCTAACTCTACTTGCAGCGGGCACCAAAAAGCCTCGTAACCTGTTAAGACAAAATTTAACATCGTAATGATCCCATATCGATAATTTAAGGACAGATTACTGTTCGTGACGATAAAAAAATCGATATTTTAAACATAATTTGCATCGCCCGTGCGGAAATTGAGTTGGGGCTGTGATCGGGCCCCAATAATATTCGGGCCCTAATCTGGAAGCCCCATGAGGGCCGTTAGCGGCCGGTCACACTTTGTCAACAAGGGCCATTAAAGGCGCAACGACCGGGGCCTTATAAGTTGCCTCAATGGCGCCTCATCAAAACCATTTTAGCGCCATAAAATATCCGTATCAGTGGATATACGTGTATGTTAAATGCGTCAGGGTATATCTGTATTTGTTTCTATGTAATTGTTCATGTGCATAGTTGCGAGCGTGTGTACATGTGTATGTATGTGTGCGCGCGTAGAAATGTGATTGCGTGTTTGCATGTGAGCCTTTATGACAAGCTGCCATGACAAAATTAATACAAAAAATAATCCATTCTAAGGAATGGATGTGTAGTAGAAGTAAAAAAAATATAAGGGTCTACTGAATGACTAGAATCTATTTCCATTGAGGAAAAGATCTGGAAAACAAAAACCAATTTATTTACTTATCCTACACAGTCAGATAAAGTTTATGAATGGGAAATATCAGCGAAGTCTTCAGAAGAAATAATTTTCCCTATGATGAGTATTGAGCGGAAATGAGTTGCTATAAAAATGTCGAGAAAACCGGTTGGGACTGTTCACACTTATGCGCTAGCATTACTCCATGCATGAGTGAGACCATCAGTAATTGTTTGTATCTATGTAACAGGTTTCTTTAATTTGATAAATAAATACTGTCTGATGTTTGTCTGCATATTTGTGTTCATCGTTGATGTTTTATTTGCTAATGCCCTTACGCTTTTTCCCAATTTGCGTTCGATGTTATTATTCGATCGACGTATATAATCGATTTGAATAATTGAAATACCATCAACCATGTAGCCTAAGCTATTTATACTGGTTTATCGCTATAATAGTCAGATCTGGGCCTATTGTGGAAATCCCTACTTGTTTATCCCTATACTGGCCAAGTCTGGGCCTATTGTGGAAATCCCTACAGGTTTATCCCCATGATGGCCAAGTCGGGTCCTATTGTGGAAATCCCTACAGGTTTATCCCCATGATGGCCAAGTTGGGGCCTATTGTGGAAATCCCTACAAGTTTATTCCCATAATGGCCAAGTCTGGGCCCATTGTGGAAATCATTACTAGGAAAAGCACTAGGGAAGCCCTGAAAGGACCTTATTTTTATTAGGGATGCCCTATCAGTTTTCCGCACGGGTCCTCAAAATGTTTAGAACACGCGGGTTTGTTTGTTTTGGTTGTCAAAAACCAACGTTACATACGATTTTTTATAACGTTAAACTTTAAATGCGTTTTTCTGGAAACAGCATTTTCCAGCGAGCGATTTATGTCAAAAATTAATTCAAAAATATATTTCTCGTTCGTTGAAGCAAAAATGGTTTTTCTTTTAAACGGCTGTCGTTTTGTTATTCAGGGATTCTTCAGACAACAGAAAACGATAAGGCCTCCGGAATTTAGTCTATTTTAATCATGTTTAATCCATTTTTGTTTCAAATTAGCTGGCAAGGCCCTCCGAAACTCGCCGTGCATGGCTTTATATGACGGGAGCTGGAGTCGACATTTTGGATTTTTTTTTAATCAAATATGGAATTCACTCTCCATTGGTAAAGGGGAAAAATACGTTGAAACCCATTTCCAAAAGTATATATTTTCCATTTTAAAAAAATCCCGAAGTTCGTGCATTTTCTCTCGACGGTAACCTACCGTCAATCAAGAATAATAAAAATATCGAAATTGTCCAATTTTTCAGGATCTGTGCACCGAGGTTCATTTCTATCAGGCTCGCAACCGCATGCGACCGAGTTTTTTCGAATATTCTGAAATTTGGTTTGACGCGTACGTGGTACGAAATAAAAGATAATGAAGGTGATCGAGCGTGCTCTCTGAATGTAAACGCCGATAAATCGTCTCTCTCGCTCTCTTTCACCACGGTCTTTCTTTGCCTAGCAGGATGAAAGGTCGCGGTGTGTGGTAGGGAACAATGGCCGGGGCCGACGAGAGAGGTGAATGGAAAATCGGCCGACCGACTGTACAATGAGGCGAACGACAAGAATTGACACCGCGAAAAACTATATCGAGGTCCCGCGTTAAAGCCGAATCTTTTGTGGCTATGCAACCTCTCGCGTGCGATCCTGCAGCGAGAAGCCATTCTCCAACGTATGGTTAATAAACCCAAAGGAAAAGTGGCGCAAACAAAGGGAGGGGAAAAAGCGAGAAACGAGAGACGGCGCACACACGTGACGACGTCATATTTTCCCTCGGGAAAGACACGTCGTTTTGGAAACTCGTTTAAAAACAGAGCCCAAACAAACCCAAAGGAACGAAGCCAACAATGCGATTCGTTTGGTTATTTTGAGCACTTTCCAAAGAGACAAGCACACTCGGCCCTTTTTGAGGGCGAACCTTATTTTTTTAAGGGGCTATACCAGTGTGAAAGGCTTCAGTCTCTCAGCAGGAATTATTCGAGGAAAAGGAGGGTCATTGTATGGGCCAGGTATAGCTGATTAGCAGTTTTTATGGTAAATATCATTTTATCTTGCAAAAATCGATAGCTAATCTTTACGGCGTTACCCCCACTTGTAGCGCAAAAAAGGCCTTTTTCATGAATTTTTTTAAAGAAAACTACAAAACTTTTTTAATCGATCAATATACCATCTTAAAGAACACATCTTGAAGAACTTTCAGTAATTTTTTTATTGAAAAATATTACATTGTTTAGTGACAAATGGCCGTCAATGAAATAATGTTTTTATATACACGGTTTGCGGTGACCAACATTGCGGCGAAGTGGATCATCTGAAAAAAAATGCGGATGGATTTAGTCAAATATAAGTATAAACTAGTCCTTGATCGAAGTATTTTAAAAAATATTCATTTTTCACAAAATGGCGGACAGTCAAAGTTAATGGTTCGATTTTAACGAAAAAAAAAACGGCCGTTTTTTGGCTATAAAACGGCCATTTTTTTTTTTTTTTTTTTTTTCGAAAAAAAAAATCGAACGATTAAAGACTACATTTTTATGTATTAAATAAGCCTGCAAAGTTTCAAGAAGATCGGCTCATTAGTGTTCGAGTAATCTTGGTCACCGACTTCAGAAATGCCATTTTGAGAAAAACGCGTTTAAAGTTTCAATTTCAGTTTACACGAAGAAAATGTTTTTTTTTTGTAAACTTACATCTATTCCAGGCATCAAAAAAAACTGCACTTCAAATTGCACTTCAAAAAAATGCAATGAAAAAAATCGATTTTTTCAAAATCGCAAGTGAGGGTAACCCCTTAAACCCGTTTTGCTCGCAATGAGATATTTTAAATTTGCTGACCTTGTAACTCAAAGAGTAATTGTCCGATTGACTTGAAATTTGAACTGAGTACTCTTGAATATATTTACTCTACAATGACCTAGGATATTTTTGATTGGATGAAAATTGACGATTTGGCATTGAAAAAAACGACCATTTTATAGGCAAGAAAACAGACTTTTTTTCATAACTACGCCATTTTATTAGATTTTGATATTTTTCGAAAATCCTACGTCATTGTACTTCCTATACCTTCCAGTTTGACGACATGTTGTCTTTTTTCGGTTTCAGCTACTCAATCGACCGGAATCATGTCAGCAGTGGAGGAACTTTTTTTTGCGCCTCCGAAGGCAGCGCATAAGTCGCTTGGATTTCAATATTTTTCTATGAAAAAATTATGTAATATAGGTCAAATATAGCCAAATATATTCTTAATTTTCCGAAACATTTCATTGGGTATTTTTCTTCCAAAAAATGCCCGAAAATTACCCCAATTTTCAGCGCTCACACTGGTATAGCCCCTTAACGAATTCTTCATCTCGCAAGTCAGGAGAGTCCTTGAAATCACTTGCATTCGTTATACGGTGATTTTCGCGACGTCGAGATTAACCGAGTATTGAGCTACTGCAAGGATAGTCGTGAAATTCGAATGTCTTCGGAATCACCTGTCCCCGCACATACACGTACGTATATATAGGTATATTCGAAGGTAGTAAGGCAACGATATAGATTTTTGGTTCGCCGAGAGGAGGATGTGGGTCAGGGTCGAGACTGGCGTTCCTTCCGCCTTCGAAATTTCGCGAACGAGGGTGTGAGTTTGTGAGTAAAAGGCGCTAGGATTCACCTCAGCTGGGTTTTCGCCACGCAGCCGGCGCCCTGCCCCGAAACTCCTTGCCTCGCTGGGACGCGCGTCCCTCTTCTTGAACGTTGCAGCAGCTTCGAATCGAATATTACGTACACGTAACATCGGGGGATCCTTCACGCTCCTCTCGTCGTCTCCTCCCACTCTTGGTTCTTGTTTTTTAGGTGTATGTAAAGGGTGTCTCAAAATGACCTGACATTTTAAATAGCGCGTCATTTTTGTTGTGACGTACATAGAGTACTAATCTTTGACAAATGGCATCAGGAAGTACTGAGGTTTAGTCATGGAGGTGGCGATGTTAATTGGCCATCAAGATGATGCGATTTGACGCCATTGGACTTTTCTAAAAGGACAAGTGTATGCCAATGATCGACAGACCATTCCGGAGCTCATGAAAGCATTTCGACGCAGCGTTAATCAAATTAGTCCGCAATTATGCTAAAATGTTATTGAACATTTCGTCAAAAGAGTGATCGTTTGCAAACAGGGACGAGGCGGCCGTTTATCGGATATTGCGTTCCACACATAACCTCCATGTTCGTACCTTATATTGAAATAAAAATATTCGTACTTTTCATATAAATAATATGTTTTATTGATAAATTAAAATGTCATGACATTTTGACACACCCTATAGTACTTCTTTATAGATGCGTTACCATCTTAAAGGGCTATACCAGTGTGACACTTTCAAAAAATCGATTTTTTTTGCCTTTTTGACAGTCTAAACTTTCAAGAATATCATTATCATTTATATCACTATCATTTTGTCTAGCAAAAATCGATAGTAAAATCTTTAAACGCGTTTTTCTCGAAATGAGATTTTTCAAATTTGCTGTCATTGTAACTCGAAGAGCAATTATCCGATTGACTTGAAATTTGAACTGAGTACTCGTGAATATATTTACTCTACAATGACGTAGGATATTGATTGGATGAAAATTGACGATTTGGCATTGAAAAAAACGACCATTTTATAGGCAAGAAAACAGACTTTTTTCATACCTACGCCATTTTGTTAAATTTGAATATTTTTCAAAAATCCTACGTCATTGTACAGGAAATGCCTTCCAGGTTAACGACATTTTTTCCTTTTTCGGTTCCAGCTACTCAATCGGCCGGAATCATGTCAGCAGTGGAGGAACTTTTTTTTGGCGCCTTCGAAGGCAGCGTATAAGGCGCTTGGATCTTAATATTCTTCTATGAAAAAATTACGTAATATAGATAAAATACATTCTTAATTTTCAGAAACATTTAATTGAGTACTTGTCTTCCAATAAATTCCCGAAAAACTCCCAAATTTTCAGCGTTCACACTGGTATATAGTGTGAACCCCTTAAACTAAACCCACGCAGTTCTGGTAACGGCATCTGTTGGAAAGCAGCGAGAACTTATTCAACGTCCTAACACTTTGCCCATAGAAGAATGGAGTTTGGGTTGGGGTATTATTAGGTCGCGAATGCGGTCAACGATGCTCATAATGTTCATCCGATATGCCGTTATATCTACGGGCACATTTCATAATTGGAATTTCCACTGTTGAAAACGGCATTCCGCTTTGCGAGATAACCGCGAGGAAATTCAGTCGGGGCTTTGATTGAGCCCCGGATCAAATTTCCGGAACTTTGGTTGGGCCCGAGTTCGAGGGAGCTTCCGTCTGTGCATCGGCGAAGAACGGTCAGACTGTTTCTCCGATGGCCCTCAAAGTTTAATGTCAATTCTTATTTTTTCGCGCGACTTTACATCGAGCGTGGGGTGGGTGGCGATAAAGCGGCCGGAGAATGATTCAGTATTCATGGGATTGAGGAGTATCGAATAGTCTGGATGCGACGCGAAATAGCTGTAATTTCACGCGCGTCAATTCCAGAATCCGTTCCCGCAGACTCTGCGGTTCTTGCAACATATCTCTCCCTCTCTTTCTTCGTCTCTGTATCGTTCGTCCGCCGCTTCACCATTGACTTATTTGCCCTCTCAAAGCCATTTTACGCCGCAGTTTATTCCACGACCCTCTCATCCTCGTGTCCTCCCGCGAAAACAATAATTTACAAACAGTTGCAATCGAAGAGCGAGAAAGAGAAATAGCGACAAAGTGGAAGACGTAAATGCCTATGTGCCTCGTATTTTTATTGTATCGTCGTCCATCTTCTCTCGTAGGGCTCACGTCTACCCAGGTAGGAATTGACGATGAAAAAAGGGCTCGCCAAGCTCTGAAACAACGCTCACATTTTTTAATTCGGGCTGAGCACCAGCCTGATTTCAGGCCTAGCTGAACCTCTGAATGATAACGCGGTTTCAGGCTCTTACACACAGGCTTGACCAAAGGCTGGTAGAAAAGCCTGTACTAAGCCTGAAACGACGAAACAACAAGGCTCAAAACGAGCCTTAATGAAGCCTTCACGAGCATTTATGACCAGGCTTTTCCCAAACTCTTCCCGAGGCTATATGAGGCCTGTTTTTAGTTCTCTATATTCTACATTGGGGTAAATTTAATAAATTTGTAAAGAATTCATTTGATTTGTTATATATATTTATTATTTGTTACATTATTTGTTACAAAATATATATAAAAAATATTTTAAAAAACAATACTTTATTTTTTTGCGTACTTTTATTTTCGTATATACTTTTTTGTGTACCTCATAAATGTCGATAAGAGCATATGTTTAAATGTTCTGAGCTGCCTCCTTCGCTTTCGTTTTTCGTGCCTTCGCACCCGACAAATTTATTGCTAAATTTTTTTTTCATAAAAGTACAGAAAAACATTATTTTAAACTTATTTTATTTTATCACAACCTGAAACAAGTTTGCATCCAGCCTTGATTTTTCAGCCTCAAAATTCACCAGCTGAATAAAGCTTGAAATAACCCTGAGTTTAGGCTAAGCAGCCAGTCTTGGTTCCAGGCTGCTCCAAACGATGCAATGAAACCTGGGCCAGGTCTGTCTCACTCAGGCTCGGTGAAACAAGGCTCGCACAAGCTTGTTTCCATCGTCAGCCTTTTCATTTCCTACCTGGGTACCTGTTTCACATACACGTTATCAAAGCAAAAACCTCGATTTCTTCGAGCCCTCCATAGATATGAAATAAAGTTCACGCTCCCCGCAATATCTCAGGCACGTGTTTTTGGATTTTTCCTGCAGGCCGTCCATATATTACGTCATCGATTTTTGCTGATTTTTTACCCCCCTCCTGAAATCATCCTATTCTTCCTATCGTCAGAATGCAATTATCATTACCGTCATCCAACGATCAGACACCCCTCCCCCCTATTTTAAAATGACGTAACTTATGGACGGCCCCCAGTTCACGAACTATCCGCGATTTTTTTTATTCGCGATCGTTCGTGAATGATGAATTTTCTGAATAATTATTTGCGAACGTGCGCAGGGAAATTTGAAAGAAATTATTTTTCATCGCAATCACAGTGCTGGTTCGCGAAGATTCATTTTGTCAATAGCGCAGGTGGCTTCGAGAAGAAAATAAAATTGTGGCGACCACCCCCGAGCTCGCGGATCTTTCCATGTACTCGCGGACCAGAATTTCTAGATTTATTTTCCCATCAACGCGCGTTTCGTCTCGACAGACGTTCCTCAACGAGAATAACCGAGACGTGCTCTCGCATCTGCTTGTCAATTCAGAGACGATCGTGTGCAGTCTGGACCAGAAATACACACACACACACACCCACCGGAATGAATGAATTTATGGATTTTGCGAAGGAGCTTCAACCCGCGCAACGGACTTTTCAACTTCGCAATGTCACGTATATGAATATAAATACACGTTAATTCGCAACTACAGTTATAAGGCGGCCAGCTTTCTATTTATAACGGACGATAACCTTGAATTATAATTATCTGCATGATTAGCGACGGGGCTCTTCGTCGATAATCGTCTATTCAGACGCCGCGCGCCAAGTGAGAGATAGTAAAACTGTGTGCGTGTGTATTTGTGGTAAGACTTGTCGATTATATTGCGAGAATGCTCGGAGCCGTGAAATTATTTAGCGCCATAAAAGATCGCAAGTACGAGCGTTCAAACCGATTAAGGCAATTCGCGTTGAATAATTTGACACCGATGTACGAACTACTCGAGCGTTCCCGCAAGACGCTGCCCCAAATCCAGACGGACGAGCGAACACGGAAACGGATGACAATAATTCACGATAAAACACCCCTTGCGAATATTCCCTCGCACGAAGAGATTCGGGGTAAGAGAGAGCGAGAAAAAGCATCCGACTGGATAACACACTTCTAGTCCAGTAAAAGAGACGAAAACCCAGCACTTTTTAGTGTAGCATATGAATTTTTGATCCAAGTAGATGGTTGCATACGGAAAGGAACCCCAATAAAATTTCGCCCCTCAACTCGCTCCAACCCTAAGAAATAGGGGTTGAAAACTTAAAAATTGCCGTATCTCGAGAATCAATAGCCCGATAAAAAAATGTTTCGAACAAAAGTTGTTTGAAATAATAAAATACGTATAAAGTTGTCTGACGTCCAACCCCCTATCTTTGAAAATAGCAGCACAAAAACGATTAGTAAATCTGCAGAATTAGGGCTGCAGCTCAAAAACGCTCCAAATTTTTTCTAATGTTTTTTATCACTAAAAAATGATATTCCATGTAATATTGTGGCGGGGGAGACCGAAATTTCCCATAAAATCCATAAGTTATGGGATTTTGACATTTACTAAAACGGGGGACAAATTAACGTATTTGCGAACATTTCACATTTATGTTGAGGGTGGGGTATTTGAAAATAAATCTCCGTCAGTCACACACCCACACATACGCACACACACACACACACACACGCACTATATACCATGAATTGATTGGACTAAACGAAAAAATGTAAACATCGGATAGTTAGCATTGTAGGAAGGAATGAAAAGAGACACCGCATAATAACATTATGAGAAGCTAGTATTCACGAAATAATATAATTTTTTTACAAAATCATGGCGTGTTAAAACGCCACGCTTTTTTTCACTAATTCCTCCTGCTCCCATCCCAACATAAGTGAGAAATGTCCGCAGATGCGTTGTTTGTCCCCACGTTTTTTTCACATCTCACGGTATTTTGTCCCTCGTTTAGAAAATTCCAAAATTAATTTTAGCAATTTCAGCGTTTTAGCAATTTTCCCATAATTTATGGGAAATTTTGGCCTCCTCCACCATAATATTACATGGGATATCATTTTTTAATGATAACAAACGCTAGAATAAAATTTGGAGCGGTACTGAGCTGCAGCTCTGATTCTGCAGATGTACCATACGATTATCTGACTTTCAAAGTTATCTGACTTTCCACGAATTTTATTCTTCCAAACAACTTTTGCTTGAAACTTTTTTTGATCGGGCTATTAATTATGCAGATACGGCGATTTTTAAGTTTTCAACCCCTATTTCTTGGGGTCGGGGCGAGTTGAGGGGCAACATTTTATTAGGGTTACGTTCAGTATGCAACCATCCACCTTCAGTCAAAAATCCATACTCTACGCTAAAAAGTGCTGGGTTTTCGTCTCTTTTACTGGACTACTCGTGGCATTTGAAACATTGCCGGGGTTCAATAATGTCAAATGAACAAGAACAAAAAACCATTGCAATATTAAATATTGGTATTGAGAAAGACAAAAGGCCGAAAACATGGAATGAAAGACAAAAAGATAAGAGAAAGAGGGAGAGAGAGAGAAAGGAACTCTAAAGAAGAAAGAGAATCTCGTCGTCACGCCCAGTATACTCGTCCTGTTTGTGTATCGATTTTTCACAGCACGTACCGAAGCAGTCTAGTGCACCAAGAAGCCCCCAATTTCAAACGTCCCTCTGCAATCCTTCGCGTCTCGAGGCAACTCTCGAGTCGACTCTTACGTATCGATGGAGGCTGTCCTACGACACCACGGCCCATGGAAAAATCTAAAGTTTCCATATAATCCATGCAAACTGCCTGGCGTATTGTACTTTCCGTTGGAAACGAATTCAATTTCTTTTTCGGGCTAACTTTCGACCGAGGAATTTTCCTCTTAACCCAGAGAAAAGTTTCAGCTGCAAAGTTAGCCAGTTTTTTGTCCAAGTGAGAAAAAGTGTCGGGGGGCAGGTATCGGATGAAAATCTCTCGCACAGCAGACTCTCATCAAGAGTCTGCACCAATCTGTACGTAGCTCGCACTCGTGAGGCCCAAATTGAGTTTAATGGGATGGTTTTTGTTGCGAGCAACATCGTTTACATCACTTCGCCGGAAGCCTCCAGGCACATATACATGTATATAAATCTCAGAAATAATCCTATCATAATATTTCTTCATCGTACGTCGTCGTTGCTTCGTTTGCCGAGCCCCCTCAACCACGTCGAATCATCCCTCTCTTGTATTGTTCCAGCAACGCGGCAAATTCCAGCCATCACACACAATGACTCGAGCATTATTCCGGGAAAGCCAATAAAGCAAGTAGCGTTAAATGGGAAAACACCGAACATCGCGTACTTATTAGGTCGTTGAATAAGTTCTCGTTTTTTTACAACAGATGGTTTTACCGGAACTGCGTGCGTGTAATTTAAGGGATAACACCACTGTAGCGGCACAAACTAAGGCCTAACTTTGACAATTTATTTTCGGAGTATGAAAAAAGGAATAGGATTTCTTTTTGAAGGGTTTATTTAACACATATTAAAGTATAACAAAAAAATTATTATAATTTTCATACAAAATGGCGGCGACACAGCCCATTTTGAAAAACGTGTTTTTTACAAATAGCTTCACGGGAGGACGGTTTTCTCGTAAAGTATAAGACCTGGAACAAAAACCAAAAAAAATATAATCTATAAATTATTAGCTATGGGACTACGTAGGGATTTTTTTTACTAAATTTTGAAAAAATATCGCACTTTGAAAGGAATAAATCGATTTTTGCCCAAAAAATAAGCAGTAAATTGTTCATAAAAAAAAACAGTTTACATTTAATCAAAAAACGGCTACGTCCTCCCATGGAAAATGTAATTGTGAAGCTACTATCAAAATTTCAAATCGATCCATGCAGAGATGTTCGAGTAATCCGTCCTCCCAGTTTGAAAAAAGTGGTTTCGAAAAAAACGCGTTTAAAGTTGTACGAGGCGCTGCGGCAAAATCGATCATTGAACCTATTGAAAAAAAATTCGCTACCGGACCAATTGCATATTGTTTTTATGACCCCAAAGTATTTTTGAAGCCAAAAAAACGTTTTTCCCAAAATCCTAGAGTGGTGTTATCACTTAACCCTTTGAAGCATACATTTTTCTTTAAGGGGTTACCCCCACTTGCGATTTTGAAAAAATCGATTTTTTTTTATTGCATTTTTTTGAAGAATAAGTATCCGGGCCCATACTTCTGTATGGGCCCGGAATAGATGACTCTATGTAAGTTTCCAAAAAAAAAGTTTTTTTTTCGTGTAAACTGAAATTGAAACTTTAAACGCGTTTTTCTCAAAATGGCATTTCTGAAGTCGGTGACCAAGATTACTCGAACACTAATGAACCGATCTTCTTGAAATTTTGCAGGCTTATTTAATACATAAAAATGTAGTCTTTAATCGTTCGATTTTTTTTTTCGAAAAAAATGGCCGTTTTATAGCCAAAAAACGGCCGTTTTTTTTTCGTTAAAATCGAACCATTAACTTTGACTGTCCGCCATTTTGTGAAAAATGAATATTTTTTAAAATCCTTCGATTAAAGACTAGTTTATACTTATATTTGACTAAATCCATCCGCATTTTTTTTTTTTCAGATGATCCACTTCGCCGCAATGTTGGTCACCGCAAACCGTGTATATAAAAACAATATTTCATTGACGGCCATTTGCCACTAAACAATGTAATATTTTTCAATAAAAAAATTACTGAAAGTTCTTCAAGATGTGTTCTTTAAGATGGTATATTGATCGATTAAAAAAGTTTTGTAGTTTTCTTTTAAAAAAATTCATGAAAAAGGCCTTTTTTGCGCTAAAGTGGGGGTAATGCCTTAAGTGCAATTGGCCTGGAATTTTGTACTCGAGGGTTTTCGGGGTCGCTGATTACGAAACTGCACTCAAAATTTCGGAATTCAAGATGGCGGATTCAATATGGCGGACCACAAATGCAAAACGTCGTTTGATGATAGCCTAAAATCGATCAAATCGATAAAAACAAAAGTCAAATACGATATAAGTTCAACAAAGCAATTTCCAAAATAATTTCTTATTTTCATTTTATAAATTAAAAGTAAAATTAAATAATTAAAAAAAATGGAACCAGTAACTCGCTACGTCCTTGCCGTTAGTTCTGGGTAATGCTAAACGCGTAGCACATTAGATAGATGTTCAGTGTAGCAGAACTGTCGAATGTCATGAATTCCTTTTTCAGTAACGTCTGCGCGCTAAAATTTCAGTATACTTAATCAAATATCAGATTTTCGGTAGCTGCTTTGTATTCTACATTTTTTATTTTTCATTCTTATTGTGTTACATGAAATAAGCTCCCCCCAAAAAAATACATCACCAAATTTGGAAAAAATCCTATAGTTTTTGCCATTTACTGCCGCTATATTGGATCAGCCATTTTCAGTTTGACGGTTTAGACTTCGGGTTCGTATTCAGTGGATCAAAAACCAAGTTGTTACCTATTTTTTGTTATGGTTTACCTGCCAGATCAGTCGTAATCAGATTTATGGTGTAAAAAGTTCGTTTTTTTGCAACTTTTGTGATTGATGGCACCCGCTACGTGAAGAATAACAATTTAATAGATATGTTTTAGTAGTTATTGAAGTCCTAGGAACCTCGAAGCGCATATACAACCTCCATATTTAATTAAACAACACTTTTGAATCGTCAATATCTGAATTGAATTAGGTGTAACACCAGTGTTACACTATGCCGCAAACGGTTAAGGCGTACCCCCACTTGTAGCGCAAAAAAAGGCCTTTTTCATGATTTTTTTAAAAGAAAACTACAAAACTTTTTTAATCTATCAATATACCATCTTAAAGAACACATCTTGAAGAACTTTCAGTAATTTTTTTATTGAAAAATATTACATTGTTTAGTGACAAATGGCCGTAAATGAAATAATGTTTTTATATACACGGTTTGCGGTGATCAACATTGCGGCGAAGTGGATCATCTGAAAAAAAAATGCGGATGGATTTAGTCAAATATAAGTATAAACTAGTCTTCAATCGAAGGATTTTAAAAAATATTCATTTTTCACAAAATGGCGGACAGTCAAAGTTAATGGTTCGATTTTAACGAAAAAAAAATCGAACGATTAAAGACTACATTTTTATGTATTAAATAAGCCTGCAAAATTTCAAGAAGATCGGTTCATTAGTGTTCGAGTAATCTTGGTCACCGACTTCAGCAAAGCCATTTTGAGAAAAACGCGTTTAAAGTTTCAATTTCAGTTTACACGAAGAAAATATTTTTTTTTGTAAACTTACATAGAGTCATCTATTCCGGGCCCATACTTCTGAATGGGCCCGGATACTTATACTTCAAAAAAATGCAATAAAAAAAATCGATTTTTTCAAAATCGCAAGTGGGGGTAACCTCTTAAGATAGTAACGCATCTATAAAGAAGTACTATAAGCAAGCTTGAAGTTCAGTGTATGTCATTTCGCCGAAGTATTAACAACTTTTCTTTTCATAGTGTTAAACATGTCCAATTTGGTGTCAAAAAGAGAGTATTTGAGGGGAATTTTACTGCAATACTTTATTTTCTAAAAATCTGCAGCTGCAGCACACAGAATTATTGTTGAGACTTACGGCAACCATGTTGATAATAATGTTGAAAATAATGATTTTGATGTGTTGAACTGGAGGCATTACTTCATGACGACTCATGTCAGACGCTCACTGAATTTCCAGAATCATTAGTAGTTGATCACACAACAGTTTCGAAACGTTTGAAAGCATTACAAAAGATTTTTTTTAAAAAGCATTAATTTTTACGAGAATAAACAGTGATAACTTATTCAAAATTCGAATAATTGCGAGCCTCATCGGCTGACTCGATGATGGACCGAGTAGCCGTGGCTGCCACAGTTCCATCAGATTTTTTAAACATTTATCCGAAAATATTGGTATATCGAGAAGCGAGACGCGCCGCGTGTCATTTGACCTTGAAATTCCACACATATCGCCACACACGCGGTCTCGCGTAGGTTCGAGCACGTGAGCCTGACGAGCAACGCCGACCCTAGCCTTTCGTGGCAATCGATCAGTTGGATTATTATCACTCGACCGATTATCCAACAAAGCCTCGTCCATACGTTATATTCGTACGTGAAGAAAAGGCGAGCACATCATTAGACCAGACGACCAGCATGGTCGAGGCGTCGTTCACCCTCGTGAGCTAGGCAACCTTTGTACTCGTGAACTATAGGTCGCATTGGCAAAGCGGGGGGAAAAAAGGACGTTCTTACGCAGATGAGTTATGCTTTTCGTGTCAAGGGCGCGTCCTCGCGGCGATATCGTTCGGGACACGCTCGTTTCTCTGTTTGTTCATAATGCATCGGCCCGAGAATTTCCAACGAGAGCTCGCGTTGGTGATGCTCGACATTCCAAGAAAAATCAATTGGACAAAATATTCTCGCGACGCAGTTGCGAAGAATTGCTATTTGAAGAAAAAACATGCCTAAAGTGCCGAACGAGAGTCAGTATCGGCTATCGCAGATGAGTAAAAAGACTCATCCCTCCCCGTGGAGAAATGTGATCGGGTATTCCCTACTTTGTGTCCGGCCCTGACCAGACTTATCTTGTTTCATTTACCTGACCGGGCCCTCCTATGGGACAAACCCGGAAGATCGCAAAATTGTTTTTTTCACTGCTTACCCTCTATGTTTGGAAATTACAATCTTCTGGCTACATCTGGATACACTGGGATACATTGTGGATACATCCAGCTACTTGTGGATACATTGTGAGCAAGTACATCTTCACGTAATGTCTACCCGGCCAGAACATTGGCATGTTCTGAAAAATGGAGCCTGTCTTCAAGAACTAAAAAAAAGCCACTTTGCTTTTCACCTGATCACAGATATTTATAACTGATTGGGGTGAAACTAATACATCTGTTGTAGTTCTATTCATCATTGAAAGCATTCATTTCATCAATGATAATCGACGAGGATAACAATGCTTATCTTAAATACCGGAATTACGATAACTAATGATTTGAGCATAAAGAATAGCCAAATTGTTTTATTAGGCAAAAAAGTGAAGCAGGTTATCCGTGGTTTTTGAACGCCTTATCGCCATGTTGGGAAATATCAATGTTCTGGCCGGGAAGACATTACCTGAATGTATTTTGCCAACAATCCACCGGATGGCTACAAGCGAAGCACTTCGCGTAAGCAAGGTACCATCATACGATGATAAAAGTTCATCCTGTGAGTTGTAACACGTACAAAAGTGCTATGCTTACTGCATGCACTTATGCTTAAGATTTAGCGATACTTGTGAAATAACCTTTTGCACTCTAGGCCTTTTTCGCTCGGATAGTGATCTGTGTACGTTTTTCTGTCTCTTTGCCTATCAGGAAATGCGAGCAAGCGTCTGTACACACTGGGATGGTCTCGTTTCCACAATATTCATCTATACTAAACGCTGCAAGTCCGTTTTTCAACTTTACAATGACTTATCTTTCATCTGTACAAATCGGAAATCCACCAACTGTACAAGAGTCTCAAATTTACAATATTGAACCTCTACAACGATCTAACCTTATGATTATCCCTACAACGTATTTTTTCGGAATTGTATCAACTACACAATGAGGGGTTTGCAATATGCATTAATTCTACAATGTATCAACTCTACAAGAACTTTGAGTACTCAACGTTCAACTGGGCAATATTCTTGTACAGTTGGTGGATTTCCGGTTTGTACAGATGAGAGATAAGTCATTGTAATGTTGAAAAACGGACTTGCAGCGTTGTAGAGATAAACATTGTGGAAACGAGACCCTCCCTATACACTCATATACTACCTTAGCAAGTAAATAACCAACAAACAATGCGTTGTCAAAATACTAAATTGAATACACTCCCTCTTTTAGCTCCTCAAAAATTCCCAAAACGCTGACACGTCATTTTAAATTACCTAGTTCGTTCCTGGTTATTTCTCGATCTATTCCCTACAAGTGTTCTGGTCACTTACCGCTTGTTCTCCGGCCCGTCCCCGATCAGTTCCGCAGAAAGGGAACGGCGGATCGTAACTTAGCCTCAGACCCGTTACATTGCGAACCTATTCCAGGGTGGAAGGCCCGACCAGAGCCTGATATCATCTAGGGAAGGCAGATCAGGGGGTAGTACTTTTTCCCGACTCAAATTTCTACGCGTGTCATAGGGAACAAGACTATTTGCGACAGCAAATACGATATTGGTTGCTCGATCCGCCTACACGAACCTTTTTTTCCTCATCGATGGTAATCGAGTACGGGCTTTGAATCGATTGTCACACGATACGTCCTGACGATGTACATTGGTGAGCCGTTCCCCAACGCGAGTTCCGCTTATACGGCTGCAATTGGCGTTTAACAATTAGCCTGGCAATGCTCTACGAAGAGTGCGTTGTGTGTCGGGTGGGTTGTCACCTAGGCGGCTGCGCTTCGTGATCGCCTACCTACCTATCATGCTCCATTGGTACAATTGATCCTCATAATGAGGCGGAGATGAAGAGACATACTCCCACACCCAGTTCCGAATCAATTTGTCAAACGGCTCGATGCTACGCGCGTATCTACATCGCAAAGCCTCCCATCTCTTGTTTCGCCGGGTTTAATGAATCGTGAATTGATCGATTCTAAGCGACAACCCGCAACTACGAGATTACTCGCAGTGACGGGAGGTATCGTAAATTTCCAAGTCACGGAATATTGCACTACACCGGAGACTTTCTCCGTACATATTGCATCGTTTCTATTGGAAATGCACCCCGTATATGTATACAGAATCGACCGGGCTGTATGGAAGACATTGAAGAAGATTGCTAGCATCAATTTGCTCATCACAAGGCTATTCAATCGACCACACGCTGACTTGTTCGCGCGACAAATTACGAGCCGACGAATATTTCACGATGCCGCGACCTGCAGTCAAGTTTCTTTCTCTCATCCTCTGCTCTTTTATCGACAAGCAAAAATGTGTACATGCTTGCGTCAATGGCTTACTCTTCCTCATCCATAGCTTTCTCAAAAGCTATCCATCTTGTCGCGCGGAGTCACTTTGCAAATTCGATCTTCACCTTTGCAAAGACAAACTTCGCTCTCGGTACTTCGATATGAATTATTCCGAAATCCCTAACAAGATAGCTGAAGAAACGAAGGGCAAAAAAAGGTCGAAGACTACCGCATAAGGACGAGAGTGCAGAAAATGTTGGAGCCACGTATCGCGGACTTGGCGGCTCAATGAATTTATGGCGAAAAGTTTACGCTTCCCTATGGGTCGTGTAACGACCAAAGCTTCGTTGCAGTCAGAGCGAAAGAGAATCGTAAAGAACGTAACGAGTGAACCTCTCCTCGATGAAAGCATGCTGAGTGAATAAATTAGCGAGTTCAGCAGTTGGGCAACGCGGGAAGTGTACCGAGCGTGGATTTTCCACGGAAAGGGAAATACGGCCGCGTGAAAATCGTAACTGAAACTGGAGCACAATATTCCGAAAGCGTGAATGGCACTAATAAATTCTGGCTCTGACATTGAACGAGGGGTAATTTCTTGGCAATGTTGCCACACTCCGTCTTACAACGTAACTCGTGCTTCCATATGTTCTCGTAGTTAATTAAAATTTGTGAGAGACTCAGCGCTTTCGCCCGATTACAAAGTTGATCACCGTGTTCCAGCAGTGCCGCCAATAACCCGCCAATTCAACAGCTGACCCGAATCGCAACGGGACCTGCTTACACCCGTGCTTTTTAGCTATCACTCCGTAACGAGGGACCGAGACCAATTCCATTCCTGATCGCTATGTCCATTTATCGGTACTAAAACAAGTCCAAGGTGTACGAAGAAAAAACGTGAGAAAAAGGATATCCACTATCCGTCACGTTGATGCGAAGTAATATGGAATCCCGCCCACGGACGGTCGGGAGAGCTCTATGAGCGAGTGGACGCATTGATTCTTGTCATAATACGGAAACCAACTATCTTCGGAGGAACGAGAACAATGATTGGATCATGCGCATCAACTCCGAGTAGCACTGCGTCATGGAGCTCCGAACTCGCGGCAATGATCCTCGAATCCCTTGATAAATGCTGTTCAGCCTCGGAGCACTCGGGTCCACAACAGCAGTTGCTTTCACAGCTGATACACCCTAGTTATCTATGACGCTTATAAATTTGGGTCAAGATCCCTCGTATTCCGTAGGAGAAGAAAGAGGTTAGGTATTCGCGAGTGCGGAAGATCCTGATAGCTGGCACAGAGGCACGGCTGGCTCTTAATTAAGTTTTTTCCCATTTACACGATGGTACGGAGCGATGGTAATGACAAGGGGTTGTACAAGAGAGAGAAAGAGCGAGACTCGATGGGACGCAATTCATCATCAACACTCGCAGCAGTCTCATCTCGCTTTTCCGACGGTAATTGGAATGAAAAGTTTGGTCGCCGCAATCACAGACCCGCGTCATGTCCATCGACGCAGTCCACCCTTCGTCGCAACCCCTCGTCCTTTTCCTCTTCCTTCATACCGCCTTGCTATACGTGCTTTTCGACTTGCCGCTTTCGTTCGCGGTAAAATCGGCCAAGTTTAATTCACCGCACCGATCTATAACGAGCCAACGAATTGGATGTTCGTCGATGCTCTTCGTTCCGGGGCCAGACTCCTCGAGTCCCCGCGGGCTACAAGCCGCGTCGTTATGTGCACAACTTTGGGGAATGCCTCTCGAAAACGACGACCCATCAGCGAAATGGGAGTCCTTGTCTCTTCCACTTGTACCCAACACAACATCACAGTCCGTTTTCAACCCGAAATCGATAATGAATTCTAAGCGAATATGCGAAATCGCAATCACACCGTGATACACGGTTACGGCTGCGCCACCCAACATTCTACACGACGGAATTTTTGTGCGTTCACGTCGATGCGAAATTTACGGCTGAACGAGCTTCTCCACTTCAATAGGACCGTTTCTATTTAAGTCTCGCA
Source organism: Ophion slaviceki (assembly GCA_944452715.1). Lineage (NCBI taxonomy): Eukaryota > Metazoa > Arthropoda > Insecta > Hymenoptera > Ichneumonidae > Ophion > Ophion slaviceki. Next base: position 26,598,345 of record OX101793.1, on the reverse strand, counting down.
CGGAATTGGGACAGAGAGCGTGGGAACGATCGCGGCTCTCTGGGTTGCATCTGTTTTTCTTCTTTTTATTTTTGTAATTACGATGCCGACGAGGAAAGGTTCTCAAACAAGCTTCGGATTGGATTCTTCCAAAAGTAAAACGAATCGGTGAAAAGGTCGAGAGCTACTTAAGTGTATGCATAGTCGGGGGCGAAAAATCCTCAGCATCTCCCGTTGTGTTTCAAGAGGGCATTCAGCGAGCAAAAAATTCAAATCAAACGTAAAGAGTCCAAGTTGCGAACCGTCTTCAACAAACACGATCGTTCATTCGCAATCTTACACAACGAGCTTGGCTTTGATCCACTCGTTGGACTATTGTATCAATCGGATATTGAATATTCCATTCGTAAATAATATTTTATTATTTACTAGCAATGAATAATTAGCCCAACACTGCAAAAACAAATGTGTTGTCTGTACATACTTTACGTGTGTAAATGGCTGTAGACGGATGCGTGTTCAAACAACACACTTACGTGTGTTATTTTCTTACACACGTTAAAACGTGTAAATGTGTCTACAGCCATTGACACACTCAAAGTGTGTAAAAACAACACACTTATTTTTGCAGTACTGTATATACATGGGATGCGTTGAAATAATACATTGAATAACAAACTCTTTTTATCGTCAGAATATGTGCATTTGTTGAACTAAACTCAACAGTACACATATTAGTCTGTAGTATGCATGAGAGGTGTTACTGTTTTTCTTGTCTTCGCAGAGGCTAGGTTCTCATACAGCTTCACGATGACGGCCGCTTTTTAATAGATTCCAATTTCAAGTTCTTTCGCGTGACAAACTCAAAAATGATCTATAAATGAAACAAAAAGTTAAGACCAAATGTGATCTTCAATTAGCCGGTCAATCAATCGATGTCAAGTCAACTAATGACTTTCACGTGATGCCGTAACCAAGGTGATTTTTAAAACATATGATCAATAACTCGCAATTAAGGTAGTACGTGCACGAACCTCCTCATTAGAAAAAAAAAAAAATGATTTTTTTGTGTGCTGTAGTAGAGACATAAAAAATGACGTCCGCAAAAACTCTGCAGGCGTTACCGGCTAAATACAATAGTAATTAATTCACGAAATCAATGCATTTAACGCGCACCACATAGGGAATCCGTGCGGATCGAACTTTGGAACGGAAATAATAATAGTTCCCGATTAGATCAGGGCTATGCGAAAAGCGACGAATAACAAGAAAACTGTCGTGGTCGCGTATGTTCCATAAAAAATATAGGTTACGGGACATTTCGAAGAGATGTCATCGATTCAATCGACTCATTTTTGCGTCTGCCATCACTCTCGTTACAATATGCACATTACACATACACTACAACACACGATTACACATACGGTAAGCAAACACACGCTTGACATTTATCGAAAGCACCTGAATACAGCGTTGCCACGGATATTGCCCGAATTACGAAATGGCAGCCTGAGACAACTCAATTCAAATCTGATTGCAATTTTACTTCAGTTTTCATGCTATAATACAAACAGTTATCACATGCACTTCTCAAATAATTATTTCCTGTATCATGTTTATTATTGTACCTGCATACATTATATTTTGCTTTTTTCAGATTCGATAATTTATAGATTTTCTTTTGACTAGTCAATCCGCTAGTGCTACCTTACAATGCAATACAAATACAAACAGTTATCATATGCACTTCTCAAATAATTATTTTCTGTATGATGTTTATTAATATACCAAAATACATTATATTTTGCTTTTTTAAGATTCGATAATTTATAGATTTTCTTATGACTAGTCAATCCGCTAGTACTACATTAACACACTTAAACTGTGTTGCTTTTTCCCGTTTTATTTTTGCTCGTGTGTTGCTATCACCAAATGCGTAACGGCAACGCGTGTCTAGCCTTGATGTTGTGTTACTTCTCCATACATCGAACACATGTCAATTACGCCTAGTTTTTGCAGTGAAACAGGTCTACATTGGCAAACTCAGCACGAATGTAATTCATTCAAAAATACTTTGACTTCCGTCTTCGTTAATTTGAGTTTTTCGACACGCGATCAATCGACGATCAATCGAACCAGATTATTCCGATTCCCCCTTCCCCTTTACCGCAGTGTGCAAGATCCGAGTTGCTCGCTGGAATGATCCACTACAAGTCGCACTTCCGGGACCGCCGTCTCACGGTCCTAGTCCACCGCAATGGTGGTGGTCGCTTCCCGTATGCGGTATACCCCACAGTTTAGAAATGCGCTCGGGAACGCGGCTTAAGGGGGGGATCAATAATGCGAGCTTTCGCAATTACTTGGCTCACTGTTTATCGGATGTGAGATACTTGGCGGTACCCACAGGGAAATTAAACTTTCTCCCGACAGGTCAGAAGATCGACGGAGGATTAAACAACTGAGGGGGGGGTCATCAAGATTCTGAAAAACTTTGGTGCCCTAGAATTAAAAAAAAATAATTTCCACTAATGAGGGGTTTTTTAGCCGTTGAGTCGCGACGAAATGGCGTAGGAGTCGAACAGCCGACTTGTCCGTACAGTTCGATACGAGAATGGCCGGAAGTGCGATATGATTTATAGAAAGAAAACTTTTATAGTGCCGCGAAGCTCCCAAGTAATCCAGTAGAAGAGACGAAAACCCAGCAATTTTTAGCGTAAAATATGAATTTTCGACTGAAAGTATATGGTTGCATTCTGAAAGTAACCCCAATAAAATGGTGACCCTCAACTCGCCCCAACCCTAAGAAATAGGGGTTGAAAAATTAAAAATCGCCGTATCTCGATAATTAACAGCTCGATGAAAAAATGTTTCAAACAAAAGTCGTTCGGAATAATAAAATACATATAAAGTTATCCGACATCCAATCCCCTACCCAATTTTCGGATCGTTTTTGTGCCACTATTTTTAAAGATAGGGGGTTGGACGTCAGATAACTTTATACAAATTTTATTATTCCAAACAACTTTTGTTTGAAACCTTTTTTGATCGGGCTATTAATTATCGACACGGCTATTTTTAAGTTTTAAACCCCCGTTTCATAGGGTTGGGGCGACTTGAGGGGCAACATTTTATTGGGGTTACTTTCAGTACGCAACCATCTACCTTCGGTCAAAAATTCATACGCTACGCTGAAAAGTGCTGGGTTTTCATCTCTTTTGCTGGACTAAAGGGGCCGAGGGCAAGGTTTGTTGTGGTGGAGATTAACGGTCAATCTGGGATAATGAAGTATTAACCTTAAGAGTCTCGAGTCACGAAACTAATCCCACATCTCCGGTCTACTTCCGACGTTCTATATATTCCGAGTCGTGCGGCGCAGATATTAATTTTTCATTACGGAAAACGTCGTCGTCCTACATACATACGTGCGTCCATACTCCCTTCGTTTTGCACAGGCTGCTTGCGAATTTAAAGCGCGCCGGACATTGCGGCAAAGCAAGAGCGGTGAGGTAACTTTGCCCATTCGAATTCGTCGGTCACTGTAGAATCAACTCCCGGTTAATAATGTATCGGTGTTGGATCATAATTCGTCGGTACTGCCGGGACATGAGAGTTTGCAAAACTCGTTGTACGGCCATGTGAGTGGTGTTGCGTGAAACGACACGAGGCTTCAACTAATGAAGATTTATAATGATCAATTCTAAAAATAATATATCCGACACTGATGGGATTATATTTGCTCGCCCGTTGGGCAACCGAAACATCAATCAGGGGCATTCTTAAGCTCGAGTGACGTACGGACATGTATTCGTAATTTTGTGGTTTTTTTGGTTGACGACAAATACGACATTGTGAAGCCGCGCAGTCGAAGGTTGATGGATCAAGGATATTTTGTTAGTTGAGTGAGTGAGAGAGGTAGAGAGGCTTTGGAAAGTGTTTATAAAGAATTCGAGACTGGTGATTCGTATCAGTCAACCAACAGCTTTTGGCATTCCATTCTCGGAGCTCTTCTACGAGGAGCGATCTCTCAACCCTTATCCCCAACTGGATCTCTCCCTCGATGTATGGAGAGATAACAGCAGTATGTGTCAGCGTGTGCGCGTGATCGATTTTTGTTTTCCTCCCTTCAGCCGTCGTATATACGTGTATGTATGTTTATCTTGGAGACATTCGATTTTTTTATGGAAGTTTCAGATTCTGGGGAAATAAATGGTGAATTCGTGTTCAAGGGTAAAAATACATCGATGTGGACTTGGAAAAAAAAATGTTCAATCGAAAAAGAAACCATCTCGGCCGAAAAGAACAGTTTCTTTACTTATTCGTCGCTCATTTATTTTCTGTTTTGATTTGGAAGTCCTCTCTGTGCTTATTCTCTTCGTTATCGGTTGCTCTTTCACATGCCGTTTGGTTCATCGAGCTCCGGCTATTCTTTAATTTTTGGCACAATTTCAAAGTCCGACAATCGGTTTTGGCCTATTTTTCCATACATACCGCGTTGCCTCTTTTTTTTCAACATTTTTCATGTGGACGTTCCGGGAAAAGTAATTGATGAATCCAACGGCATTTTCTATGTCCGTCACAATTCTTTCCAAAACGTCTCGAATACATCTTCGTCACACAAATAGAACCGATGCTACGGCGGTTTGCAATTCCGCCATTTTTGCGATTCCGGAAAAGAGGCTAAATGGGACCGACATTTTTTTTTCGATTGTTACACTCTTTTGAGGATTTATCTAATAGAAAATGTTCTGCCAATTAGGAATATGCCCGAATTTTTGCCGAAAGCTAAAAAGTAAGCCGGGAAAATTCGAAAAACGTGTCCCGATACGTTTTTAACGATTTCTTATGAAATAACGGATTTAGGGCGAATCTTATGGTAAATTCGTATTTAGAGAATGAGAATATATCAAAATGGACTTATAAAAAAAAAATTAAAAATCCATTTTTTCGCGCCTCGGCCAAAAACAAGTGGCTTCACTGAATTGGCGATCATTTCTTTCCCCTTTGTATTTGGAATTCCACTCTGTGGTCATTTTTTAGTTATCGTTGGCTCTAAAAAATACCCTTCGGTATATTCAACGCCGATCATTTCTCGATTTTTGACCGAATTTCAAAGACGGACCATCGGTTTTTGCCAATTTCACCACACAAACATACCCCTTTACCTCTTTTTCGCCCAGCTTCAAAGTGGACTTTCCGGGAAAACTAATTCACATGTCGGAATGAATCCAACAGCATTCTATAAGTCAACCAAAAATCCCTACCTCCCCCCTTATCAACGTGACTCCAATAGGAGCGACGCTACGGCTGTTTGAAATTCCGGGATTTTCGTTTAAGGATGTATGGCAACTAAGTCATTTACTACTGTTCGAATTGAAACTCACTGATATTGTAAAGGAAAATATCGAGAACTTTTTGAGATTAAAAAAACAAAATTTGCCCACGTGAATGCTGAGATAAACGAATTCAAAGTTGGGTCATTTAACACGGGGAACATAGGACTGTACGTCCAAAATTCCCTTTACATTGGCAAAAAAGGTATTTCCGGAGTACTCTTTTGTAAAAAAAACTTTTGTGCGGTATCGCTGTAATATGCATGATACGGTAAAAATAAAAAATCGACATGTGCCCATATATTTTGCGAGATATTGCGAGTTAAAACGGACCGTTTTCGTATTTCTTTAGCTCGTATGTCGTAACCACGACAACGTCAGGGAAAACATACATCAAATCAACAACTAAATTTGCAGTTAAAAATTGAAAATTCTTCTTTCTGTACCGCATGTTTTACTTTGAGCTGTGGTAAATCTCCTTTTTAGCTTTAATGAATATTACAATTATTTTATTTAGTCTTTAAATGCGATTTTTGCAAATTGCATAATCAGTTCTGTAACGACTCTGCAGTAGCTGCCATACATCCTTAATGGATAGAAGAGGCGACAAAGAAGCCCTCTTTCCACTACATTTTAAGGACCTATCCGATGAGAAAATTTTCACGGATTACAAAAATCACAGAGTTTTAGTCGAAGGCTCAACATTCCCTCGGCTGAACGCCAAAAACCTGTGTCCATACACTTCTGCCAATTTTTCGAAAATTAGCTCTCCAAACTCTATTTATTCACCATATAGAAGGTATCTCAAAATTACCTGACAGTTTAATTTTCTAATAAAACGTATTGTTTATTTTAAAAGAACGAATATTTATATTTTAATATAAGATACAAACATAGAGGTTACGGGTGGAACACAATATCCGAAAAATGGGCGCCTCGTCCCTGTTTGCAAAATCTTTGGTCGACATTTTCAATAAAATGTTCGCATAATGGTGGACTAATTTTATTGATGGTGCGTCCAATTGCTTCCTTGAGCGCCGGAATGTTCTATGGATCATTGGCATACACTTTTCCTTTCAGAAAACCCCAAAGGGAGGAGTCCAATGGCGTCAAATCGCACGATCTTGGTGGGCAATTCACATCGCCGCGGCGCGAGATAACACGGCCATATGAAGCATCGTCTGCAGTAACTGCATTGTTTCGCCCGCAGTGTGGCAGGTTGCGCCATCTTGTTGAAAGAATATGTCTTCCAAGTCCGTGCCGTTTATGCCATCTATCGGATATTGTGATCCACACATAACCTTCATGCTGTACCTTATCTTTAAATGCAAATATGGGTAAATATTTACAAGTGGGGCTCCAGCTAGAAAATGAGTTTAGAAATTTTGTACCGAGTCGATCTATTTCAGGGCACTTTGTTTATAATATGTAAGTCGGGGGAAGACAATTTCAACCCTTATTGCAACACCCAAACGCTTTTTTAAAACTTTTTTGAAGGTATGGAGGAAACGGGTTTGGTGACAAGTGGATCAAATGACATGAGTTTGGGTGGGTGGATGTGTTTGTTTGGGAATATTTTGTTGGAAATGGGTTTGTTTGGAAATATTTTTTTTTTCTTAATAAAATACCCCTCCCCCACCATAAAAACATATTTTCACACTGCAGAATAGCCCCGTAAACGTGAAAAAAAAATTGGAGTCGTTTAGGGCTGGAACCCCACTTCTAAATATTTACCCACATATTCGTACTTTTCGAATAAATAATACGTTTTATCAATAAATCAAAATGTCAGGTCATTTTCAGACACTCTTTACATTGTGTATATATTTTGTGTGTGGTTTTTATGTCACGTAATAATATATCAAGGAGCTGTATGTGTGGAGGCGATATTGACGGATACCAGCGAAATGCTCGCGAATGATGGAGCACAAACGTTGTTCATGAGCATGACAATATAATAATAATAAAAAAAAATGGGAACCGATGATCGAGGCGTTCACAACGCTTACCCCATCATCACTCGCGTAAGATATACGAGAAAATGAAGAGGAAAAAAAAGAAAGAGCACGGGCTTTTCGCGTCCATTTTTCCAAGCCCGAAATACGATATTTTATCAAGCAATAAAATCATCGGACGTATATTTATGGGTGTGCTGGGAGGGGAGAGCGTGACGAGAGAAAAATCCACGCACGATCTATATGCGATCGGCGAACGACTGGTCGAGAGGATTTCGTCAATTCAATAGGCTTTGTGGGCGCTTTGGTGAATTCCGTTAAGCGTCATGGCTTCGGGGATGGGGGGGAAGGAAAAATGCACCGAAATTCCAATTAACTTTGTTGGCAAAATCAAAGAGGTTTTTGTCTCCATTGCAAACTGTGGCCGAGGAAGATCTATTGTTCAGTAATATTTCTCGCTCGAGTATTTCGTAGTTTGCCGAGTTCTTGATCCGTCGCACAGGTCAGTAAAAACGAAACAAAAGAAGCGTAGCAAATAAAAGCGTGTAGGATGAACCGACCAGTAAATGAACAAAAGCTGATTTATATGTAAAATCCGTAAAGAATATGAATTGTCGTTGAAAACTCGAATCACTATAATTTAGCCACAAAATATCCCAAGCATCGTTGAAACTAATTTCTCAATTCATTATACAAATTTGACGCCCCACGGAATTTTTGTACTTTGTGATACTTGCATACCGCGCAACGTAGTTATGATACGGCTGTGCACAGTAGGTGTTCAAAACGCGAAAACAATCATTTTTATAAGTTTTGAGGGTAAGTATTACTTTCATTACTTGAGAAAGAATCAAACTTTGATTTTTTGCTAAATTTGAAAATAAATAAATAATAATAGGTCAGAATCAGACATGTTTATTCTCTGGTGCTGTATTCTAACCTCTTTCCAGTGAATGTACATATAGGCTCTGTTCTGATAATTCTTAAAGCAGAGTAAAAAATTTAGCTTATCTGCTGAAAATTACTAAATTAATTATTGTTAAGATATGACAATGTACATTTCATTAAATGTTGTCATAAAATAAATTCATTCCATTTTTGTATATTTGGCAAAACTTAATTTTCTGTTTCTCTGTCGAATCAAACTTTGGTTGTTTTTTTTTGAGAATTAAGATGCAAAAAAGTTTTGTATTTTTTCTACGAAAGCGTAATAACGAATATAATACTTATATCTATACGAATATTTATTATGCAACACAGTGATCTCCGGTTCTAGCATTTAAGGCCTAAATAAATGTGTAATTAATTTTATGAGTGAATGACTTTTTCATGCGAAAAAAATGGTTAAATTCGCACATGATTTTAAACCCGTTACTGTGGCCTGAGGCCTTAATAAAAATAAATCGTTTTGCTTGACAGCGTTCGTCTACACTACACGTCCATTTACTGGTCATTTCGTTCATTCACCGGCGATTTAGTTATTTCGCTACTTATCTATCAATTCCTTCAATATAATTTGTTGCAATTACTTCGAATATTTTTGTCTACTATCAGAATAATATCTTTCGGTAGCTATATCCATTGAAAAATTCACTTTGATAACATTTCCATTTTACAGTCCATCTGAGTCCTACAGTGTCGTTATTCGTCCATTCACTGGTCGGTTTATCCGATTCCCGAGAGAAAGTGTACGTTTGTGGACACAGGACGAGAAAACATGCGAACTTTATTCCAAATCCCGGGGATGACGTACAACTTCCGACTCCCAACGCCCCCCTCTCTCTCTCTCTCTGTTTATTTTGCATCCTGACAAGTGTAGCGTGCGCTGCAAAGTATACGAAAAAAAGACAAAAAAGTGTACGACCACGAGAAAAAAAATCCGAAGAAAGTCTAAAGCGAAAAAGGTCGCAAAGATACGACGAACGAGTACGGGTGATATTCGTGAAACGATCATCCGAGTCCATCCCCATTTTACAACAAACCACACAAACAAAATGTACGGTCGAATGCTTTTCATTTGCTGTTTTTTGTATTGTTTTTTTTTCCGGCTTTCGGCACTCGGCCACCCCCAGTGCGCCACGCGTCGGCGAGCGAAATTTGCCCCGGTACGTGCGGCATCGAGGGAGAAATCGATTGTTCATAGTGGTATGGAGTGCCAACGGAAGGTGAACAAAGAAAAAGCACCGAGGGAGCGAGAGGGAGAGAGAGAGGCAAAGATGCAAAGCGCGAATGAACGGGGCCGGAGTTGTTTTACGTCGTTGCGGCGTCGGGGTGAACGCGCGCGCGCCTAATCGGCACGTTTAATTATCTACGTAATGAGGGCACTCTGATAAATTAAAACTCGCGAGCTTTCCCCCGCTGTTCCTAACGCGGACATCAGCCTAGTTATTAACACCGTTTTTTTTCACCGAAAATGAAAGTGCAAAGGGTATGAGAACTATTTGAAAAATTGTTCATGGCAAAGAAAGATAAAAGGGCAAACGAGAGATCAAACGATGCTTCAAATTTTAGAAGATGCGAATAACCTCTGCCCCGGATCGTACTTTTTCTGTTGAAGTGACAAATTAGGGTAGGCTGGGGTCAATTGAAACGTTTTTGAGAACATCGGTTAGTGTGACTTCATTTTATACCCTAGAGGTCGTCCATTAATCACGTGAGGCTTAAATAGGGGGGGTTGGACAACATCACGATTGATCACGCTGGGGGGGGGGGGTTGTGGCATATCACGTGTATTTTTTTGTGTAACTGCGCGGACAGTGCCATTTAAGTATGCTGACAATATATATTATTTCGTTATTCATAATAAAATACCGCACTCTCTATGGTTTTTGTCTGACGTTTCTTAACAAAAAAAAATACACGTGACGTTGGGGGGGGGGAGCTAGAAACCTCACCACATATCGCCATGGGGAAGAGGGGGCTCAAAAAGTGGCTTAAAAACCTCACGTGATTAACGGACGACCCCCTATCTGTTTGTTAATGGGCTTTAAGTATACCTAGATTATCTGGCTATATGTTAGCATTATTGATTTTGCTTCTTATGTGCCCTTAACTTAGGTAGAAGCTATTTAGAACGCCTAGGAAAACGTTTCATTTGATCCTGTGTCGGGGTCAATCGAAACAGTGCCTGGGGCTAGTTGAAATAGGTGTTTTCAGCTGATTAAACTAATGTTTCTACTAAATTCAGGTACTGTTAATGATGTGTATGAAGTGATAAAGTATGTTTGTTGTGAATAAAATATGGTTTTAATCGAAATAATCAATTTTATTGCTTTTCATTCCAGTTTGGGTATCACTGATGGTATATTAAGGTTCTTTAATATTATTTCACTTTTCGGACGATTTCTTGGCATCAAAAAAATAAAACAAGATTTAGAAAACTTGCTTGCGGATGAAATGTTTGTTCGGGGTCAATAGAAACATGTTTCAATTGACCCCGAATCGTTTGTTTAAACTGCCCCCACACCCTCGCTTCTAATAATTTATCAAACAGCAAAAAACCTAAATGTTGTAGGTAGGTACTGACCACAATAACCTCAACTAGGATATTCATAGTAATGATGATTGTAAACAACGCTGAAGAAGGAACAATAGTTTTGGAGGAATACGCAAGATACTAATAGTGAAAAAAACTTACTTTTTATGTCGAAAAAGCGACACATAAAAATGTCCGACGCGCTTGGGGGGGCAACGCGCATTCAGCGACATCCCGGCTGGAAATTTAGTTATGGCGCTAATCACGCTCGGATCAGGTTGCCTGACTACCGTTTTATGGCGCTAGTATGGCAACCTGATCAGGGCGTGAACGAAAATGTAACGCTGTTCCTGATAACGGCGGGATCTGGCAGCCTGATTGGGACGCTATCCTAGCGCCTTATGATGGCGTGTATACGGCTGCCTGATCGGATGTATTATAGAAAATATACAGAAGGAATAACGTAAAACTTTTTTGTTTATTGAATATTTAACACCCAGTTACATCTGAGCAGTTTTACAACAAAACATATATTTCTGAACATGGGGATGGGGAGACATGGGGATCTTCTTCCCTGCCATAAGAACCCTCTCTGCTGACATGGAGATCTTCTTCGCTGGGGTTGAGATTCTCTCCGCTGACATGGGGATCTTTTTCGCTGCCATTAGAACCCTCTCCGCTGGCATGGAGATCTTCTTCGCTAATGTTCGAATCCTCTCCGCTGGCATTAGGATTTTGTTTGCTAGTAGCTTTATCAAGACTTTCCTGATTTTGAATTTTATCATTCGGGCGTCTTTCTGTAAATATTCAAATTTTTCGTAAACAAAACAACGTATATCATTCTCATTTTTTAAATTATATTTTATATTGATATTACTTTATTTTTTAATTTTTTTTTTATTGTTTATATTTTTTATTTTTTTAATTTTTGTTTTTATATTGATATTATTCTATACCGAAGTGTATAAAAATTCATAAAGTTTGTAAAAGTTGAAAAAAGTAAGGTTATACATACCTGGTACTTGTACCGATGATCGGGACTCGTCACCTTTTTTCTCCGAACGACATCTCCTAACACGCAGCCGTGTCAAATACCGCTTCCTCTCTTTGCGATTCATAACGTTTTCACTTTATGTGCTCCTTTTTATATATCGTGAAAACTTTCAAGTTTTAACCCAAACACGATGTATACAATGAAACACGTGCAAGCATAGTTTTTTAAAGCAACACTAGCGCCACCACTCTAGCGCTAGCCTGAGCACTGCCATGCATGAGCCTCCTAATAGAACCATATTAGGGCACTGATAAGGCAAAGCACATTATGGCCATTTTCACGTTTGCCATAAGTTTACCTGACCTGTGGCTGCCTGTTCACGGCAGGCTCACGGCCGAATCAAAATTCCCGTAATACGGATAGCCACACAGCTCCCTCATCACGGCCTGATCATAAATTTGGCTAGCCTGAACAAATTTCCAGCCGGGATGTTCCGATACGCAAAGCAGTCTCTTCCCACCTAGGTGCCACGCTGCTGTCCCTAACCGTCTTCGAGTTATTCAACTTGTTTCATTTGACCCGTGTTTCTATCGACCCCAGCCTACCCTATCCAGTGAAATATGCCGAGCCGTATTTTAGGATTAGGGTTGGCGAAAAAAGGAAAAGATCACAACGAGGCCAAACGGAGGGAAATAAAAGATTTACGCGCGAGCCAGACACGCAAAAAAGGCGAGAAGAACGTCGCAGAAGCTCGCCATCAGTGCGGTCATTATCCGAAAAGTGTGAGAAAAGCTCTTTTCCTCGAGAATCGTGGTGATTTTTTTATTTCTCTTTTTATGGAAAAAGGTCGAGCTTGCATTACTTCTTGCAAGGCTGACCAAAGTTTTTTCCCACTGCCTTCGTTCCTCAAAGCTTCATCCCTCGTCATTGAAATTTCACGAATCTTCACGAACATCGCAAGCATTCAACCCGACGAGCTAGGAGAGAGCGCTTGTAAAAAATACGTTTCCACGAATATCCACACGTCGCGACATCGTCCAACATGTTTTTCTTCTACCCATAGCCTCCACCTACGTGGTGGATTTTTAATGACGAAACAGAGAACCGTCATTGTTACGTGCGAAAGTCGATCGGTGAAGCCGAACAATGGGGCGCTTCGTCGTAACCACACCGTTGAAGGACGTTAAAAAGTCAGGGGAGAACAACACGCGGACGGAGAACGGAAAGTGGCCAAGGAAAACACGAACAATGCCCTGCCACTCCTTATTTGACCTCTCGTGAGCCTCGTGAATGGTTGGACCTTTTCTTCGCAAGCAATTGCGGACTCTGGGTTACGGGCTGACGGAACTTAAATTTACTTCCCGTTTCTTAAGGTTTTCCGTGTCGTACACACGTAAACAAGTCACACATACGCGCATATTCGTCCCTCCAAGGCCTTTACATACTGGCGTGAAAATCTAGCCGTTTTCCCGACCGGAAGTCGTCGAAAAATAAAATTCGTTTTTTTTTCGAACCCTTGGTCAATTTCCATTGGCCGAATTTTTTCGCTCTGGATATTTCATTTGAATAACTTTTCGCTGCAGCTAGCCGGCCGGTTATCGGACGAAGTAGCGTATGTTGTTCGTCCGCGTAGCAGCTCAGTTCACGCAGTACATGCTGTACAACGCTCCAAACAAACAAATCCAAACATACGAATTCAAACAAACGAACTCAAATAAACAAACAAACAAACCCGAACCGAACAAAATTATACACATTTTATTCGGACGGATACGTGTAAATTATTTGTCAGGATAGTTTGGTTAAGGGGCCAGTCCATTTTGAAATTTTTTAAAATGTATTTCAAGACTATTTATCAAGCCCAACAACTTTTATATTCATATCTTTTATAAAATCCTAAAAAAAAATCGCAAAAATAGCCTCTTTTCGTTGCTCCAAAGTGGACTGGCCCCTTAAGGGGCTATACCAGTGTGCAGGGTGTCTACCGACCTGAAAAGTCATGAAAAATCTTAAATGTCATGAAAAATTACCAGTCTACCTGAATTACTGTACCCTACTAAATTATCGTTGAGTCTATATTCAATATGAACTAACTTTGTGGTATTTGTCGATAGTGACGCAAATATCGAATCGATAGAAAATAAAATAGAAGAAAGTAAAAGAAAATTATGCGTTATCTCAACATATTAGTTTTTCTTTATTATTCGTGTAAAGTGACTAGATGATATTACTCAATGTTTCTAAATGTATGTAATATTTTTCTAGATGTTCCCAAAATATATTTCTTTACAGGAATCTTGAAATTATGTTTATCTCACATTTTTTACTACATATGGAATTGTACAGTTTGGTGACTTTTCGTTTATTCCGTATACTTTTTATTGGCATACAACACACATCTGTTTGAAAGAGTAAAATAAAAATATAAAAATTTAGAAAACCGGTCGCACTGTAGAATCATTAAGTATACTTCTATGCCAGAAAGTCATACTAAGAGTCATGAAAAAATCCCCATTCCTTGCCTTAAAAATCCTTAAATGTCATGCAATTTCAGTTCGGGTCAAAATTAGACACCCTGGTGTGACACTTTCAAAGAATCGATTTTTTCATGCCTTTTTCGACAGTTTATACTTTCACGAATATCCTGTGAAAATTTCAAGGCCGTTTCTCTATCATTTTATCTTGCAAAAATCGATAGTTAAATCTTTAAACGCGTTTTTCTCGAAATGAAATTTTTCAAATTTGCTGACATTGTAACTCAAAGAGCAATTATCCGATTGACTTGGAATTTGAACTGAGTACTCTTGAATATATTTACTCTGCAATGACGTAGGATATTTTTGATTGGATGAAGATTGACGATTTGGCGTTGAAAAAACCACCATTTTATAGACAAGAAAACAGACTTTTTTCATAACTACGCCATTTTGTTAGATTTTGATATTTTTCAAAAATCCTCCGTCATTGTACAGGAAATACCTTCCAGTTTAACGACATTTTTTCCTTTTTCGGTTTCAGCTACTCAATCGGCCGGAATCATGTCAGCAGTGGAGGAACTTTTTTTTGGCACCTCCGAAGGCAGCGCAAAAGTCGCTTGGATCTCCATATTTTTCTATGAAAAAATTATGTAATATAGGTCAAATATAGCCAAATATATTCTTAATTTTCCGAAACATTTAATTGAGTACTTTTCTTCCGAAAAATTCCCGAAAATCACCCAAGTTTTCAGCGTTCACACCGGTATAGCCCCTTAACAATTGAACACATTCTATCCGGACGATTATATATATATGTTATTCGTCCGGATACTAGCTAACACGAATCACAATAATATTAAGTGTAGTAAAAAGAAATCCATTATTTTTACCTTCAATTTCATGGAAAAATAATGGATTTCTTTTTACTACACCCAATACGTACGCCTACTGGAAATACGGCGTGAACTGAGCCGCTATCCGAAAGAATAACATACGCTTATTCGTCCGATAACCGAACGGGGAGTCACACCGATAACTTTTGAGAAGATTAAGTGAAAAATGTAATTTCCACAGGCGAAAATTTTCTCGCGCATCCCTTGAAGAAGAAACGTCTACTGTGATCTGCTAACAAAAATGACAGGCAAGTTTACAGAAGTGGGAAAGTCGCAAGGGAGTGAGAAAAAAAATGACGGGGTTTGTTGCCGCCTTTGCTAGGCGTAACTTTCCATCCCGATCCGAAACTCGTAAAGTGTTTCCCTTCTTTCCGCCGGTAATATGCGTTTGCACAATTAGAAAGGTGAAAGTACTCACCAGTAATTCAGGCGCGAAGCGATTTAGAGCTGCATTTGCGGCGAGCTCTGATTACAACGAGGACCGACGAGAGACCAAAGAAGACGGTGATAAAACGCGGCTCCCAACGGAAACAATGGTGCGACGGCGCGCTGTGTTCTATTCTATCCGTATCGCTCTATATACTCGTGTATGTATTCTGCCGAAGTGACTGCGCGAGAAACACGCTCACATGGCCTTGTACAAGAACCGAGCCGCAGTCCCGCTGAAAACAAAACAAAAGACAATGAGATTTCAAATTTCAACCTGCCAGACGTTATCAGCTGAATGCCCACAACTACCCAGTTTATTGAGGTCGTTGATTTATGACATTCGCGTACACGTGTTCAATGTTTTTCCCCCTTTTTTCCGTCGATAGTTCCCCGAATATGCTCCTTGTTCGAGTTCGTGCAGGCTAGTCTAAGTTAGTACTTTTTTTTGGTAATTCTTCAGGTGAGTTATTTTTCCGAAAAGTATTATCCGATTTCTCCGATAAAATATAATTTAATGGGTGGTAAATGATGATATTCAGTCGGGGGAAGCTGAAGTTTTTCGTTAACATTTTTTTACGAGCAAAGAATCGTTAAAATTAATTTCCAATTTAAAAAAACAACCCAAACAAACTCAATATAGGCGTCAAAATATTCAAAAATGCCCTATTTCATTACGCGTTTCCGCGAACTTCAAAACCCCATAACTTTTCATTGGGGGGGGGGGGGGGGTGAATTTCAGCTTCCCTCGACTAAATATCATCATTTATACCCCAATAAATGAGAAAATAGCAAAAAAATAATTTGAGGCTCATTTTTCGGAAAACGTCACTTATCTAAAGAATTACCCTTTTTTCATAGCCAGTGCTACAATAATTGAATTTGTTTGAGTTCATTCAGGCGTGCTTGGGTTGACATTATTTTTCCACCAATCATCCTGAAATGATATCGCGTGCGAAATAAGAGCAAGTCCTCGGAGCTCTGTATCACTCGTCCAATCAAACACGCCATATCATTCGTAACGAAGATATTGGCTCAGCAGGAAACGGGAATCGGGTTTGCAGTCAGCGAGGGATGAAGGAGCGCGCGCGGTTTATCTCGTCGTTCCATCGCTCTGGGGCACGTTAATCGAATTACCGCGCCACCCTCAAATATTATCGGATCCCCGCTTGCTCGGCAGCAAAAAGGATTCGTTCCCACTTGTATACGCAATTGCAATCGTAAATGCTCTCCGGCCAATATTCGGATGGGTGGCTGCGCGAGCTCGTCGGGGAAAATAGAAAAAAAATTAAGCCAAGAGCAGAGAAAAGACACTTCTCGGCGCCGATAAGAGGAACATGACGTAATAGAAAATATAAAAACAACGACGAACTCAGTGTGGAAAGCGACTGGAGTGCCGGATAAGCGAGATAACTTCCAGAGAGGATTTTTCTCAAGACTCGATTCAAATGCATCGATGCATCGCCCAAGTGCTATTGTGTTCGAAATATCCATCGGCTCTCTCGATTTATCCGATACGTCTTCAGCTTATATACCGACGACACAAATACACCCATATATATATATATATGTGGAATATTCCTACCCATTTCAGCTAACCCGTGAACGCGACTATTTTTGTTTTCCTGATTTTTTTGTCAAATTGTACCCCATGAAAGGAATATCCACGCCAATTTTTAGATTTTTTTCTCTTCTCTTTTAGGAGTTATAATTTTCCAAAAAATATCGATTTCAGAAGTTTTGGAAACGTTTAAACGCTGATAACTCCTGAACTAATAGAGATATCGACAAATAGCACAGTACAATTCTTGTTCATTTTGAAACATAATTTCGTTAAAAAATATGAAAAAAATATCAATTATCAAGGTCAACGTTTTTTTCTTCCAAAGTAAAAACTATTTTTAAAAGATGATTGCCTTTTTCTGATTTTTTTTAATTCTCTAAAATAGGGTGACCCATTCTATGATTTTTAAGAAGAGTCCCATCGTGGGCCCATTTTTCCTTCTATTTTTTTCGAATTAATCATATTTTTAAAACGTTTTTTATCACATCAATGTCGAATAATGCTATTTATGATTTTGTGATTTCCAATTCGGCTTCGACAGACCAGAAACGGTTTACTTTTCATATGTACTCACTTGGACCTAACAAACACCCCGAATCTGTTGACAAGCCTGCGAAGCATTATCGCCTTGGTCGAAGTGATATTGTGAAATACGGCGATTTTTTCCGAATTTTGGCTCGTTTTTAAAACGCAATTACTTTCGACTGAATTAACAAATGTTACAATGTTTTTTTCAAACAATCTATGGACTGCCACCTTTCAAACGCCACCTAGTATGGCTTGATAGGGTTAGCATTACCAAAGTTATGCGTCTCTGAAGCCATCTGTTGGGAAAAACGCCCCGAAGTTTTTCTTCACCTAATATATATATACAGGGTGTTAGGAAGATCGATGCAAAGCCTTAAGGAGATGATAGGTCACGTCGTTAGGAACATATCTAACCTAGTTACTTTAGTCCAAAGTCTAAGGATTTCGAGTTATCATGGTAACATTGGTAACTACGGTTTTGGAAAATTTCGATTTGCTGCCGTGATAGCTTCGAAGGGCATGGCTACCAAGTATTGATGAAAATCTTACATTTATCACCGTTTTCGATCTTTTTTTCTCGAGTACATATATTTTTTCTTTGTATATAGTGCGTAATTCGTACTTGGCCGGATAGTTATAAAAAAGCGAAAATTGTTATTTTGGTTATAAATAATTATGAATAGTTATATATAATTTTTCAATGACACGTTTCGATGGCATAATAAAAGAACTTTACGATGATATGTTTGTGTTTCCATATTGCATCCTTTAAACGTTACTCCATCATAAATTTATCATTGGCCGGACACTTTTGCGTGGAGCTGTGGCAAAACCGGTACGTACAGCACAGTCGAACGTGCTAAATGGAAAACTCATAACCCGACATGGCCGCCGACCAATTTTATATTTGATATTCTCAACTACGAATCTAGCTATTATTCGGCGGCACAATACCTCGAAAAATGCAAAACCGCCGCACCGCTGACAAAAAGCAAAAGAGCGTCAATGCCGCGAAATATTCGGTAAATTGAGGAGCAAGTAATGATTCGGGGCCGTCCGACGCGTACTCTGCATACTGCGCGGAAGCATCGATACCACGCTCCGAGCTCAATAATTAAGCGAAGTGAAACACGCTATCGATTCAATAAACTATATTCGAGGGCGCACACATGTGGGGAGGCGAAGCTTGCGATCAGTGCGGTGGAACGTAAAGTGCAACTGCTATTGTGTACGTAGAGACGGGCCGTTGGACGGAATGGGAGGACGGTGTGCGGAGAGCTAGTTAGAGATCGACGGAACCGAACTGCCGCATTCGCTAAAAGTGTGAGAGCTGGCGAGAGTGCGCGTAAGCTACTCCGGTAGGGCTCCGACTACACCGGAAGCTCGCGGTATCAACGGGAGGGGGGGGAGTATACTTGGAATTGAAAACAGCGAGAGAGGTAGACGGAAGAAGTAAGTAGCCGATGATGGGCGGACGCACGGCTGAATCCACTCGTATAAACTCAATGCTTGGATTTTCATAGAATTAAGGCGTCTTCTCGATTTACAATTTTCAAAAAATCGATTCTTTTATCCAATTACATTTTTCGAAAGTATACATATCCAAAAGTATCGTATTAAAATCTTGTGAAGATCGCAGGGGTCTAGCTGTATCTTTGTGTGACCTTTACTTTACTGCCTGAGCACGTTCATCTGCTCGTTAAAAACTTTGAACGCGTTGTTTCTCGAAACAACGGTTTTCGACGGCTTGTTGATAAAATCTTCGAAACTACTGAACCGTTCCTTATGAAATTTTAACCACATATTCTTTACAACTATTGTTATAGCGCATATCAAGGTTTTTTTTAAATTTTGATTTTTACTATTTTTTGCCAAAAACAGTGAAAGAAACACGTTTTTTTCTTCGAAAAATGTCCGCCATTTTGTTATTTTTGCATATATAAAAAAAACTGTTTGATATGTTTGGTTCATATGATCCATCTTCGAGATTTCATCTAGAGCGCATACCTACAATTTTTTAGGACATTTTTTTAACTACCATTTTCGTCAACAAATAGTGACTTGAATAAATACATTTTTTTCTGTATTTCAAAAGTGTATTTATTAAGTGTAACAACCTTTATATCAATATCTATAATATAAACCTATCAAAAAAAATCATGAAAATAGCCTTTTTTAACGTCTAAAGTGAGAAGAGGCCTTAAGGGGCTATACCAGTGTGATACTTGCAAAAAATCGATTTTTTTTTGCCTTTTTCGACAGTTTATACCTTCAAGTATATCATTATCATTTATATCATTTGTATCAATATAATTTTATCTTGCAAAAATCGATAGTTAAATCTTTAAACGCGTTTTTCTCGAAATGAGATTTCTCAAATTTGCTGACATTGTAACTGAAAGGACAATTATCCGATTGACTTGAAATTTGAACTGAGTACTCTTGAATATATTTACTCTACAATGACGTAGGATATTTTTGATTGGATGAAAATTGACGATTTGGCATTGAAAAAAGGACTATTTTATAGGCAAGAAAGCAGACTTTTTTCATAACTACCCCAATTTGTTAGATTTTTATATTTTTCAAAATCCCTACGTCATTGTACAGGAAATACCTTCCAGTTTAACGAAATTTTTTCTTTTTTCGGTTTCAGCTACTCAATCGGCCGGAATCATGTCAGCAGTGGAGGAACTTTTTTTTGGCGCCTCCGAAGGCAGCGCATAAGTCGCGTGGATCTCAATATTTTTCTATGAAAAAATTTTGTAATATAGGTCAAATAAAGCCAAATATATTATTCATTTCCCGAAGATTTAATTGAGTACTTTTCTCCCAACAAAATTCCCGAAAATCACCCAAATTTTCAGCGTCCACACTGGTATAGCCCCTTAAGGACAGATTACTGTTCGTGACGATAAAAAATTCGATTTTTTTTTTCATAATTTGCATCCTTCAAGTGTTTAGAACACGTGGTTTTGTTTGTTTCGGTTTTCAAAATCAAACATTGAATACCATTTTTATAAAGTCAAACTTTAAATGCGTTTTTCTGGAAACAGCATTTCTCAGCGCGCGGGAAACCTCCATCAGGAAGCGATTTTCGTCAAAAAGTATTGCAGAAATATTTTCTTCTCCGTCGAAGCAAAAGAAACGGACGAAAAAATTGGCTTTTTTCAAACGGCTACCATTTGGTTATCCAGGGGTTTTTCAGAAAACAAAAAACTATAAGGTCCCCCAAATTTAGTCTAGTTTACTAATGTTTAACCCGTTTTTGTTTCAAATGAACAGGCAAGGCTGTGCAGCGCCCTGCGCAGACCAAAACACGCCGTGCATGGCTTTATTTGACGGAAGCTGATGCCGCCATTTTGGATTTTTAAATGAATTTTGCATAGATAAAATTCGAATTTACTCTCCATTAATAGAATAATAAAATACGTTGAAACCCATTTCCAAAAGTATTTATTTTATATTAAAAAAAAGAAAATTCGCAATTTCATGCATTTTTCATGCCTCTCGACGGTAACCTCCCGTCAAGTCGATTGCAAGCCCTACAAATATACGTGTGTATGTGAACAAGCGGGGTTGCGTATGGTGGTCGGGTCTGACGATTGCTGACAACTAAACTGACTCCTAGAGACAAGGAGATTTTCCGCTCGAAATTCCATCGTCTATCCGTATACGTCGCAACGGGCCTGGCCGGTTCTCGCGGAACACCGTGTATAAGTACCGACGTAGCTACGTACATTTGGCGCACGTTCGCCGTTTCGGTAATGAGTAAACCGAGCTGGATAATGAACGTGCGCATTAATGCGCAAGTATCCGCTGTCAGGGTTACACCGTTAGGTCCTGGAGGTAACAACGAGCGATACGCGATGCGGAGCAACGCAAACGACAGTAGAATGTGACACGCGATATGCAATGTGCCCACCGAACTCGGAAATTCTCCGTGAATCGACTTGTGAAGGCCTTAGGCCACTCTTGACGCCGAAAAAAATAGGCTTTTTGGGGATTATTTTTCCGAAAAACTACAAAATAAATCGAGATTACAAAAAAGGGTGTTTATCATACATATCAGTGACTGTATACAATAATTGTTTTAAAGTGATTAATTTAAAAATGGCGGCCGTCCATCGTTTATCTCAAAACTGCATTTCTTAAGTTGGCCGGAAACGTCACTCACAAGGAACATCCCTCAGGTGACACCCTTCGATTTTGTTGAAATTTGGATATGTTATAAAGCACCGAAAAGTAAGCGATACGTATTTTTTTTATCGGCGGAAAACCGGTTTTAAGGGGTGAAACCACCCCTCGAAAAAAGGCATCTCTAGGGGCAATATAGCCGTTTCACACACAAGGAGTCCACCGATTTTAATGAAACAAAAACGAAAATTCTTCTAATCCGAAGCAATAAAAATCCACTAAAGTGACATTGCAAAAAAAAATTAAGGGGTGAACTACCCCTATATTAAGGGGTGGTTTCACCCCTTAAGGCGTTACCCCCACTTGTAGCGCAAAAAAGGCCTCTTTCATGAATTTTTTAAAAGAAAACTACAAAACTTTTTTAATCGATCAATATACCACCTTAAAGAACACATCTTGAAGAACTTTCAGTAATTTTTTTATTGAAAAATATTACATTGTTTAGTGGCAAATGGCCGTTAATGAAATAATGTTTTTATATACACGGTTTGCGGTGACCAACATTGCGGCGAAGTGGATCATCTGAAAAAAAAAATGCGGATGGATTTAGTCAAATATAAGTATAAACTAGTCTTTAATCGAAGGATATTAAAAAATATTCATTTTTCACAAAATGGCGGACAGTCAAAGTTAATGGTTCGATTTTAACGAAAAAACGCGGCCGTTTTTTGGCTATAAAACGGCCATTTTTGTTTCGAAAAAAAAAAATCGAACGATTAAAGACTACATTTTTATGTATTAAATAAGCCTGCAAAATTTCAAGAAGATCGGTTCATTAGTGTTCGAGTAATCTTGGTCACCGACTTCAAAAATGCCATTTTGAGAAAAACGCGTTTAAAGTTTCAATTTCAGTTTACACGAAGAAAATATTTTTTTTTGTAAACTTACATAGAGTCATCTATACTACTTATACTTCAAAATACTTATACTTCAAAAAAATCCAATAAAAAAAAATCGATTTTTTCAAAATCGCAAGTGGGGGTAACCCCTTAAAACCGTTTTTCCGCCGATAAAAGAAATACGTATTGCTTACTTTTCGGTGCTTTTTAACATATCCAAATTTGAACAAAATCGAAGGGTGTCACCTGAGGGATGTTCCTTGTCAGACAATTTCGAACCGATTTACTTGAAATATTGAATATACCTTGGAAAATACGTTGTCTATGAAAACACGTAGGATTTTTTTTTATATTGCATAGTTCATTTGTTATTAACGATTTTTTAGGCAAATTTTTGGAACGTGAAAAATTTGCCTAAAAAGTCAACAGATAATTGTTAATAACAAATGAACTGCGCAATAAAAAAATCCTACGTACTTCCATAGACAATGTATTTTTCAAAATATATTCAACATTTCAAGTGAATCGGTTGAAAATTGTCTGTTTTGTTTCCGGCCAACTTAAAAAATGCAGTTTTGAGATAAACGCTGCACAGCCGCCATTTTCAAATTAATCGCTTTTTCGTAATCTCGATTCATTTTGTAGTTTTTCTGAAAAAAAAAGTCCCCGAAAAGCCTATTTTTTGGGCTCTAGAGTGGCCTAACCCCTTAAGACTTGAAAAATTGTGTCTTTCGCCTCCCGTTGCTTTATCGATCGAAATGTCGCTGCGTGCGAGTGTGAGAAGTACAAGTCCCGAAATGGAAGGCGGCCAGAGCTGCTGCCGCGAGTACACGAACCAAACTTTGAATTGGCCGTATATAGGGGCTTTAGTCGAAAATGAATACGCGCGGGTGCGGCGACTCGTAACTAGTACCACACGTGTTGCCCTTTACCAACGGGGAGCATCAATTTGACTTGCAAACGCGCGCAACGTGACGGTTGCACAGCGCGCTATTCACGACCTCTATTCCGCATAGCCACATATTTCGAGTACATATACGTATGACTGTACCGTAAACAACGTTGCGTCAACTAATCGTCACTATTTCGACTGTACGTGATTAACGCGTTACGTGGATACACACGCGTATTGAAGATTACGCGTGTGCGTAATCTTCCGGATTTGTCCAGTGAAGGACAAATCCGGTCACCAACGTAACCCAGGGTCACTCGGAAAACGACTATTTTGCCAGTCTCTATCACCCAATACAGATTACGAAATCTTGGAAGGAGTTTGAGAAAGAAAAATCCCACTGCACCCTGTGTGTACTGAGGTGAAAAATGTAAAGATGCACAGAAGCGTAGCTTAACGTACACGCTGTCAGCTGTTGTTCCATTTTATTGGATTCGCAACGTCGTTTACGTTTTTTCGTCTTTGCACCCTTCGAGCTCCGGTTTGCCGGCAATTTCAATGGCAATTTCGCGTTCCAGTCTAGTTCGCACCGAGAGAGGATCGCGGACACCCCCGTCCTGCTCGTGTAATCCGGAGTTTCATCCTCCTTGTATCCGTCACCATTGTTTTGATTCTTTTTTGCCGAGCGGCCATTATTTCAGTCCCTCATCGACTCGGCACCGTCTGACTTGCTTTTTTCGCAGACACGAGCACCCGTTTGTTTCTCGACTCGATGCTCATACAACTTGGGCGATATTATTCACGCTTGCATTCAACGCGATAGGGTACATGTATTTTATTGGGAATACAAATGAGACCCCGCCGTTTTTTAGACAAAATTGGGCATTTATTGTGAAAGAACGGTAGTTTATGTTTTATTCCAAGTATTGTCCATCGCTAGCTACTACTTTGACCCATCTTTCTAGCAGCATATGGATATCGCGTTGAAAGAATGCTTCATCTTTTGAGGCTGTCAACAAATCGATCTAATTTTTGGTATCTTCACATGATGTGAAGTGAAGGCAGGCCGTGCGTCATCGATCGAAATAAATGATAGTCAGAGGGGGCAATGTCTGGTGAATATGGCGGGTGGGGTAAAACTTCCCAATTGAGTGTTTCCAAGTAGGTTTTGACTGGCGCCGCAACATGTGGACGAGCATTATCATGCAAGAGAATAATTCTGTAGTGTCTGGAGTAGTAGTGGGCGCGTTTTTCCTTGAGTGCTCGGCTCAATCTCATCAATTGTGTTCGGTAGAGAGCCCCAGTAATGGTTTCGTTCGGTTTGAGCAACTCATAATACACGACACCAAGCTGATCCCACCAAATACACAGCATGAGTTTTTTCGATGAATATTCGGGTTGGCTGTCGATGTTGAAGCATTACCAGGTGGTCCCCATGATTTCCTCTTCTTTGGGCTATCGTAGCGCATCCATTCTTCATCACCGGTGAATATACGATGCAAAAAAATTCACTCATGCCTGGCAAGCAGCATTTCATATGTGCAAAATGGGCGTTCAACGTTTCTCGGCTTCAGTTCATATGGAACCCAATTTCCTTGCTTTTGAATCATTCACAGTGATTTTAAACGATGTGGAATTGCTTGTCGAGTCACTCCTAATGTAAGTGCAAGTTCTTCTTGCGTTTGGCACGAATCTCCCTCCAATAATGCTTCCAATTCCGCGTCTTCGTACACTTTCGGCCTTCCGCTACGTTCTTTGTCTTCGACGTCAAATTCACCGTACTTAAAGTTTTTAAGTCACTCACGACAGCTTCTCTCACTTAAGGTAGTACAAGCGCGCAATCTTGTTTTTTATAGATTTTGTTCAAATTTTAACCAGATATTGTTCATATCACTATGCATGTTTGAGTGAAATTTCAGAACAGTCGACTATTTATATTGGGAGATAATGGGTTTTAAAATTGCAACTTTTAACACTGCAGGGTCTGCATTGAAATTTAGACAGAATAATTTTCCGTAAAAAAATATTTGTCCCCTATAGTAAGAAGACATTTGCCAACACCACAGAACAGTATTGTTCAATATTTCGAGAAAAGAAATTATCGTGTTCCTAAAGTTAAAAATGTTGTCATAAAAAAATATTTGCATTATAAATATTAATATTTTATATTGTTTATGTTATCTTCATTGACAAATAAAATTGTTGGTTCATTCATAACTAATTAAAAACTTTGTTCGATTTAAAATTACTTCCGAATAAAAATTTGTGTTGCAGTATTATTTTAAACATGCCGCGCAAACTCACGTCATTGGAAACGTGGAACAATGCGGTGTGGTCATATGTCTTCTTATTATAGGGGAAAACATTTTTTACTCGAAATTATTCTGTCTAAATTTCAATGCAGACCCTGCAGTGTTGAAAGTTGCAATTTTAAAACCCATTATCTCGCAATCTTTAGATTGCGAGATAATGGGTTTTAAAATTGCAGTCGACTATTTATAGTCGACTGTTCTGAAATTTCACTCAAACATGCATGATGATATGAACAATGTCTGGTTAAAATTTGAACAAAAGCTATAGAAATCAAGATTGCGCGCTCGTACTACCTTAAGGCCTTAGGCCACAGTAACTGGTATAAAATCATGTGTGAATGTAACAATTTTTTTTGTCCCAAAAAGTGATTCACTCATAAAAGTACTTACACATCTATTTAGTATAAATATCAAGCTGTTAGAAAATATATATATATATATTTTAGATGTACAAAATGGCCGACTACTCGAAACTTCTCGAAACAGCTTTTTTCCAATTGCCTGAGGAATGTCAAGTGTTCCATCGACATGGCGGACACTCGAAATAGTAAGGGTGTGAAAAGATCCCCCCCGCCGCCTCGCGGAAAGACACGTGTGTCCCATTCGAACGGCGCCACATGAACAGAAAGCGATATCTCGGGCTATCCAGAGGTTCCTTCGTGGCTGAAGGGCGAAGCGAGGGACAAACGGGTCGCCCGTTCCCCAGAGTCCTGAACATCGAGAGAGCGCTGCCTCAGCAGCTATCCGGACGGGAGGGGGCGACGAAGATTGGCCAGGACAAGGCCTAACGAGAACGGGTCAAACGCGATCGGACGGACAGAGTTGCGGACAACGAAAAAAAAAAAACAAAAGCCCTTTCGTCCGGTGACACGGATGAAGGGAAAATCGGATGTGCGGGCGCGCTTCGGCGCCAAGAAGACCAAGAACGGCGCCGGAATCAATTGCTTGGCCTAGCGAATGGCGAATCTAGTTGGAATGAGAAAAGATGTCCGTCGACACACTTGCGGATGAGATCGCGAGTGCGAGGCGATAAGTTTGGCGCTCTTAGTTACAAACTTGATCAAGTTCTCAACGTCGACTTGTGCGCGTCGTTAAACTTTTGCCTCATACCGAAGGATACGTACGCAGAGTGCATCAAGTAGCGAAGCTTACGGGAATTCGGTAACTCCGCGGGCTTTCTCCCGCACGCCCAACTTATGCAACTCCGCAATTTCAAGCGTCTTCCCCCAACCGAAAGTGCGGAGTTTCGCCCTCAGTGATGGCGAAATATTACAGGAGAGAAGTCAAAGCCGCGAAATTGTATTGGGATGTTGAATAAGTTTCCGTTGTTTTTTTTTGGGAAAATTAATGCCTTATTTTGAAAAATCATTCCGGATGCTTTAAGGCGTTACCCCCACTTGTAGCGCAAAAAAAGGCCTTTTTCATGAATTTTTTTAAAGAAAACTACAAAACTTTTTTAATCGATCAATATACCATCTTAAAGAACACATCTTGAAGAACTTTCAGTAATTTTTTTATTGAAAAATATTACATTGTTTAGTGGCAAATGGCCGTCAATGAAATAACGTTTTTATATACACGGTTTGCGGTGACCAACATTGCGGCGAAGTGGATCATCTGAAAAAAAAAAATGCTGATGGATTTAGTCAAATATAAGTATAAACTAGTCTTTAATCGAAGGATTTTAAAAAATATTCATTTTTCACGAAATGGCGGACAGTCAAAGTTAATGGTTCGATTTTAACGAAAAAAAAACGGCCGTTTTTTGGATATAAAAAGGCCATTTTTTTTCGAAAAAAAAAATCGAACGATTAAAGACTACATTTTTATGTATTAAATAAGTCTGCAAAATTTCAAGAAGATCGGTTCATTAGTGTTCGAGTACTCTTGGTCACCAACTTCAGAAAGGCCATTTTGAGAAAAACGCGTTTAAAGTTTCAATTTCAGTTTACACGAAGAAAATATTTTTTTTGTAAACTTACATAGAGTCATCTATTCCGGGCATCAAAAAAACTGCACTTCAAATTGCACTTCAAAAAAATGCAATAAAAAAAATCGATTTTTTCAAAATCGCAAGTGGGGGTAACCCCTTAAAACGTTGCGAAACTGTTGTGTGATCGACTCCTAATTATTCTGCAAGTTCAGCTAGCGTCTGACATGAGTCTTCATGAAGGGGTTACGTGGAGTTGAAAATTTCAAAAAATTAATTTCTTAACGTTTACTATCTAATAGTACACTATGTCTAGAATAATCTCCCAAAGTTTTAAGGCTTTAGGCCACTCTAGAGGCCGAAAAAATAGGCTTCTTAGGGATTTTTTCCAGAAAAACTACAAAATAAATCGAGATTACAAAAAAGGGAGTTTACCATATATATCAGTGACTGTATACAGTAATTTTTTTAAGCGATTACTTTCAAAATGGCGGCTGTGCAGCGTTTATCTCAAAACTGCATTTTTTAAGTTGGCCGCAAACATAACTCACATCGAACATCTCTCAGGTGACACCCTTCGATTTTGTTGAAATTTGGATATGTTATAAAGCACGAAAAAGTAAGCGATACGTATTTTTTTTTTATCGGCGGAAAAACGGTTTTAAGGAGTGAAACCACCCCTCGAAAAAAGGCATCTCTAGGGGTGATATAGCAGTTTCACACACAAGGAGTCCACCAATTTTAATGACACAAAAACGAAAATTCTTCTCATCCGAAGCAATGAAAAATCCACTATAGTGACATTGCGAAAAAAATTAAGGGGTGAACCACCTCTATATTAAGGGGTGGTTCCACCCCTTAAAAACGTTTTGCGCCGATCAAAAAAGATACGTATCGCTTACTTTTCGGTGCTTTATAACATGTCCAAATTTCCTCAAAATCGAAGGGTGTCACCTGAGGAATGTTCCTTGTCAGACAATTTTCAACCGATTCACTTGAAATGTTGAATATATCTTGAAAAATACATTGTATATGGAAGTACGTAGGATTTTTTTTTCTATATTGCTAGTTCATTTGTTATTAACAATTATCTGACGATTGTTTAGGCCAATCTTTGGAATGTGAAAAATTTCGTCAGATAATTGTTAATAACAAATGAACTAACATTTTGAATAAAATAATTTATATATTATATATATTTTTTTTAAGGAAGAAAACAGGCCTTTTTGGCGAAACCCACGTAACCCCTGAAGTAATGCCTCCAATTCAACACATCAAAATCATTATTTTTTAAGGGTCTAAACCAATCTCTGCATGTTGTTTCCAACAGAGCATGGTCGTCGTAAGTCTCGCAAGGAAAGGTTGTGAGGTCGAAATCTGCGATTTCGATAGAATTTCGCACGCTTTTAGAATGGGTAAAAATAGGCGACACGTATTTTTTTATATCTGCGGAACCCGATTCTCAAGGGTTGAAACGCACCCTCGAAAATTGGGGTGTTTTTCGTTTCTCGTCGATAACGTTTTAACGATACGAAATATGAAAAAAATTCAAATTGCAACAATATTTATTTTTTCGTGTACTATACATTGGAGATGAGAACGATAACGTTATCGACTAAAAACGAAAAACACCCCTATTTTCTAGGGTGCGTTTCCCCCTTAATAATCAGTTTCTGCGGATATAAAAAAAAATACGTGTCGCGTATTTTTACCCATTCTACAAACATGCCAAATTCCATCGAAATCGAAGAGATCGACCTCGCAACCTTTCCTTGTCAGCAACAATTCTGTGTGCATCAGCTGCACATTTTATTTAAATAAAGTAGTCCCGTGCGGAAATTGAGTTGGGGCTGTGATCGGGCCCCAATAATATTCCCCTAACTTTATTCGGGCCCTAATCTGGAAGCCACATGAGGGCCGTTAGCGGCCGGTCACACTTTGTCAACAAGGGCCCTCAAAGGCGCAACGACCGGGGCCTTATAAGTTGCCTCAATGGCGCCTCATCAAAACCATTATAGCGCCCTGAAAATGCCTCAAGGACGCCTCATCATAACCATTTCAGCGCCATAAAATATCCGTATCAGTGGATATACGTGTATGTTAAATGCGTCCGGGTATATCTGTATTTGTTTTTATGTAATTGTTCATGTGCATAGGTGTGGGCGTGAGTACATGTGTATGTATGTGTGCGCGCGTAGAAATGTGATTGCGTATTTGCATGTGAGCCTTTATGACAAACTGCCATGACAAAATTAATACAAAAAATAATCCATTTTAAGGAATGGATGTGTAGTAGAAATAAAAAAAATATATGGGTCTACTGAATCACTAGAATCTATTTCCATTGAGGGAAAGATCTGGAAAACAAAGACCAATTTATTTACTTATCCTACACAGTCAGATAAAGTTTATGAATGGGAAACATCAGCGAAGTCTTCAGAAGAAATAATTTTCCCTACGATGAGTATTGAGCGGAAATTAGTTGCTATAAAAATGTCGAGAAACCCGGTTGAGACTGTGCACACTTATGCGCTAGCATTACTCCATGTATGAGTGAAACCATGAGTAATTGTTTGTATCTATGTAAAAGTTTTCTTTAATTTGATAAATAAATACTGTCTGATGTTTGTCTGCATATTTGTGTTCACCGTTGATTTTTTATTTGCTAATGCCCTTACGCTTTTTCCCAATTTGCGTTCGATAATATTATTCGGTCGATGTATATAATCGATTTGAATAATTGAAATACCATCAACCATGTAGCCTAAGCTATTTATACTGGTCTATCGCTATAATAGTCAGATCTGGGCCTATTGTGGAGATCTCCACTTGTTTATCCCTATACTGGCTAAGTCTGGGCCTATTGTGGAGATCCCTACAGGTTTATCCCTATAATGGCCAAGTCGCGTCCTTTTGTGGAAATCCCTACAGGCTTATCCCCATATGGCCAAATCGGGGCCTATTGTGGAAATCCCTACAAGTTTATCCCGAAAATCGCCAAGTCTGGGCCCATTGTGGAAATCCCTACTAGGGAAAGCACTAGGAAAGCCCTGAAAGGCCCTTATTTTTATTAGGGATGCCCTATCAGTTTTCGCACGGGCGTGCAGTAAAATTCCCCGGAAATATTCTTTTTTGGCATTGAAATGTTTGAAACTATGAAAAAAAAAATAGTTTACACTTCGGCGTAATGACATACGCTAAATTCAAGCTTGCTTATACAGAAAATCTTTATTGATGCGTTACCATCTTAAACTGCACGCAGTCAGTTCTGGTAACGCCATCTGTTGGAAAACAGCGAGAACTTATTCAACTTCCCAAATATGTTTCGAAGCACTCGTGCGCCCCTACCAAACTGTGGATTTTCATGCCGATGAAAAGTTGTATACGAATGTGTCATCCCTCCGTATCGCGGGTTCTTTCTCTCCGCGCGAAAGGGAGAAGCGACGTGATCCTTCGCGCGGTACTGTCACTCTCGCGACACAATGCAAGTAGACTCGCGCGGTTGCTTATCCGCTTATAGTAGATTGCCAAATTCGAGAGTAAAACTCCTAGAAGTTTGCAGGCCCGTCAACCCAGTTGAGCTTCATCGTCCCAGGGCGGCAGCTCTGATCTTCCGTTTCAGTCGGATCTCATTAATTTGCGTCGCAAGTCGTGACAAGCGAGGTGACATTGAACGTGGCAGGCTTGGCGAGATGGGACCACGGCAGCTGTTGAGAGGCCCTGTGCAATTGTCAACCAGCTCGATCGTTCGCTACGAAACAACCATCATCGTTTATTCCTTTGAAATGTATGGCGGGATTTTTGTTGTGTCCGGACCGATCGTGTCGCTTTTGGATAATTCCTTGTGATTCGAGAACGAGAAAAAAGCCGAAGGGCAATCTTATCTTCGTGCATCACCCACATTCGGGAATCGATAGATACTCTCGGATCCATGAGATTTCCCGTGCCATTATTTTCGTCAGCTCGTATGTTCGATTCAATTAGTACCGTAAAACGGGGCTGCTTTGACATTCAGGGTAACTTTGACTGTTTTTGGGGCTACTTTGACAGAGCGCCAAAATACGTTTTAAATGTGTGCGCAGCGAGTCCGCTTGACCTTCTGTGGCGGGCGGCGAGTGCAGGGAATAAACATGAACAACAATTTGTGGTTCGAGTTTATTATAATGTTGCTAAAGGTGATTGTAACGTTGCTCAAGTTGATTTTGATCTCAATGACAATGATAAGACTCATTAAGTGCATATAATAACACCCCAGGTACTTGATTTTTTCATGTAAAACGTTTCCTTAAAGGAGGACACCAGTGTATCTGCCCATTTTCGACCGTTTTCTTTGGATTTTTTTTTAAGGAGGTACACCAGCTTCAGCAAAATGGTGATAGATCAATAAAATTTGGTGAATATATTCTTTAGTATTATTCATGTAGATACAAATTTTTTCAGATTTTTTGGTTGTGCCGTTTTCTTACAAATAATTCACAAGCGTTTATTCTTATACCCGGAATATATACCTATATCTATAAAAACGCTATGCTTATACACGTGAACTTCAATGTTCAATTATTCGATAACGGCACAATGAAAAAATCTGAAAAAAATTGTATTGACATATATAATACTAAAGAATATACTCACCAAATTTTATTGATCTATCACCATTTTGAAATTTGACCATGGTTTAGCATGGCAACATTGTATGAAGCTGGTGTACCTCCTTAAAGAAATGAATAAAATGCATGGTCAAAAGAGCTTTTACGTTTTGTAAGGTATATATTGAAGTGTGTAAAAAAAATTATTTTTCAAAAGTTTACAAAATGGCGGCGCACGAGTCACTATAGCACTACTGTTTTTCAGCCCACCCTCTCCGCGGCACGCAGTAGAACTGTCGTAAATTTAGTCCCGGAACTAAGGGTGAAATATTTTCGTCAATTACATTATTTTTAGCAGTTACGTACGGGGGGAATTAAAAAATAATTAAAAGAAAAATAGAGACAACTTTGAAAAAGAGGTTCGTTTTTTCGACCACAATTTTCATTTCAAAAGTGATATATTTTTTACAATTTTTGATTCATCGAAAAAAGCGCTCGAACTTGACTGTTAAGGGGTTAGGCCACTAAAGAATTTTCGAAAAATTGATTTTTCTGTGGTCCCCCAGCACCTCAAAATGATGTCCCGAAAGATTATGGCCGGGAAAAATCTCTAAGTACTCGGTTTTCGAATTTTGGTATCAGACCTGGTCCGCAGCGAGACTACTCAAAACTTCAAACGCGTTTATCTCAAAACTGTATTTTTCAAGTTGGCCGGAAACATAACTCAGACAATTTTTAACCGATTCACTTAAAATGTTGAATGTAACTTGAAAAATACATTGTCTATGGAAGTACGTAGGATTTTTTTTATATTGTATAGTTCTTTTGTTATTAACAATTATCTGACTAATTTTTAGGCAAATTTTTCACTTTCCACTTTGGAAGTGCGCCATTTGGCCAAAAATCCATATATCGAAAAAATCTTACGTACTTCTATAGCAGTTATTATATACAATGGAAAAAAATTTCATTGGCTCATTATAATTAAAAAATTACAGGAGCTGTTTGTCCGGCCGTGGACCCTGGAAAAACGGAGACGTCCCCGCGTAGAAATTCTGATGGGGCCCAAATCAGGACCCGATCAGGTTGCCTGACTGCCCTGGTAGGGCACTAATAAAGCAGCCTGAAAGGGCCTTACTAAGAAGTGTAACGTTGTGTCACATATGGGCCTGACCTGGTTGCCTGATCAGGCCCCTATCGGGTTGCCTGATCAGAAAGAAATGCATATAATATTTCAAAAATCCAAAATGGAATGAACGACTTAATTTAGAGTTCCACTACAATGAATTTTTATCATAATTCGTCATTCCCTGGCCTGCTGAAATGTTTTTGTTCGAAGAAAATATTTCGCCTATATGAGAATCGAACCTCGTACCTACCTACCCAAAGCTAGGCACGCTGCCCCTATGCTACCGAGTGCATGCAACATCTTGGTCCCAGATATGGCATAAGAGACCAAATGAATTCCTATAATTATTTGTTGTATCGCATAAAGTATATCAATTAGTTAATATCATTGTGACAATTAAAGAGGTTTATCGAATAACATGCTATAGATTTTTGAAACCTAACCTTGTATATATATATATATATATATATATATATATATACATATATATATATATATATGTTTATATATAATTCCACTTTCTCTTCGCCTTACAAAGCTGCCGAAATCTTCTAACACGCATCCGAGTTGCATAACGTTTTTTGTTGTGACAGTCCATAGCACCTTTTTTTAAATAGAATTCAGGAATGCATCGAAACTCCGAGGCTTCGATGCTGTAAAATCGAACTTTTCATGTGGAAAATGAGAGGTTATGTGCATCTATCGACTGCTGAGGCAGTTATAGGGCAAGCCTATTTATGTCCTCATCAGGAAAAGCCAAAGTAGGGCCTATTAGGGCAAGCCTTGGTAGGGCCCTATCGGGGAAAGCCTTAGTGGCGCCACATTAGGGACTGCCTTAGTAAGGCCCTATCATGGAAAGCCTTAGTAGGGCCTATCAGGGCAAGGTTTGGTAGGGCCCTATCAGGGAAAGCCTTAGTAGGATCTTATCAGGGACGGCCTTAGTAGGGCCATTTTAGTATAGCCTGATTTAGGGCCTAAATACTTCCGGCCCGATCGGGGCCGGATCAGGATGTCCGCAATAGGTGTTACCCGTATCACACTCCGATCGGGGCCTGATCCTGGTCAGGCTAATCCTAAGAAATTTCTATTCGGGTTAGTAGGGCCTATCAGGGCAAGCCTTGTTAGGGCCCTATCGGGGAAAGCCTTAGTAGGATCTTATCAGGGACGGCCTTAGTAGGGCCATTTTAGTATAGCCTGATTTGGGGCCTAAATACTTCCGGCCCGATCGCGGCCGGATCAGGATGTCCGTAATAGGTGTTACCCGTATCACACTCCGATCGGGGCCTGATCCTGGTCAGGCTAACCCTAAGAAATTTCTATTCGGGTCATCGCAAAAACGCTGCACAGCCGCTATTGTGCAATTAACCGCTTCAAAAAAATTACCGTATACAGTCAGTGATATGTATGATAAACACCCTTTTTTGTAATCTTGATTCATTTTGTAGTTTTTCTGAGAAAAAATCCCCAAAAAGCCTATTTTTTCGGCCTCTGGCCTAAGGCCTTAAGCAATCTAAGAAGCTACAGTTAAAATTTCAAGTCGATTGGACGAAAATTGTTCGAGTTCTGCTGCCTTTACAACGATGACGATTTGGTTATAAAAAATCGTTGTTTTTCATATAATTGCATGTTTAATACATAAAATATTAGATTTTTTATCAAGATGATTCCAGAGCAACCCTTAATCTAAGTAAGTTGCATTTCAATGCCCTGTCAAAGAAGACCCACACTCGGGGCTACTTTGACACTTTGAAAAATGTATATATCAAATTGTGAGGGGTTGGTGGAGCTTGACTTTCTTATACATTTGATAGCCAAAGGACACACTGTTCTATTGGAGCAAAAAAAGTTGGTATCTGGGATGTTAAAAAAAAGTTACCTCCAAAAAACGTCCAATCCTGCTCAGAGTTTTACGGTACCAGTGATTGAACTGTTCCCAGTGCGGAAGGGCTTCTCGAAATCATACTGCGAAGTGGAGGAAATCACAGGTGGATAACGAATGATAGGACTCTTCTCCCGTTCGAGGGACAAGCCGGTGTAGGTAGCGCTCGAGAAAAGAGAGAAAGAGGAAACCAGAGTGGCACCGACGAAAATGAGAATCCTCTAGTCACAAATATAGATGGATCTTTCGTTCAACTATCAAGGGCTTGGCGCCTATTATTCTTGAATTTGCCAATGCAGCGCTAGTATAATATCTGACGGAAAATTGGTAAGCAAAATTGTCGCGAAAAATGGGAAAACTATACAGCGAAAATGGAAGAGCGAAGAATGAGGATGAACAGGAGATTCACGGCGGAGGCACTCGTTGCTGTGGAAGCAACGCGGTCTCTACAGCGGAGGCAGCTTTTCGAGAATATTCATAGCGACAGTATGGCTTAGAAATGATAAAGAGTCGCTGCGCATGTGTGCATGTGTCCTTCAAATAAATGTAATACAATGGAACACGCCCGGACCTCTGTGCATTCCAAATAATATGTATAGATATTTTTACGCAGTATAAAATTCAAATTCAAAGATGTACCGTAGAACGGGGTTAAATTGACATTAACGAAGACTTTGTCCTTGAAATTTTCAAAAAATCAATTTGAGCTCAACATGAGCAGCTAGAAAAAGAGGAGGGATGCCTCTATGGACCAGGCATTACCGAATAGCGGTAATTATAAACACATTTTGTAAACACATTACAAAACTTTAAACGCGTTTTTCTCGAAAACACGTTTTTAAAAATGGCTGACATCCTCCTGACCGCTGTAATTAACATATCGACCTGAAATTTGGAGAGCATAATCAGAAAATATGTCTTCACGGAATGACGGATCATTTTTTCGATAGATACATTTTTGCATTTATTATTTATCTTTTTATGCGAAAAAAACGCGAAAATTCGAATTCTTTTTTAAAATGCCGCCATTTTCCGAAATTTGTACTAAACGAAAAGCCCATCCGTCATTCCATGACCAAAGGGTCACAGATTGATAATATGCTTTGAATTTGTGTTTCAGATCAACAAAGAGGGGACAGTGATGTCAGCCGTTTACCTCCCGCGATTTGAGGACCTGTTTTCGCGGAGCTGCAACGGCCGCCATTTTTTTTTTTTTTTTTCAAAAAAAATTTTGTTAACGTTCTGTATATCATGAATAAAAGCAAGAAAAAAACCGCACTCAAAAAGCTTGACTCGTTTCCTTTAAAAAAAATAAAATGTAAACACCTGAAATATGGCCCTCCAAGGACAAAGTCTCCGTTAAGATATTAATTAAACCACTCTAGCGACAGAAAATAAGCCCTAATTTTGACAATTTATTTTGGGAGTATGAAAAAAAATAGAATTTCTTTTGAGAGGGTTTATTGAACACATTAAACTACATTAAAAAAAATTATTATAACTTTCATACAAAATGGCGGCGACAGAGCCCATCTGGAAAACGTGTTTTTTTACAAATAGCTTCACGGAAGGACGATTTTCTCGAAAAGTATAAGACCGGGAACAAAACCCAGAAAAAATTATAATCTGTATATTATTAGCTATACGTGGGGATTAGCTACGTAGGGATTTTTTTAATAAAATTTTTAAAAAATGATGCTCTTTCAAAGAAATATATCGATTTTTCTGCTAAAAAAATAAGCAGTAAATTGCTTATAAAAAAAATTTACATTTAATTTAAAAAAAACGGCTACGTACTCCCATAGAGAATGTAAATGTGAAGCTACTATCAAAATTTCAAGTCGATCCATACAACGGTGTTCGAGTAATCCATCCTCCCAGTTTGAACAAAAGGGGTTTCGAGAAAATCGCGTTTAAAGTTGTACGAGACGCCTGAAAGAAGTCCGAGGCGATGCGGCAAAATCGATAATTGAACCATTTGAAAAAAAAAAATTTCGCTACAGGACCAATTGCATATTGTTTTTATAACCCCAAAGTGTTTTTTAAGCAAAAAAATGACTTTTCCAAAATCCGTACATGGTTTTATCCCTTAAGGAATACTTTGGCAGTGTTTGAGGCTAGTTTAACAGGACGCCAAAATACGGTTTAAATGTGTGCGCATTTAAATGTATTTAAATTTGTTGCTCAAGTTTATTATAATGTGGCTCAAG
Source organism: Ophion slaviceki (assembly GCA_944452715.1). Classification (NCBI taxonomy): domain Eukaryota; kingdom Metazoa; phylum Arthropoda; class Insecta; order Hymenoptera; family Ichneumonidae; genus Ophion; species Ophion slaviceki. Next base: position 26,560,750 of record OX101793.1, on the reverse strand, counting down.
TTGATTTTGATCTCAATGATAATTATAAGACTGATTAAGTGCCTATAATAGTACTTGATATTCTTATGTAAAATGTTGCCTTAATAACGATTGTCATCTTTATTAAGGAAACATTTTACATAAGAATATTTGTATGGTAACAAATCGTTGTTTTTCTTTTAATTCCATGTATAATGCATAAAATATTAATTTTTTTTTATCATAATAATGTCAAAAGCCTTAATCTTTGACATGAGTTGCATTTCAATGCCTTGTCAAAGAAACCCCGCACTCGAGGTTACTTTGACCCTTTAAAAAAATATATATACAATTGTGCGTGGATGGTGGGGCTTGACTTTCTTATACATTTAACAGCCGAAGGACACATTGTTCTATTGGAGAAAAAAATTTGGAATTTAGGATGTTAAAAAAAGTCACCTACACAAAACTTACAAAACCTGATCAAAGTGACCCCATTTTACGGTATTCTTCGATGTCAATTTTTACCGTCGCGATTTGAAAATTAGAGTTGTGGTCTCAGAGTTCCACCCAAAATATGGTTTTTCGTCGATATTATTTTTATGGTAACAAATCGTTGCAAACAGGGACGAGGCGGCCATTTATCGGATATTGTGTTCCACACATAACCTCCATGTTTGTACCTCGAATAAAAATAAAAATATTTATACTTTGCAAATGAATAATGCGTTTTATTAATAAATTCAAATGTCAAGGCATTTTGAGACCCCCATCGATTTCGCGCAGAATGAGCGAGTAGAAGCCCCTAAGTCGAAAGGGCGATTGGACAAAGCCGAAACGCGAAGGCATGCACTTTCTAAAGTCCGATCGGACCAATCGAATAAGTCTTAAATACGTTGAATCATATATGCGCCGTATGCATACATATTTTGTCTATGCAAAGCACACTACATGTGCGCAGACTTTGTATGTCACGTATACCTGAGAGAATTAAATTTCGTATATTTTCATACATATATTTCCATATACTTTGCATCCCAAGATTCCCGACATGCTGCAGGGGCTACCTCTCTACATAAATATATAGTGTTTTCCGGGTGTGCTTATGTTTCGATTACTGGGGAGGAAAAAAAGACTCGAGCTATGTGCCGCCTAAAGGTATGTGGGTTACAAAGTTACCCGCTGGGGCAGAAGCAGTTATGGCATCGCAATCGATCTCCATTGTTTCCCGTCTCGAACAATTTCCTGAAAGCGAACAAAGCTTCCACCCTAAACTTTGTCGGCGGAGATAGCAATAGCTCTTACTCGTACCTCTTCTTCACTGTCACGATATCTAACGTTCTTTGCTACCTTTACCTGTCCCTCTCTCTCTCTCTCTCTCTCTCTCTCTCTCTCTCTCTCTCTCTCTCTCTCTCTCTCTCTCTCTCTCTCTCTCTCTCTCTCTCTCTCTCTCTCTCTCTCTCGCCCTCCCCCCGCCCCCCCTCTCTCTCGCTCTCTCTCTGTCTCTCCGGCTGAGAACACAAGAGGCTCTTAATTATCGCGCCTGTTGGAACAAGGTATGTTGGCGTTATCAACTTGACACATAGTATTAACAACAGCCTGGAGCCACTGGAATTATGCTGTAAACGAGAATCCAGAATCGAGACGATAAATACTTATTCTCCCGGCAGTCGCGCGGTCATTGGGATCTGTCCTCCCCACTTCTACTTTCCTATCATTTTTCTTACTTTTGTTCCGAAATTTGCCCATATAATAATTATATATATATATATATATATATATATATATATATAAAATTTATTATATATATATGTGTGGGTGTGTGTGTGTGTGTGTGTCAGGTATCCCACGTGAATCCGGTGGACTTTTCCCCTGAACCTGGCCAATTCGATTAATTTTAAAAAATCTGTTTCCATTGACTCTAAAAGCCACCCTGATTTTTTTCCATTTTACGAGACAACCTTTAGTGTAAAAAAAAAATTCTTCTAAAAAACGCCCCGATTTAAATATCTGAAAAAATTCCCAAAAATGCGTGATTATATGTAAAATTTTTCAAGCTATCACCTGCAGTGAAAGTATGATTTTTCTGTGCTTTCTGAGCGATTAACGTCACAAAAAATCCAAAAAAATGACTGCTAACTGTTCAAGGTCCATGATTGTGATTTGGTTATTCAAAAATGGTTAAAAAAATTCATTGTGGGTATCAAAATATTTAAGTATCCGCCCGAAGTAAGCGGTTCTTGAATTTATCGGATTTTTTTAACGTTAATCGCTCAGAAAGCAAAGAAAAAATCATACTTCCACTGTGGGTGATAGCTTGAAAGTTTTTACATATTATCACGCATTTTTGAGATTTCTTTCAGATTTTGAATCGGGGCGTTTTTTCGGAGAAAACAATTTTTTTTACTTAGGGTTGTTTCGAAAAATGTAAAAAAAATCAGGGTGTCTTTCAGAGTCAATGGAATCAGATTTTGAAAAATTGATCGAATTGGAGGGGGTCAAGGAAAAAGTCCACCGGATTCACGTGGAATACCTCATATATAATGATAATTATAAAAAGAAAAATTTTTACAGATTTTACAACCATTCAAAATTGGGGCTGTCACGCTCCGGGTAATAATGAGTTCGCCTTTTCCTCCTTGAGAATCAATCGCGCGTCATTTGACGGAGTGAAGCAATATCGGGGCCGGGTTGAAATTCCGAACTTTGAATGATCAGATCGCTTAAAACTCCGAATGAATTTTACCCGAAAGACCAAAATTCCGAAAATCTTAACACCGTCAAAATAATTCGGCTGTGGAAGTTTTAAAAATTTCCAAATTTTCACTAAATCGACGAATTATTTCAAGAATTTTTTTTATTGAGAAGTGATTTTAAGTCAATTTTTAAATTTGTCTAGACATTGTTGTACGTTCTACATCATTTGTAGTCAAATGTGTAGACTTTCGCTGGCTCTTTCAGATGATCTTTACGAAACTTGTCATTTCGGAACATTAAAATTAGGAATTTTAAAGCGTCGGAGCATTCAACGTACGGAATTTCAACCCAGCCCCGCCGAAGCACCAACTCGCTTTCCATGCAAACACAAATACCCCGTTTTTTAATCTTTTTTTTTCTTTTCGTGTAATCTCTCGAAATTTTGGAAAATTTCGAAGATTATGAAAGGATCCGACTCCCTTTGCCAAAAAACAAATTCCTCGGCAAGAAAGGGAAAATATGGTCTGATTGGAATGAAAATAGAGACAGCGATAATGAGAATGCTTATCAAGTTTGTACGTATACTCATAGACACGTAAAAGACCTTGACATATAAATACATGGATGTAAAACTGCTCCGTCCTAATTAAGTGCTTTATCGTGACTATAGATACACACACACACACACACACACACACACACACACATATATATATATATATATATATATATATATATATATATATATATATATATATATATATAACTCTCCCTTTCACGATCTTTTTCACCCGCACAATTCCGTGTGTACACGTTTATCGATAATACAGAGTGGGGCATGCACGAAACCACGAGGCTTTCCCCCTTTCTCTCGCGTTCTCTCGTCTCTATCGATTGGGATATGCTGCAGCGTTCTGTCGGTCGCTTGTTCAATCCATCGCTCTATAGTACCATCTTTCTCTCCATTACACCCTGGTTTTTCTCACTTTCACCCTTTCAAGCCTAGTTGACCAACAAAAAAAAATAACTTAACAGCGGATAGATAAATTACGACACCGATAACACTCGTCCGATAAAAGCTCCTCTTTTTTCTTTCGCGACGCACACACCATACGAGAACGAAACAGAAACTGAAAACCTTTCGTGCCCGTACTATCGTGGGAATTGCGATATAATAATTGTTGAAAAATAATCACTTCTCGATGATAAGATTTTACATGCAGAAGCGCGCGACGTCCTAAAATAAAGGATCCGTCGCGTGTGCATTCGACGTGGGAGTGTCCGTGGAATTTGGGAACAAGATAATCGGATTTACGGATCTCAGGAGCAGCGCGGAAATCTTACGAGATATACACGTGTATTTCCACGATGGAAATCCGTAGTCGTAAATTTTATTATCTCTTATCCCATCGAAGCCCCGTGAAAAACGACGAGAAAATTGTTGCGAATTATATGCTCTTGGATTCATCTAGGCAGAGAACTATAAAATTGCTACAGGCGCAGTATTCTCAGCATTCTCGGAATCTTGTCTTTTATTTACCTGTAAACGAGTTTATGCACCGAGGTGAGCAGTAAAAAAATAATTCAACACTTTTTCGGCTGTAACGTTAACTATCGACTAATTTACTGTTCAAGTAATTTTACTTTTCATCACAAACTGAATATATATATAGGTTTTCAACCTCAATATTCAAATTGTTGAAACCTCAATTCAAATATTGTTCTCGTTGTACGCGACTCATTTGATATTTAACATTTGTCACCGCATTTTTTTACCTTTTGGCAACGGTATAAAAGTGATATTGTAAAACGGAAAAGGAAAAAGAGACATAATAAGCACGGTCCAAGTTTTTGCTTTTTAAGTGATGAGAAATATTTTTAATATCGTCTACCTATCGTGTACAAAGTTTCGAGAACTTTGAACTAATACATTGTCAGAGTTATCCGGACATGAAATTACTTTTAACAAACTTTCCCCAAGACTTTTGACCGCGTTTGGGTTTGTTGGGGTCCAAGATTGGTACATCGGTGACTTAAGGGGTCTTCTCACTTCAGACGCTAAAAAGACTATTTTCATGATTTTTTTCATAAGTTTACATTATAGATATTGATATAAAAGTTGTTGCACTTAATAAATACACTTTCGAAATACAATAATTTTTTTTTTAATGTATTTATGTAATTCAAACAAACTTTAAACGCGTTTTTCTCGAAACAACGTTTTTCGACAGCTTGTTGATAAAATCTTCGAAACTACTGAACCGATCCTTATGAAATTTCAACCACATATTCTTTACAACTATAGCTATAGTGCGTATTAAGGTTTTTTTTAAATTTTGATATTTAGTATTTTTCTCCAAAAACGTTGCGAAAACACGTTTTTTTTTATTTTTTCGAAAAATGTCCGCCATTTTGTTATTTTTGCATATATCAAAAATCGTATGAAATGCGCTATAGCCATTAACATACTGAATCTAAAACCGTTTGTTTTTTTTTGTTTGGGATGATCCATCTCCGAGATTTCATCAACAGGGGAGCCTACAATTTTTAAGGAAATTTTCTTAAGTACCATTTTCGTCTATAAATATAGACTTAAATAAACGAATAATTTTTTAAAATATTTTTCGAAAGAGTATTTATTAAGTGTAATAACTATTATATCAATATCCGTAATATAAACCTGTCAAAAAAATGCATGAAAATACCTTTTTTGGCGGCCAAAATGAGAAGACCCCTTTAAAAAAAATCGTTTTCCTCGATTTTATGCGCCGCGATTAAGGGGCTACACTACACGGTGTGACACTTTCAAAAAATCGATTTTCTTGTTGGCTTTTTCGACAGTTTATACTTTTAAGAATATCCTGTAAAAATTTCAAGGCCGTATCCCTAATCATTTTACCTTGCAAAAATCTATAGTTAAATCTTTAAACGCGTTTTTCTCGAAATGAGATTTTTCAAATTTGCTCACATTGTAACTCAAAGAGCAATTATCCGATTGACTTGAAATTTTAACTGAGCACTCTTGAATATATTTACTCTACAATGACGTAGGATATTTTTGATTGGATGAAAATTGACGATTTGGCATTGAAGAAAACGACCATTTTATAGGCAAGGAAACAGACTTTTTTCATAACTACGCCATTTTGTTAGATTTTGATATTTTTCGAAAATCCTACGTCATTGTACAGGAAATACCTTCCAGTTTAACGACACTTTTTTTCCTTTTTCGGCGTCAGTTACTCAATCGGCCGGAATCATGTCAGCAGTGGAGGAACTTTTTTTTTGGGCCTCCGAAGGCAGCGCATAAGTCGCTTGGATCTCAATATTTTTCTATGAAAAAAAAATGTAATATATGTCAAATATAGCCAAATATATTCTTAATTTTCCGAAACATTTAATTCAGTAGTTTTCTTCCAAAAAATTCCCCAAAATCAGCCAAATTTTCAGCGTCCACACTGGTATAGCCCCTCAATATATTTCCGGTGTTTTAAGTGTTGCGTTTAGCATGCCGAAAAACGATAAAAGCGAGCGTATAGAAAAGAAAAGCGCCGAGATGTTTTCACATCGTTCGCGAGGCCCGGAGACTCTCGAGGTGATAAAAGCAGAAACAAGTTAAGAAATTCTCTCTGTACACCCTGAAAAGGTGTACAAAAGCTTTTTTTCGTCTCCTCGTCGTCGTCGTCACGTGTATAACACGACTTCGTTTTCTCTTTGATCGTCTTACGTGCAAGTGTGTTTAAATGCCTCGCGGACAGTCGCGAACCCCTCAATGGCGCCGACGAGCGTACCCGTGTGAGTTTTTTTTTCCCGCACAAGCGGATTAAAAAACGAACGGGCAACGATCCGTCGAAAAGGGAGGATCGGGCCGTTGAATTTGGGAAAGACGTTATCGTCAAAGCAAAATTATCATCAAAATCATCGTCAAAGCAAAATTATATATCGTCAAAGCAAAATTACATATCGTCAAAGCAACGAGTCAGTGCCTTTTAATTTCACGATGCGACTCACCTTCGCGTATTTTCGATCTCCTTTGGCAGCCAAAACCCTTATGAATATGGCAATTATCACAAAACCTACGAGAAATAATTGATGCAATTACGGAATGAATTTCACAGAATTGACATTTGTTTTTTACTTTTTCTTTTCTCCTCTTTCACACGTAATAACGCGATTACGTTAAAGAACGCGATGCTGTTATCGCAACGAAGCACAGTCGCACAAACAAGTCACTGCACCGCGCGATTTTATACGGATATTACTGTCGGGAGAAGAGAGAGAGAGAGAGAGAGAGAGAGAGAGAGAGAGAGAGAGAGAGAGAGAGAGAGAGAGAGAGACCTTTTTTAGCGATCCTCTAGAAGGAAGAATCGTTGACGAGACTCGACGAAGAAATGGAGTGAAAGAGGCCTTTTTTCCTCGCCACTGTCCTTACCGCGAGGGATGACGCGCTTGGTCCTTCGACAACGAGAACTTGCCCCCCTCCCCCCCGACCCCCTTTACACCAGCCCCACAGGGCACTGCTAAAACCAATTTTATTCGGTGAAAAGTATCAAGATTAAAGACGTGTTGATAAGATAGAAAGAGAGAAAGAGATAAAGATAGAGAGAAAGGGAGATTTGATAGCACGTATAATGCGTGTGAGAAAGAATTTGTAGGGAACCGCGTGGCAGCCCGAGTCGCGTCGCACTGCTGCTCCGCGGATCGCCGAGCCCCCACCAAGGGCCCGCAAACCCACCCTTCCATACTCGATTTCTCTCTCTGTCCCACCCTCTCGATCGCTCTCACTCTCTCATCCTCAGCGAGGGGTCGCGCGCGAGCTTTCGGTCGCCCCTCCGCCTCTACTCTGCCCCTTGAGGACGGAGAGTGCACTACGCGTCCTCTTCCCTCCTCAAGCCCGCCACCCATATTTACATATAATGTTGAAATATTCAATCAACTATCGAGTATTTAATATGACCAATGTCATTGCAATTATTATACCGGCAATGCTCAGATTTGTTCGTATTTAGAATACTTTTTTATATTAAATGAATACAATAATTTATTGCGAGCTTCAATGTCATCGAGCTTTTTTGTGACGACTACATCGATCAGGGTACCAGAGACCGCAAAGATATTTATTCCGTGGAGAGGTGATTATTTCTGTTTCTCGAATTTTTTGTCGTATCGCAAAGCGCACACTGTCAAAAAATATATTTCATTTAAATAGGATATACTTAAATCAAATAAGGTTTTTTTTGTCTCACGATCTACTACGATCCTATTTGTCGCAAATATATTTTTTTAGTTGTTCCAGCTATTCTTAGTAATGTTAAATATATTCAAATTACATAATTCGATTCGAAGACGATTTTATTTGCTTGGAATATACACTGCGAATCCAAGGATAGTATATGTATAGAATATTTCATAAATCCAAAATAAAATGAAATACTCAATGTAGAGTTCTACCACAATGATTTTGCATAATAAATCGTCATTCCCTGACCTTCTGGAATGATTTTTTTTCGCAGAAAATATTTCGCCTGTATATGGAATCGAACCTATAACCTACCTACCTATAGGTATGCACGCTTCCCCTATGATACCGAGTGTTTGTAACATCTTAGTCGATGGTATGGCATAAGACACCAAATCAATTCCTATCGTTACTTGTTGTATCACGTAAACTATAGCAATGAGTCATTGTGATAATTCGGGAGTTTTATCAAACAACCTACAGTGGGTTAAAAAAAGTATTTATACATCTCACACGAAACTGTTGTTTCCTAATTCGGTTTTATTTTTTTGTTCGTGTTTTCCCAAGATTTTTGTGAACGTACACCGTGTATATTTAGGTTAAGCTATCGAACACAGAAACTCCATAAAGCAATTAATTTTTTTCGAAGGATAATTTGGAAAAGACAACGTGTAGAAATACTTTTTTACCCACTGTATATATATGGGTGTTTCTCTACTAATTCGAAAGTGGCCTATACAACGCTGTTCTATGCATGTTTTTTTTTAAATAAAAAACAAAATATGTACGACCGAAGGCAGCAATAAATTATACATATATCTTCAAAAAGCCGACACATTTTCTCCTTATTTTTCAACTTATGGACGATTTTGTGAAAATTCGTGACAGGGATGTAATATCTTCCAGGGGACTGATTAAATTTAGAAAATGTCTTTTTTATCGAATTTAACCAATCAAATGTCTTTATTTTTTGTTCAATCTTGATCACAGCTTATGACGTATAATCAATGATAAATCAAATAAAAAACAAATGCTGAATTGTCAATTTTTTTTTATCGGTCGCACATATTTTGGCCTAATATTCTCAAGTGCTTACACCACAACTGGAATTAAACTCATTAAACTTAACTTTTCACTTTCAAGACGTGCTCATTATTAAACCTCTCACTCTGAAAAATAACAAGGTCAGTCAAGTCATAATTTTTATAAAGGAATGTTAACTGCAAACAGACAAAACGAACGTTATCTTACACTATTAAATATCGATATCGTTATTTTTTCTTTCGTTAAGAAACAATTGGACCTTCATAATTTATTTCTCATAGACATGTACAGGTAACTTACACTAATGAAATATTCTTTCCCCTTCTAGGGCCAGATCTGGAATTGGTCATTTTTGCAATATTTGGTCGAAAGCTATATCAGAACAATCAGTATCATCAACTCTAAACGTAATGACTGTATAAATTATGTATGAAATGATTTTCATTTAATCACATAAAATACTAGAAAAGCTACTTATCAGAGGACTGTTAAATCAAGCGGCTCTGTCACGTCGTTCAGCTACAAACGCAGCGTTCACACGGAATAATATGCCGTTAGCTAACTTAGCTCGGCATTCGGACGAACTTTACACCATTTGCGTTTTGTTTATCGCAGTAAATGATGTCTACTAAACGAAATACGAAATGGGCGCGATTTTTTAATTAAACCAGGAGACTGTTTTGACATTTTTAGGACAACATTTGAGTTATAATTTTTCATATTGAAACAGTGTTGAAACTTATGGTCCTATTTTATAAACACATGTAATGTATTCTAGTTAAACTTATGAATGTTAGAATTAAGCAAGGTCAATACGAAAAATAAATATTAGCCGTGAACCTTGTTATTCTAGAAATGGGATACGTCAGGGGACTCTGTTTTAGTATGTTTGAACGACATTTAAGGGGTTATATACAGTTACAATTTTCGAAAAATCTATTTTTTTATATTTTTTTTCGTAATGTACATGTATTCAAGTATACACACAGAAAATTTCTTGTCAATCCGGCGAATATTCTCGAAGTTACACGCACATTTGGAATTGTTTTTTTCACTACGTGTAAACTGATTTGGAAACTTTAAAGGCGTTTTTCTCAAAACTGTGCTTTTAAAGTCGGTGAGCAAGATTTCTTGGAAACGGCTGAACCGATCAGTCACAAAATTGAACACAATCTTTTTAAGTATATTTTTTAGTAATTCATCGAAGGTTTTTCTCATCGATAAATATTTTCCATTATATAAACAATTTAAGGCCTAAATTTTTGTCAAAAATCGATTTTTTTTAGAAGCCGCCATTTTGTCAAAAAATATTATTTTGCTTATTCCTTCGATCAATTACAAGATAATCCATTATATTAACAAAATATTTTTGGTTTTTTCATTTTAGATGATCTCCTTGTTGAGAGTTTTTTCATTTGAGATGATCGCCTGGTTTAGAGGTGCCCCCGGAGATCAGCTTTAGCAGCTTTCAAAATAATTATTTTCACAAACCAAAAATGTTAAAATACAGTTAAAAGTTACCATAATATGTGTACAAATTTTTACGTCAATATATTTAAAGGTCTTTTCAAGAAAAGTTCTTAAAAAATCAATCTTTTGGGCCTCCTGACTGTATATAACCCCTTAAATTAATATTAAGATTTTGAGCCATTATGTGCGTTATGGCGCATCAAGAATATCGTTTTGGACAGGTACAACTAAGTAATGACAACTTTAAATACATAAAATTTTTCTGGGGCATCAATTTTCCAATTAGTAGAGAAACATTCATGTATAGATCGGAGGGTTTTTACGTAAAATGGAAAGGGGAAGAGAGAGAGAGGAATTAAATATATATATATAGATCATATTTTGTATTTAACAATCGATTTGTCAATTCTAAGCCACTTCAATTGCAGACAACTTGTTGCCTGTTTCGAATAACACATCCATAACATGTCAAAACTTAATGCGGTTCAAGTGTTTAAAAATAAACGTCAAAAGTGTTTGAATTGTCTGTAACACCCATAACCGCGTCGTTTTAAGTTGTGCATGGCATTTACACGTGTTAATCGCTGACACTACACACCTTACGTATGACAAATAGCACACATGGATTCGTGGTGTATTCGTCTTTCATTCGAATATATTTTCACATCGAACGTATGAAAAATATATTTCAATCGTCGATATTTCGATTTGCATGTAGCAAATGTATATTTACCTCGAATAGATTTTCGTGGCCTTCATGTGAAAGGTTCATGTGAATTAGAAGAATCTTGATTTTTAATTTTTGTATAGCATGTATGCACGTGTAATGCGCGTGGAAACAGTATTAAAACAAATAAATACACTTGTAGGATCAAATAAAAAATGTCATGACCAAGCGTTGGTTAATAGCTTGATTCAAATAAGTAAGTATTTGTTGCAATGAAGACAGACCATTAATTCAATCAAATAGAAAAATGTTTGACTCAACGAAGAATCAATTTAATTTTTATTTAAAAAAAATTGAATAGATACATTTAGTGGATTCAACTAAATTGTTTTTTGTACAGATGAAACCACATCGCAGATTCATTAGGAATAAATAAAATAATTAGTGATTAGACGATATTAAATAGATCTTGATTTAAATAAATGTATGCATTTGAAATAAATAATTCCAATAGTGGAATGCAATAAAAAAACATTCCGTTTCACGAAAGATCCAGTTAATTCAAATAATAAAAGATCACATACATGCATCTAGTTAATATCAATTGAATTTTTCTGACAGTGTAGAAATTCTGACCGCGTCTAACTTTTCGCCATGCTTGTACCGACAATGCGTCCTTGACGCGCATAATGGAATTCATAAAAATAGACGAGCCAAACACATGTGTTATTTTTTTCGCCGGCAAAACTGTTTTTCAACTGCCATACGGGGAAAATTTAATTTTTTTTTCTAAATTAATATTGCGTGACTAATTTCTATCTATTGTGCTCAAACACGTTCCAAACGTATGGTACACCTACAGAATTCCATCACTGCTCGTCTCCGACAACTGATAACGCGAGGAATCAGTATTTAAATACGTCGCGAAAAATACACACCACCGTTCGGTTTACCGGCACGCTCGAATTCACTTATCGTAATTTCACCTCACTCGCAGACACCTTAAACTTTCCAACTCGAGTAGATAAATTATCTGCGAAAAAATCGAATGCAATTAATAACGGAAATTCGATGCCCATTCGTAATCGCGATTTGATTAGAAAATAACGAAAAAAACGTTGACGACATCGCTACAACCACAAACATGAGGCAGCGCACAGACATCGGGTGAGTTTTTATAGATTTCATTGATTCGTTATTAGCTCAGACGAAACATATTGTTTACACGTTTTTCGATTACACCCTGGGTAAGTTTACCGCCAAAAAAAAATTAATTTTAAATACGATTTATTTGAATCAAATATTTTTTTTCTTGTCCCACGGCCTACTACGATTCAACTTGTTCCAAATATATTTTTTTTAATTTGTTTCAGAGATTCTTTTTTCAAGTTTAAATATAATGAAATTAAATATATAAAGATGCAATTCGAATAAATGTTCATTTGCCTACAATATATACTACAAATCCAAGTGTACTATATATATAGAATATTTCACAAATCAAAAATAAAATGAGAAACTCTATTTATAGTTATACCACAATGTTTTTGTATTATAATTCGTCATTCCTTGGCCTTCTGAAATGATTTAAATCGAAGAACTTATTTCGCCTACATTTGGAATCGAACCTATAACCACCTACCTGTACTGCCGTCATATGGAAGAAGCGTCTACGGCATCTACAAAAAATCGACAATCCATTTTACTGTGTAGAACTCTTTACTATATAGAAATGTTGTACCGATTCTAACGGTACCAAAAACCAATGACGGCAGTATAGCTATGCACACTGACCCTTCAATACCGAGTGTTTGTAGCATCTTAGTCGCAGAGACCAAATAAATTCCTATAATTATTTGTTGTATCACATGAACTATATCAATTAGTCAATATGATTGTGATAATTAGAGAGTCTTATCGAATATCAAGCTATAGATTATGTTTGAAAAATCTACAAAAATGAATAAAAATCTCTAGAGGTATATATATATATATATATATATATATATATATATATATTTACACCTTTCGCTCCCCTTCCCCGACCCCTTCGATGTGTGCATTGCAGTATAAACGGACCATTAATTCAATCAAATAGAAAAATGTTTGACTCTACGAAGATTCGACTTTATTTAAATTAAAAAAAAATAGATAGTTACATTTAGTGGATTCAACTAAATTGTCTTTTGAACAGATGAAACCGACTCACCGATTTATTAGGAATAAATAAATATATTTAAAATTAACAATTCCAATAATGTGCAATAGGAAAAATTAGATTTCACGAAAAATTAAGTACATTTTTTTTAATCTGATAAACCCATCTAGCTAATATCAATGGAATTGTTGTGTCAGTGTGAATTTTAATTGAAAATAAGGATTATCCCATATAGCACAATACCAATCGGAAGTTGACAATGAACGTTTCAAAAACGTTCGATTCAGCCGCCATTTTAAGAAGAATTCTAAAAACCTATAATTTGTCAATTTTAATTGAAAATAAAAAATATCCCGTGGGGCACAATACCATTTGCAAGTTGACAATAAACGTTTCAAAGACGTTCGATCGAACCGCTATGTTAAGGAGTTAGGCCACAGTAACGGATATAAAATCATGTGCGAATTTAACAATTTTTTTCGTATGAAAAAGTGATTCACTCATAAAATTACTTACACATCTATTTAGAATGAATATCAAGCTGTTAAAAAATATATACATATTTTTTTCGATGTACAAAATGGCCGACTACTCGAAACTTCTCGAAACAGCTTTTTCCAATTGGCGTGACAACTAACTTCAACAATTTTCACTCAATTCAATTAAAAATTAAAATTTATGTTCCTCATTGCATTTCGCAGAGAAGTACGTACGGAATTTCTGATTAATCAAAAACTTTTCATTTTATGAACAGTTATTACGAAATTTTTTACTGAAAATCCATTTCTAAAGTTCAAATACCTACAACTTTTAAATAAAACAATATGTTTTAAATTTCGTACGTAGTTCTCTAGGTATTCTAATGTAGATTGACGAGAATTTTTGTTTTTTATTCTAGGTCAAAAATTTTGGATGCTAAATGTCAAGCCACGGAGCGCCTAAAAGAAAGATAGCAAAAGAAAATATTAGTAGTCGGTCATTTTGTACATCGAAAAAAAAATGCTAACAACTTGATATTCATACTAAAGAGATGTGTAATTAATTTTATAAGTGAATCACTTTTTCGTACGAAAAAAAATTGTTAAATTCGCACATGATTTTATACCCGTTAGTGTGGCCTAACCCCTTAAAAAAAATTCCAAAAACTTATCATTTTTTATTTCGCTTTGAAAGAAAGCTTTGAACTTTGACATTCGCAAAAGCTTATGCCCTCGTTAATCGTGTGATTCCTTTTCGAAATTGATTTTTAGACAAGGTCGCGTGCCCTTTCACTCCATTATTGCGACATATTTTTTTTCCAGAAGAATGATAGGCCAAAAGCGCCGGCGTCCAGGGCTGGGACTCGGGCTAATGGTAACAGCAGCTTCCTTCATTCTATTATCCATAGCCCCACCCGCCGTAAGCATAACGAAGCTGGTAACAAATTCTAGTGCGGACAATGGCAAGGACGGTGCAGGGACAGGTTCGTACGAACAATTTAGCACGAAATAAAATATAATAAATAAAGGCTTGTAAAAATATAGGAAAATTTGGTAATGCGAGCTAGGTGTAGGGAGACGCGACGAGGGAAGTCAGGAGCTACGCAACGTTTCCGATCACGGGCCCAACGGGGGTACTTGCTTAACGGCAGCATGCAACAATACGGGTACGTGAAAAGTGCACCTTACCAATCCCTGAAAATCGAGAGTTAAAAAATTCTTCACCTTTACTCGTAGCGGCCGTGATATTGAAGAACATGGATCGTAGGGTCGAGCCTTGCGACAATTTTTACAGGTATGCTTGCGGTGGCTACCTGAATTCGACAAAATTGCCTGACGACGAAGCCTACGTAAATAGTTTTGTCAGCACCGAAGGCAAACTGTACGAGCAACTTAGAGCTATCGTCGAGGCTGAGATTTCACCCAACGAGCCCAGGGCTTACGGTCTAGTGAAAAAATATTACAAATCGTGCATGAACGAGTGTAAGTAACAGTGACTTGTTTCGGTTTTAAAATCACAAACGTACGATAGCTTGCGAGAATTTCATTTCGATGTCAATGAATTAGTACAACGAATCAGTTTTCGAATTAACTGTTGCAACCCAACACCGAAAATTCTATTACGACATTCAATAAGTTTTCGCTGTTTTCTAAAAGATGACGTTGTAGTTTAAAGGGTCACACCTGGTTCACAGCCGGAAAAAATATATTTTTTATGGGAAATGGGTGCAGGTTTTTAACTTTCTTTTTTATAGTAAAGGGTATCATTTCAAGTATCTTTGAAATTTTTTTTATTCGGAAATATTTATAAACGACGGAGATACAGTAAATTGCACAGACCGCTGTGCAAAAAAGGTCCTTCGCGGTGACCACTCCTGCTCGGGAACAAATTATCTGAAATCAAAAAACCAAATGAATTTAGTTTTTGTACCGTATTATCTAGTCTTTCGTCGAAGGAGTCTATAAAAATAATTATTTTTGAAAAAATGGTCGCCGATCGAATGGTGATCGTCGAAATTTCGGTGGAAAGCACTCTATTTTCCTTTATATAAAAAAAAGTATGATTTGAAAAAACTCCGTCGATTAAGGACTGCCTTTTGATAAAAAAAAATGTCTGTGAAATTTGAAGCAGATCGGTTTAGTTGTTTTTGAGATGTTTTGGTCGTCGATTCTGAAAAAGTCGTCGCGAGAAAAACGCGTTTAAAGTTTTACGTAGGGTATATAAGAAGATAAAAAGTAATTTATTACCTCTAAATGGAATCATCGATGCCCGGATCATACAGCACACCTTCTGAAGAGGTAGCAGCCTCCATAATTACAATTTGGTGCTGCCAACTAGGTGTAACCCCTTAAGATTCAAGTCAAGTTGAAATTCAGTGTATGTCATTTCGCCAAAGTGTAACTAACTTTTTTCTCATAGTGCTAAACATGTCAAAGTTCATGCTAAAAAAAAGAGATTTTGCAGAGAATTTTACTGCACTTTTTAAAAAATCTGCAGTTGAAGCCCACAGAATTCTTGTTGAGACTTACGGCGACCATGCTCCGTCGGAAACAACATGTAGAGATTGGTTTAGACGCTTCAAAAATAATGATTTGATGTGTTGAATTGGCGGCATTACTTTCTGAAGACTCATGTCAGACGGTAGCTGAACTTGCGGAATCATTAGGAGTTGATCACACAACAGTTTCGAGACGGTGGAAAGCATAAAAAATGATTTTTTCAAATGAAGCAGTTATTTTCACAAAAAAAAACAGCGGGAACTTATTCAACATCCTAATAAGAAATGGGAAATCCTGAACACTATTTGATTTTTATCCTAAGGAAACGGGATTTCTGCCTATATTTGAGAGACCCAAAGGCAAAGACTTTCCCCGAATCTCTAGAGGGGCTTCGATTATATTGCCAATGAACAGAAAAACAAGACATATTGTAACGAATGGAAAAACACACCTGATTGTGCCGATAAACGAAATATTTGTACAGCCGCAATCGAGGCAAGAAGGGTGCAACCTCTCCTTGCGAGTTTGCAAAGGATCGGTGGATGGCCGGTGGTCGAGGGTGCCTCATGGAACGAAAGTAGCTTTGATTGGACAAAAGCTATCTACGAATTACGAAAATCTGGCCACCCTTTTCAATACCTCATCAACTTCGAGGTCGGTGTAAATATGCAAAACTCCAGCGAACACGCCATCCATGTACGTATTCGTTGCGGTAAAACCGAGCGATCGCATCGAACGAACATCATGATGGATAATTTTGATAGATTAGCCCACCCAGACATCCAATTTTGGATGATCGCCGCTCCAAGGATTTTCTCCAAAAAACCTTCCCCGCGTATTTCAACTACATCGTAAATGTCGCCACGAGTCTCGGCGCTCCGGATGGCGCTATAATGGAACTCGCAGCGACCTTGGCATTCGAATGGAACCTCCTGGTGAAGGTACATTGCCCATCTTTGAAGAACACGATGAAGGATAAAGTAACCATAATCAAGTCCTGAGCTTTGCATATGAGAGATATTTTGCCGATAAAATCAACCGAAATATGTTGTTTTCACTATTTGCCAGTTGCCAATATCGAACAATACTGGTAATATGACAACGGAGTACATTCCAATGACACTTACGGAATTAAAGGGAAACTACACGAGCTTACCATGGCAAGAATACATAAGCAAAATATTGCCTTCGACGGTTCCCTTTGAGGAAAACCAAGTCTTCATCGTCAGGACACCAATCTACTTCGAGCGATTGGACAAATTGATGCCACATACCTCAAAGAAAGTTCTGGCCAATTACATAGCGCAGGCAACCGCATTCTATTCTACGAAATATCTCCACAAAGAAATGCTCGATAAGCGACAACCGCTCTTAGCTGCTCTTACCAGGGCTACCAAAGCATCGCCAAGATGGAAAACATGCATTGGGAGCGTTTCCAGTCTGTCATTCGCCATCGAATCTATGTACGTCAGTCAACACGTGAGCGCAGATACCAAAAGGAATGCTGCCTCCATGGTGGACGATGTCAAGAAAGCGATCAAAGAAATGTTGGAAACGGTACGTCCAGATAAGTTTTTCGAAATTTACTATTCGTCTTTACTCGTCAGTCTTCAATGACCGCGCACCAGAGATAAGCAAAAAGTAATTAAATTAACAATTAACAATTATAATTACTACCGTAATTGATAATTGAATTACTTTTTAACAGATTACTGAAGTAACTCGTTACCACAAATACCAAGTGTAATTAATTACTGTGTAGTTTATTTGAAAGCTAATCTGATACAAATCAATCGATTGCATATTAATTCAAATAATGTATCTGTGCGTGTTAGAAAAATCCGAGTTACAGTTCCTGCAATTCACGAGCGCGAGTAGACCTTCCATGTGGTAATTCGTGCAATTGCACGTTACAGTAGAGTGCGCTGTTTGCGTGTCTACCAGGCACAAAAGTTGTGTGTTCCTAAAGTTGACAATCGCGTACACATCACACGTGATCCAACTTTAGAGGATGAGATGATATTTTCTCCTATATTATGCCATGAATAATAACAACGTAATTAAACTACAAAGTATTTGAAGACATTCTAATCAGCTTACTTTGTAATTACATACATTATAACAGATGACGTAATATGTAGAGTCAGAGTGGGATCAGCGGCTCATTTTTTTCAGAGGTCTATAGCTGCCTAACCGTTCACACAATCTCAATAAAACCTTCACTAAACGTGAAGTGTGTTCAATGGTTTAATTTTGATAAAAGACACGAAACGGCCTAACCCAATAGATATTGAGATAATAACAACTTTTTTTAAATGGGATTTGATCCATAATATCACAGTTAAACAAAAATTCAAAATCAAGCAAAATTTGAAGAAAATTACCCTGATCCACTGCGCGGGAGCGACTCACGGACAGGTTCAGACCTATTGGCATCCGAGGGCGGTTCTATTGTGAAAAAGACGCACATACATACATGTCCACTTCTGAGAAACAGGAAAGGTTCAGTGTACCCACTGTTGCCACTGTTCCCACTTCGACCCTACTGAGTAATTTAATTACAATGTAATGAAATGCAATTCAATGATATTACTCTGTAATTGAATCACTTTGTGACCAGATTAATAATCAAATTACAATGTAATTTATATAATAAAACAAGCACATACCGTTGCATGATTTTGTTTTGACGACGAAATGAAACAGGCCAACTGGATGGGCCAGATGACGAAATCGAAGGCACTGCAAAAGCTTGATGCGATGTACGCGTATATCGCCTATCCCGATCAACTCTCGGACGGCAAGCTCGACAAGATTTACGAAAAGCTTGAAATAGACGAGGACAATTATTACGAAAATGTTCACAAAGTGTCGCTGTTCAATACGGAATATTCGTTGGGCAAACTACGAGAAACCGTCGACAGAAGTGATATGTTTGGTGAAGAGCCAGCTACAGTTGGCGCGATGTACAACCCGTTGAAGAACGTTATCGGTAAATGAGGGGTAGTACGATATCCGGGGCACCAAGTTTTGACCCTTAATTCTTGATATTTGAACAAAAATAATGAGAATTCAAAGAATAAAAAAATTGCCGTTTTGGCTTTCTTAAGAATTATGAGCGCTTTTAGTGGTAATTGGAAATACGCCAAAATTCAACCATTGTTGTTGATTCGTGGGTACAATGGCTTTATTTTATCGCCAATAATGGAAATTGACTGGGCAAGCTACAAAAAGTATTTCTTTGTTTGGGTTTGATTAGTGGCATCATATTAATACCACTATACGTAGTATTTATATAATTTTCAACATAAATTCCGAGATTGTAATACTTTATTTATTCATATTCTCTGTTTATTTATAACAAAAAGAATTGTTCCATATAATAACTACACTAAATTACTAAACGATATATTTTACATAAATTTGGAGCCTTACAAGTCCGAAGAGGTATGAACCGTACACTTTTAATCCCTCTGCGAACTCCTAGCAATTCAAAGTACTACTTTACTCTCTGTCTAGTCGCACTTATAAGCGAGGAAAACATGGCGGTGGTATTTAAAATACATTTTTGGCTTCTAAAACACTGTTGAAACTATAAATTTCCAAGTTACCTAGCGTGATGTTCCTCGAAATTTTCAAATTCGAAAAAATCGTCATTTTCGATAACTATCGAAAAATTCAAATTTCAACGCAAAGTAAGCGAAATATCAGCTTTTACCACTCTTCATATTTTGTTTATTTTGACTCGATAACCCTAAATTCACCGTCAAATCTTGGCGCCCCGTTTTAATGCGACAATGCGTATGAATATGTATTGAACAATGGCAACATTTGGCGTTCATGTGGCAGTATTGACGGCTGGTATACTGCAAGATGGTTTTTTCGGCAACGATCGACCGCGATACATGAATTACGGAGCCATCGGGACTACTATCGGTCACGAAATAATACACGCCTTTGGCGATCTCGGCGGTCAGTTCAACGGGGAGGGCGAACTTGTCGACTGGTGGGAAGCGAACAGCAAAAAAGAATATCTCAAACGTGCACAATGCATAGTTGACCAGTACAGCAATTACACCATCCAAGAGGTCGGCCTCAATGTAAGTGTATTTCGGTACCGGTTCACGCGATATTTTCGCATCCGCCAAAAAGCTCCTACAATTTCTCCCTGCTATGCACAACGGCCCATTTTTCATCAAGTTTGGCTCTCCTTGCAGATAAACGGTGAGTTGACAGGGGACGAACATATCGCTGACAACGGAGGTATAAAAGGGGCGTATCTCGCGTACAATGACTGGGTTGCAAAGAACGGGGAGGAGCCAAAATTGCCCGGAATTGACATGACGCCGCATCAACTATTTTGGATAAGCACGGCCAATATGATGTGTACGAAATACACAACGAGAGATTTAATCGACCGTATCAATAGGGATCGACACGGTCTTCACGAGTTCCGGGTCATCGGATCGATGTCGAATATGCCGGAATTCGCCAAAGATTTCGCATGCCCGGTCGGCTCCAAAATGAATCCTGCGGAAAAGTGTTCCGTTTGGTAATAACTCGAAATGAACTGGTTTCGTTTACACGCGTATAAAGAATTACTATCCAATTTCATTGTACTCTCCGATACTGTATCTTGTTGAACATTGTAGCTCCTCAATTGCAAACTACCACGTTGAAAGCGTCTGTTGAAATGTCTTGTAGATTATAGGAATCAGCTGGCAATGAAGGTCACGAAGAATTGATCGGCTGAGTGGCTGAGAGAGAAAAAGAGGGAGAGGGGAGGCGTTTATTGGATGCTCTGAAATAAATTCCCTAAGGAGGCCTACACAAATTACGTAACGCCAAATTCCTCAATTCTCCCCCCCCCCCCCCATTCCCCCACGTATCAGGACTGTAACGCCTGGCCGGAACCCCCCCCCCCCCCTCTATTTCGTTACGTAACGGGTGCTTTGTCGTCAATAATTGTGATTTTTTTCGTAGACATAACTAAATTATGAAAGGATCGGGTTTATACTCGTTTTATAAAGCATATATTCTTCTAGTTTTATGCCAATTTTTACCAAAAAATTCTTTAAATTAACCGAGATGTATGCCTTGATTTGACGGAGAAAATAAATGTCTTTCATTGTCCCATCGATATCTTTATGAAAGGTTATCTGTAAAGAAAAAGTCAACAATTTATCGATATCTATACAAATGTAGCTATCGTTATTTGTTTAGCGTAGCCGTTTTTTTGTTTTGTTTTTTTTTACATAATGCCGACAGTTTGGACATTTTTTCTATTCTCAAGGCCCTTTTTTGTATTCAAACAATCTTTAAAAATATTAGGTGCACAACTAAGTTCCCGCTGTTTTTCAAGAGATGGCTCCACTAGTAAGTGCTGGTCGATTGTGACATAACCAAAACGTCATGAACCAAGCTTAGACATATGGTAAACAAACCGCTTTGACACATTAGTGATTTTGTTTTTGCGTCGTATACTTTTGGTTGTGTGAAAATGTTTGCTTTTGTGCCAAATAATCGTCATTTGCAGGAAGTGTTGCTTTTCTTCTTTCATTCGAAGAAAACGGCAGCTGAAGCGCATCGAGAACTCCAAAAAGTTTACGAAGATCTACTCTACTCTAAGTGAAACAATGTGCCGTGATTGGTCCCGTCGCTTCAAAGACGGTGATTTCGATGTTGACGACGGTTCACGTGTAGGAAGGCCAAAAACCTTCGAAGACGCTGAATTGGAGGCATTGCTCGATGAGGATCCGTGCCAAATGCAAAAAGAGCTTGCTTCAGCATTAGGAGTTACCCGCCAAGCCATTTCTAAGCGATTGCATGCGCGGGGAATGATTAAAAAATAAGGAACTTGGGTTCCTTACTATTTGAAGCCGAGAGACGTTGAGCGTCGTTTTTTCGCCTGTGAACAACTGCTCCAGTGGCAAAAAGGAAGAGTTTTCTTCATCGCATCGTTACAGATGATGAAAAATGGATTCATTACAGCAACCCAAAGAGAACAAAATCATGGGGACTACCCGGTCATGCTTCTACGTCGTCGGCTCGGCCGAATATTCACGCTGCGAAGGTTTTGCTGTGTATTTGGTGGGACCAGGGCGGTGTTATTTATTATGAGCTGTTAAAACCGAACGAAACCATCACTGGGGAACGGTATCGAATTCAATTGATGCGATTGAGCCGAGCACTGCGCGAAAAGCGGCCACAATACGAGCAGAGGCACGAAAAAGTGATTTTACAGCATAACAATGCTCGGCCTCACGTTGCCAAACCTGTTAAAACCTACTTGGAAACGCTCAAATGGGAAGTCCTACCCCACCCGCCATATTCCCCAGATATTGCGCCGTTCGATTATTACTTGTTCCGATGGCACATGGTCTGGCTAATCGGCAGTTCCACTCATGTGAAGACATCTCAAAATGGCTTGATTCGTGGATAGCCTCAAAAGACGAACACTTCTACCGTGACGGTATTCGAGCTCTGCCAGAAAGATGGGAAAAAGTTGTCGCTAGCGATGGGCAATATTTTGAATGATTCATTTGTAACCATTTTTTCACAATAAAGTGGCATTTTCATTTAAAAAAACAGCGAGAACTTAGTTGCGCACCTAATAGTAAAGATCAATATTTAAAAAATCGGCTACGTTCAACCGTAGTTACTGCGATTACAAAAATGTCAACAAAATAATTGAAAATCGATTGACAAGTTTTTGAGCATTCGCCGGAACAAGATCGAAAAAAGTAGTTTCGAGAAAATCCCGTTCAAAGTTTTCGCTCCGTTTTCCTTGATATAAAGTGATGTTTATTCTAGAATATTGATGCTTACATTAAATTGTTTAGTCGCGGGCGATATGACGGTTCTTCATCTTCATTATATTTCGCAAAATAATAAGAGCCTGCACTTCATCTATTGTGAACGATGTCACACCTGTAGGGACTGAGGGCACTAATCTTTCGCGCTACCTGTTCTCACTAAAGTGACTGCAACTCCGTTAATTTTCGGACTCGCGGAAAAAAATGCTGCCGACATATTTTTAAATATATGTACTGTCAAGAATTATTTAAAAAACCAAGAAAAGTTGACTTCAAATTTTGCTTTGAGAAAGTGGGAAAGCTACTGTGCAAGCTCTTGCACAGTGACTTCCCTCTTAAAGCCTTATATACACTTGTCATGATCGGAAAAATGGAAATTTTGTTGATTGCATATTCTTTAAGTACAATATCTCAAAAATATTCTTACCAAATTTCATAAAGATCGAAGCATTAGATTCGCAGTTATAGGTATTTCAACGTGTTAGCGCAAGCAGCTACAAGAGAAGGAAGAATGGCTCGTAGGCACTATCAAATCAATGTTTTAGAAGCTGCAAATGATGCAGAAGGATTACTGTATGGCCCTGGAATCGACGACTCCATGTTAGTATGAATAAATTAACTTTAAATGTAAAAGAAACATACTTGAATCTTAAACGCGATTATTTCAGAACCGTCTTTTTTGAGAAACACCTTTGCGGTGAACACGATTACTAAAAAACTATTAATCCGATCCATACCAAATTTATACCACTTATATATTATGATAATGGCTAGGGCCTGGACGAAGGATTTTGAATTTTTTTTAAACAAATTTTTTGTACCAGAAAAACCGAAAATTTAGCCCTTCAAAAAAGGATTTTTTTTTTTAATTAACGTCATTTTTTGTTTAAATCAAATGTTTTACAAACCCTTCGTCCAGGCCCAAGCCAATGCAATATACTAATGAATTTTTTTTCAAATTCTGATTTCAGATGAACCGTTCTCGAGTTATCATGTCCACCGCAACTGATGCTCAAAAGAAGGCGCGCCTGGAAGACAGCTGGAGTTGCGCCATTTTGAAATATTTTTGAATAAAAAAATTGTACAAGTACATGAAAATATGTACTAATCGCCGTTGTTCACAGTTTTTCAATAAACATTTATTGTCCCGTATAATTTTGTATAATGTTGATTATAAATAATCGAGAAAATGACGTCCCTTCGCCCGCTACAAGTGTATATAAGGCCTTAACTGACATTTCGAATGGAAAGCGGTTAACTTCCCGCGGTAAAATTGCACGCGAGTTTTAAGGGGTTAGGCCACTCTAGAGGCCGAAAAAGTAGGCTTTTTGGGGATTTTTTTCTCAGAACAACTACAAAATAAATCGAAATTACAAAAAAAGGGTGTTTATCATACATATCAGTGACTGTATACAATAATTTTTTGAAGCGATTCATTTCAAAATGGCGGCTGTGCAGCGTTTATCTGAAAACTGCATTTTTTAAGTTGGCCGGAAACATAACTCAGACAATTTTCAACCGGTTCACTTGAAATGTTGAATATATCTTGAAAAATACATTGTCTATGGAAGTACGTAGGATTTTTTTTTAAATATTGCATAGTTCATTAGTTATTAACAATTATCTGACGATTTTTCACGCAAATTTTTTACTTTCCAAAAATTTGCCTAAAAGTCTTCAGATAATTGTTAATAACAAATGAACTGTGCAATATAAATTTAAAAAATCCTACGTATGTCCATAGGTAATGTATTTTTCAAGATATATTCAACATTTCAAGAGAATCGGTTAAAAATCGTCTGTTATGTTTCCGGCCAACTTAAAAAATGGAGTTTTGAGATAAACGCTGCACAGCCGCCATTTTCAAATTAATCGTTTCAAAAAAACTATTGTATACAGTCAGCAATATGTATGATAAACACCCTTTTTTGTAATCCCGATTTATTTTGTAATTTTTCTGAAAAATATCCCCAAAAAGCCTATTTTTTCGGCCGCTACAGTGGCCTAAGGCCTTAAATTAGAAATTTGAACCTGCAGAAATTTTGCTATTTCTGGCAGTTCTAAAATCGTGACGTAACGCGAACCTTGACCCCCCCACCCCCACGTACGAGACCGTTACGCCTGACCGAAACTCCCCCCCCCCCAAATTGCATTACGTAATTTGCGTACGCCCCCTAAGAGCACCGGACCTTGATATTAGTTGCGTCAGTTACAAAATTGAAGTATAATACGGTGAAAGAGGAAGGCTTAGCACGAAGAAGCAAAGACAGGGGGACCTAAGAGAGGACGATGACAAAAGAAAAACACATCGACGATATTGCGCGAAATCGGCGGTCATGAACGCACGAACGTCGATAACGAGTTAATTGAAGAACAAAAACAAAAAAAACACGCGCTCCGGCGAAAGCTATAAATTTGTCTGCGTTTCTCAGAATATGAGAAAAAATTCTTCCGGAAAGTCGAAAACATTATGTTAAATAATGAAAAAAAAAAAACCTTTTTTTCGCCTTTTCGTAAAACGCATACACTGTTAACCAGATGATCAACAAACTTTAACATAACTGCCATCAATAAATCATGCCCTCAACCTATTTCATGTAGTTGTTTTTTTTTCGTTAGTCTTTTGTTGTGTCGCAAAGCACGGAAAATCCTAACGCGTCAAACTTTTCGCCGTGAGTGTATCGACAATGTATTCCACAATCCTTGACACGGATTGTGGAACTCGAAAGGATGGGTCGAAACCGGAAATCAAGTTGTCCTTGTGTCGAAGACAGGTATTCTTTTTTCGCCAGTACGAGCAGTCATCCGAGAGAAAAAATGTGTTTCTCTTAAATTGAAAGTGCCTCATCAATCGCCTATTCTGTTAAAAAACGCGCCAGACGTAACACCATAAGAGTGTCATAATTGCCCGTATTCATCAACTGACAACACGAGGAATTAGCATTTAAATACGGCCAGAAGTACGCGCCATCGTTCAGTTTGTCATTAACGCTTCAATTGCATTATTCTCACTGTTTCGGCTCACCCGCAAATATATTACATTTTCCAACCCGAGTAAAAAAGTAAACCGCGAAAAAATCCAATAAGACTAATAACGTAAACTCGATACGTATTTGTAAGCGTGGTTCGATTAGAAAACAAGCGGAGGAAAAACAAAAAATCGTTGGCGACATCGGTGTGACTGAAAACATGAGGCAGCAAACTGACTTCGGGTGAGTTTTTCAACATACTCTTCTATCTGCTATTGACTCAATCATAAGATCATTATTAAGTCCTTTCTATCAGACCCTGCGTAATTGAATACATAATTTTTATTTAAAAAAAAGGAATATCCGGTAAGGCACAACATCCATCGGACTTTGACGATGAACGTTCCAAAGGCATTCGATCTAGCCGTTATTTTAAGGGGTTACGTGGATCTGAAGATTTCAAAAAATACTTTTTTAATGTTTCTTATCTAATAGTATGTATATAAATGTCTAGAATATTCTCCCAAAGTTTCAAGTCAATCGCAGTAAAAGTTTAGGGGAGCCTTTGGGAATACCCCCCCGTTGGCAAAGACCCGCCGAGAGCGACGCGGGTATGTCGCATTTTTTCTCATAACACTATTTTTGAAGTCGGTGGATACGATTTCTCAAAAACTAATGCACCGATTTTATTGAAATTTTGCATACTTCTTCAAAATAGCATTGACTAGTGATTGAACGAAGGTTTTTTTGCCATTGCAACTAATTTTACAAGGCTATACGTAGTGTAAATTGTACCAAACATTGAACTATTTTGCTATACTTATCTACGACAGAAAAAAATTGGTTTTTTAATTTCAGATAAAGCTATCATGAGTTATCCTGACTACCACGAAGACACTTTTTAGGGGTTCCCGGAAACCAGGCCCCACCGGCTGAATTTCCCAAATTTTTGGATAAATTTTTTTTTTAATAATGTTGCTATGTTGCCTGTTTACGTGCTTAACAATTTGAATAAAATAATTTACATATTATGTTTTTTTAAATAAAGAAAATATGCTTTTTTGGCTTCGAAACCCACGTAACGCCTTAAGCGAAATTCCAAAACTGTATAATTCGTATATCAGTTTAGCCTAGCAGACTTGTGCGTAATTTCACTTTGAGAGAAAGCTTTGGGCTTTGACCTTCGCAAAAGCTCAAGGCCTCATTAGGCGTGTTTTTCGAGCACATTGATTTTGCGTCGAGATTGAGATGAAATACGTCGCTAATGTATCCCGACATACTTCCGTTCAAGAATAAGGACAGGGTGGAAGCGCCGCTGTCCAGGTCTGGAACGCGGGCTAACGATAACCGCGGCTTGCTTCATTCTATTCTCCGTAGCCCCCGCCGCAAGCTTCGCAATGGTCGTAACAAAGTCGAGTTCGTGCCATGACACAGACTGCGCAGCGACAGGTTTGTACGAATAAACAAGCACGAAATAAAAAATAAAAATACAAGTATATTTCGTAATACGTCTTAGGTGTGGGAGGTGGTAACGAGCGAAACCAGGAGGTACGCAACGGCTCCGGGCACGGGGGCAACGAGAATACTTGTTTCACAGCCGCATGCCACGATACGGGTACGTAAAGAGCTCACCTTACCAATCTCCACAACTCGAAAACTGAAGAAATTCATGGGAGGACAAACAAAAAAATGTTTACACAAGTCTTTTCATATCTAGCTACCATGGTCATGAACAACATGGATCGTAGCGACGAGCCTTGCGACAATTTTTACAGTTACCTACGCGTGCGGCGGATATCTAAATTCGACGAAAATACCTGACAACGAACGCTGCGTGAGTTATCTCACCACCACTCAAGACAAGCTCGACGAGCAACTTAGAGCTATCGTCGAGGCCGAAATCGAACCTAACGAGCCCAGAACTTACAGACTAGCAAAGCAATATTACAAGTCGTGTATGAACGAGTGTAAGTAATGAACAGTACCGTTTTCCCTTATAAAACATAATCACAACCATCCAGAACTTTGCGAGCATTTCATTTCGGTGTCCATGAATTATTACAACAATTGGGTTTTGGCATCAAGTGTTGCAACCTCACTCTTCCATCGGTAATCGTGCAAAATTTGTTATCCCGAATATTTCATTTCCATCGTAACAAAGGACGCGACTCTTTGTGCCGATGAGGAGACTTAAGGGGTCTTCTCACTTTAGACCCTAAAAAAGGCTATTTTCATGAATTTTCTTTGATAGGTTTATATTATAGGGGAGGCTGGGGTTAATTGGAACGTTTTTGAGAAAATCGGTTAGTTCGACTTCGTTTTATACCTTATCTGTTTGGTAATGGGCTTCAATTATAGCTAGATTATCTGGCTATATGATGGCATTATTGATTTTGCTCAATCGAAACGGTGCCTGGGGGTAGTTGAAACGGGTGTTTTCAGCTGATTGAACGGATGTTTCTACTAAACCCAGGTACTCTTAATGATGTGTATGAAGTGACAAAGTATGTTTGTTGTGAATAAAAAACACGTTTAATTATTAGGAGTACAACTTTGCAGTGACCGTTTTACTTAGAGAGCCACTGCGGCCGAAGTAGTGGCCCTAGCTCAATAAAAAAGTGGCATTTCAAACTAGAGGCTCTGCCAATGTAAACAATTTAAAAAAGCTAACGGATACGTGTATGCATTATAAAGTTATAGGCACTCAAACATGGCAACCTACAAACCGAATTCTCAGCATTTGTGGGAGGTTATGATTTACTTCTTCAACATCAAGAAATCTGCGGCTGAGGCCCACCGTTTGCTTGTAGATGCTTACGGGGAGAATTCTATTAGTGAGAAAACGTGTCGGCGGTGGTTTCAACGCTTCAAAAGTGGAGATTTTGAGGTCGAGAACAAGCATGGTGGCGGAAGGCAGAAAGTTTTTGAAGACGGGCTGACAGCTAGGCGTTGTGTACTATGAGCTGCTCAAACCATCCGAAACCATCACAGGGGAACTCTACCGACGTCAGTTGATGCGCTTGAGTAAGGCACTCAAAGAGAAACGGCCACAATTCAACGAAAGACATGACAAGGTGATACTGCAGCATGACAATGCCCGACCCCATGTTGCAAATGTCGTGAAAAAGTACTTGGAAACGCTGAAATGGGAGGTTTTATCCCTCCCACGGTACTCTCCAGACATTGCCCCTTCCGACTATCACTTGTTCCGGCCAATGGCACACGATTTGGCTGACCAGCACTTCGGTACTTACGAAGAAGTCAAAAATTGGGTCGATTCCTGGATTGCCTCCAAGGACCAAGACTTTTATCGACGCGGGATTCGAATGCTACCTGAAAGATGGGCCGAGGTCGTAGCTAGCGACGGGCAGTACTTTGATTAAAAAATATGTAGCCACTTTTTTTATAATAAAGCCTTAAACTTTTGAAAAAAACGGTCACTGCAAAGTTGTACTCCTTATAAAATAATCGGTTTTATTGCTTTTCATTCCAGTTTTGGTATCACCGAAAGCATATTGAGGAGCTTCAATATTATTTTAATTATCTAGTTTTAATTTACTGAAGATAATCAGAGTTACTCGCTAGTAACAAAATAGTTTTTGTTACTAGCGAGGTACTCAATGAGACCGACTTATTCAGTCGTTGAGGTTCTTTTTTACTCTCTTAGCCTGTTTTCTGCGGTCTTTCTCTTCAATCTCTTGCCTTGTCTCTTCTTTTTCTGGGGCATCGGTGTGTATTGTTGACTTTCTCTTTTTCCTACCCCTATTTGACGTTTTAATATTTGTATTTTTATATACATTTTTTGGCATCTTCATATGCCTTTTTATAATTTTCATAAATCTAAAAGAAAAATAATATTTGGAAAACTTGCTTGCGTATAAAATGTTTGTTCGGGGTCAATAGAAACACGTTTCAATTGACCCCGAACCGTTTGTTTCAACTCCCCTCACACCCTCGCTTCCAATAATTTATCAAATAACAAAGAACCTAAATGTTGTAGGTAGGTGCTGACCACAATAAACCCACTAGGATATTCACAGTAATGATGATTGTAAATAACGCTGAAGAATGAACAATAGTTTTGGAGCAATGCGCAAAATAGTAGGAATAAAAAAAATTGCTTTTTGTGTCGAAAAAGCGATGCACCCACATAAAATATTCGACGCTCTCGGAGCGGCGGCGTGAACTAAGCGACAGGTTCCGATATGCAAAGCAGTTCCTTCCCCCCTTGGGCCCCCGCTGCTATCAATAACCATCTGCGAGTTATTCAACTTGTTTCATCTGACCCGTGTTTCTATCGACCCCAGCCTCCCCTAGATATTGATATAAAAGTTTTTACACTTCATAAATACACTTTGGAAATACATTAAAAACATTTTTTCATGTATTTATATAACCCAAACAAACTTTAAACGCGTTTTTCTCGAAAAAACGTTTTCCGGCGGCTTGTTGTTAAAATATTCGAAACTACTGAACCGATCGTCATGAAATTTCAACCACCTATTCTTTACAACTACAGCTATAGCGCATATCGAGAATTTTTTTACATTTCGATATTTACTTTTTTGCCCAAAACGGTGAATAAAACACGTTTTTGTTCTGTTTTTCTTTGTTTTTCGAAAAATGTCCGCCGTTTTGTTATTTTTGCATATATCAAAAATCGTATGAGATGCGCTATAGCCATTAACATGCTGAATCTAAAACCGTTTAATTTTTTTGTTTCGGATGCTTCATCTCCGAGTTTTCATCAACAGCGCGTACAACTTTTTAGGACATTTTTTTAATTACCATTATCGTCTATAAATAGTGACTTAAATGAATAAATAATTTTTTATATGTGTATTTCGAAAGTGTATATATTAAGTGTAACAATTTTTATATCAATATCTATAATATAAATCTATCAAAACAAAAATCATGAAAATAGCCTTTCCAAACGTCTGAAGTGAGAAGACCCCTTAAAGACAAAGCTTTTTCCCTAAATCTGGAAAGGGGGAAAAAGCTTCGATTATGTTTCTAATGACGAATATATGAGACATATAGTAACACAAGAAAAAAAATACAACTCATTTTGGGCTGATAAATGAAATATTTGTGCAGCCGCGATCGAGGCGAGAGGGGTGCAACCTCTCCTTGCGAGTTTGCGGAGGATCGGTGGATGGCCGATGATCGAGGGTGCTTCATGGAATGAAAGTAACTTTGACTGGACAAAAGCCATCTATGAATTACGCAAATCCGGTCACCCTTTCTAAGCTATTGTCAACATCAAGGTCGCTGTAAATAAACTAAACCGTACAGAACACGCCATCTATGTACGTAGTCGCGTTTCAGTAAAACCCAGCAATCGTACCGAACAAACAACATAATGGAATGTTTTTATAGATTAGCCCACCAATTCGGTCAATTTTGTATATCGACCCCAATGAGTATGTGAAAAAAACCCTGCGTCCCAATGTTGACAACATCCTAGATGTCGCTGTAAGTCTTGGCGCTCGGAATAACACCGGTACCGAAGAAGAACTTAAAGAGACCTTGAAATTCGAACTGAATCTCATGACGGTGAGTGCTTATCTTGGAAGCACACGATAAAGGATAAAGTGACCACGATCGAGCATCGAGCTTGAATTTTTAAATTAAGTCGGTTAAAGTATAAATTCGTACAAAAAACTTATTTTCATTAATTTCCGATAACGTAATTCTACGAAATCGTTAAAAGAAAGTAAAATCACGAAGTCCAGTACGTTTGAGCAACACGGAAAAAAAGAAACAGCGAAAATCACAGTGTAAACCGCATAAAAAACAGGGCGCCATATTTCATTTTACAGTAAAACAGAGTAATGTAAATCCTGTCCTATAAAAATGACGAATTTTCCTGTACACAGTGAGATTTTTACAGTTACACTGGCTTATTTACAGTTCGGTATTATGAATACATCAGTGTTTTCAGTAAAAATATTCAACTGTAAAATTTACATGAGATCACTGATTTTTATACTGCACGCAAACTGCAAGAGTTACAGTGTACACTGTGTTGAGTACGGAGTGATTCATTAAATTGTACAGTGTGGCACGGTAGTTTTACTCTTCTTTCAACAGTTCGTGACGTAATCTGTGCACTCTGAGGTTTTTACAGTTACACTGATTTATTTACAGTTTGGTATTGTGCATAAATCAGTGGTTTTAGTAAAAATATTCAACAGTAAAATTTTAATGAGGTCACTGATTTTTATACTGTACGTAAAGTGCAAGGGTTACAGTGTACACTGTATTGAGTACAGAGTGATTCATTAAATTTCACAGTGTGGCACGGTAGTTTTACTCTTCTTTATATTTATACACACACACACACACACACACACACACACACACACACACACACACACACACGCACGCACGCACGCACGCACGCACGCACGCACGCACGCACGCACGCACGCACGCACGCACGCACGCACGCACGCACGCACGCACGCACACACACACACACACACACACACACACACACACACACACACACACACACACACACACACACACATTGTAAGCAAACGGTTCGCCGAATTTTTTTTATATTATTTTTATAATCAAATTTACAGTGTGACGTTGTGAACGGTATTCACTGGTTAGGACTTGTCTCACGCGTGGCGCGACCAGGACACAAAGGAATGGCAGTTCTTTCAGCGCTTCAATTGTTCTTTCAGCGCTATCCAATGTTATTTTTATCCCGAATTTTGTATAATATTTTATTTGTGGCACTATTAAATTACGGGTTTCATCAAGTTTGAATTACAGTATTAAAACTAAAACGCTTCCCGTGTTTATACTGTAAAAAGAAACGATTGAAAACTGAAACTACATCAGTTGCTGCTCAGTTTTTTGAACGGACGACTTCACTGTTGAAGCACCTACGTAGACATTGTTGATATAATTGGCGCATTCATTGTTAACAATACAGATTAATCTACTGTCAAATTACGGGTTGAGTTGAATTTATATTAGTGTTAAAGTGTGAAAAATGACGTTGGACTACCCTATATTTTGGAACGTTCACTTTGTTCACACTGTAAAAAGCAACGGTTCAAAACTGAAACTATATCTGTTGCTAACCAGTTTCTGGAACAGAGGACTTCACTGTTAAAACACCTACGTAAAGTCTGTCGATATAACTGGCGCATTCATTGTACATAATACAGATTAACCAACTGTCAAATTACAAGTTTTGTTGAATTTATATTACAGTGTTGAACTGTCAAAATTTACTTTTGACTGCACTGTATTTTGGACTGTGTTCCAGTAAAAGATACAGTAGAGCGGTTCGAGTCCAAAGAGGACAGTATAGGAACTGTAATAATTTACTTTGAGTACTGTGTTTCAGTAAATATCGCTGTGCAATCGCTCGAGTCCAATGCGAACTGTGTAGCCCCTGTATTTTGTACTATTTCTTTTTTTTCGTGAATATGAGAATTGGAAGAAACAGAGTAGCGAAATTTTTTTTATGTGAAACGTGTGTTTTATAATGTAACGGAACGGTCAATACGGCTTTGCAGATGAAAAACATTTTGGTGATAGAATCAATTGAATACGGTTCTTTTTGCTATTTGCCAGATTCCACGGTCGGAGCTTACTCTTTCTAATGCGGCAGCGACTCCAATGACACTTGCGGATCTAAGGGAAAACTACCCAAGCATACCGTGGCAAGAATATATTCGCAAAATGCTACCGTCGACTGTCTCCGTCGCGAAAAACCAAGTCATGATCGTTGAGACACCGATCTACTTCATCCGATTAGACAAGTTAATGTCCAATACCTCAAAGAGAGTTCTGGCTAATTACATAGCGCAGACTACCGTATTGAATTCTATAAAATATCTCAACAAAGAAATGATAGAAAAGCAACAGCAATTATTGGCTGATCTTGGAGAACATACCATAGCACAGCCAAGATGGAAGATATGCATTGAGGGCGTTTCCAATCTGCCATTCGCCCTCGAATCTATGTACATGAGGCGACACTTGAGCGCCGATACCAAAAGGAACGTTGCCTCATTGATGGACGATGTACAGAAAGCTGTTAGAAAAATGTTGGAAATGGTACGTACAAACTTATTTGCGGATTCGTGCGCTTTAATAATCCAATGTTTGCATTGACGGGAGTGGGACTGCCGCAGACTATAAGCTGTTCGAAATTGACCCTGTCACAACATGTACGTTTTTGACTGTTCAATTAACCAATGACATTTATAAACGATATGAAATTCTATTCGTCCGCACTTGCTGGTGTTCGATGATCGTGCATTCGAACATGTCATACTTGCGCATGAGAAATAATCAACGTAGCACACTGCAAAAACAAATGTGTTGTTTTTACACACTTCAGGTGTGTAAATGGATGTAGACACGTTTTACACGTTTTAACGCGTGTGAAAAATAACGGTGTGAAAATAACATGGATTTTTCACCTTGAGAAATGAATTTTCAGTGAAAAATTTCGTTCTAACTGCTTATAAACTGCGCATAAAATGAAAAGTTTTCGATTAATCAGAAATTCCGTGCGTACTTCCCTGCGAAATGCAATTAGGAACATAACTTTTAAATTTGAAGTAAATCGAGTGAAAATTGTTGAAGTTATTGACAAGTTGTCAGGCCAATTGGAAAAAAGCTGTTTCGAGAAGTTTCGAGTAGTCGGCCATTTTGTGCATCGAAAAAAAAATGTATATATATATTTCCTAACAGCGTGATATTCATACTAAATAGATGTGTAATTAATTTTATAAGTGAATCACTTGTTCATACGAAAAAAAATTGTTATATTCGCACATGATTTTATACCCGCTACTGTGGTCTAACCCCTTAAATGCAGCTATCGAGGTTTTGGAAAATAGATTCCAATTTCAGGTCCTACCGCGTGACAAACTCAAAAATGATCGATCAATGAAACAAAAAGTTAAAACCAAATGTGGTCTTCAATTAACCGGTTAATCAAGCGATGTAAAATCAACTAATGAGTTTCACGTGGTGCCGTAACCAAGGTGATTTTTAAATCATATGTCTAATAACTCGCAATTAACCCACTTAAACTGTGTTGTTTGTTTTCGTGTTATTTATGCTCGTGTATTGCTATTAACGTGTGTTGTTTAGTCCATTATGTGTAAATATGCATCTTGTGTGTTGATCTACACGCTTTATGTGTGGTCGAGTAAGGGTGTTATTAATGGGGACAGCTACAAAGGTGTGTAATAATTTAATGCGTAAAAATTGTACACTCATGTGCGTAATTTTAACGCATTACGTGTGTAATTGTAACGCATTACGTGTTACCAAATATAGAATCAACATGTCAACGCGTGTCTATGTCTATATCTCATATACCGAACGCATACGTTTTGTTGTGTGGATTTTCATTTCCGTCATTCGATGACAAAATGCAACAGACCTGGCTGGATGAGATTACAAAATCGCGGGCACTGCAAAAATTCGATGCGCTGTACGCTTATATCGCCGATGCCGATGAACTTTCGGACGACGAACTCGACAAGATTTAAGAAAATCTTGAAATGGACGAGGAAAATTATTACAAAAATACTCACGATGTTTCGCTGTTTAATATGGAATATTCGTTGGGCAAATTGCGGCAACCCGTCGACAAAGGGAGCTTGATTGAGGGAATAAAAATAACTCAAGCGACGGCGATGTACTCCATACGTAAAAACAGTTTCGGTAAATGACTTTTTATTTACATGTAACATCACGTTGGAATATGTATTGAATAACGGCAACAATTGGCGTTATGTGGTAGCATTGACAGCTGGTATGCTGCAAGATAATTTCTTCAGCAACGATCGTCCGCGGTACATGAATTACGGGGCCATTGGTACCATTATCGGTCACGAAATAATACACGCTTTCGACAATGTGGGCAGGCACTTCAACGAGGAGGGCGAAATCGTCGACTGGTGGCAACCGAGCAGCGAAAATGAATTTTTCAAACGTGCGCGATGCCTAGTTGATCAGTACAGCAATTACACTGTCCGAGAGGTTGGCCTTCACGTAAGTACTTTTCCCTTACGATACACGTAATATTTTCACACCCCTTAACGTTTTTTTATCCGACCCCTTGATTACACACAGGAATTGTTGTGCCATCGAGGCCCTTCGATTCCTCCCTGCCATGCACAACGACGCATTTTTCTTTACGTTTGGCTTCTCCTGCAGGTGGACGGTGTGTTGACAGTCGACGAAAATATCGCTGACAACGGAGGTACAAAAGGGGCGTATCTCGCGTACAATGACTGGGTTGCAAAGAACGGGGAGGAGCCAAAATTGCCCGGAATTGACATGACGCCGCATCAACTATTTTGGATAAGCACGGCAACCGTATTGTGTACGAAATATCCACCAAATGAGTTAATTTACCATATTTATGGAGACATACACAGTCCGAACGAGTTTCGGACCGTCGGACCGATGTCGAACATTCCGGAATTCGCCGAGGATTTCGGATGCCCGCTCGGCTCCAATATGAATCCCACGAAAAAGTGCCGCGTCTGGTAACGCATCGCGAAATGAGCTCGCCTCGTTTAAACTTGTGTCAAAAGGATTACTGTTCAATTATATCGTATTCTTCAATACTGTATCTCCTTAAATATTGTAGTGTTTTTATTGCAAAAGTTCATGTTGGAACGTCTCGTAGATCATAAGAATCGGCCGAGTGTCAAAGTATTTGGTTAACTAACAAGCAATGGTTGCGAGGTCGATCTCTCCGATTTCGATGACATTTGGCATGCTTGTAGAATGGGTAAAAATAGGCGACAGGTGTTTTTTTTATCTGCGGAACCTGATTTTTAAGGATTAAAACGCACTGTCGAAAATTGGGGTGTTTTTCGTTTTTCGTCGATTAATCCGGGTCCTACTGTAGAGATCGAAAAGAAAAAGAAAAACACGTGACAAGTCGTCATCCGTCCAACGACTATATATTTGCCGAAACAAATCTTGTCGTTTCTTCTCTTGTCTATGGTGCGTTTCTCAGAATTGGAAAAAAATTCTTCCGGAAAATCGATGAAATGATGTTAGATTATGAAAAAAAAGTTTGTTTTGTTCGCCTGCTCGTTAAACGCATACAGTGTTAACGAGCTGATCAACAAACTTTAACATTACTGCTATTAAAAAATCTTGCCCTCGACCTATTTTATGTAGTTGATTTTTTTTCATCAGTTTTTTGTCGTGTCGCAAAGCACGGAAGATCTTAACGCAACAAACTTTTCGCCACGAGTGTATCGACAATGTATCCTCGACACCGTGCAACTCGAAAGAAGGGACCAAATTTCCGAATCAAATTTTCTTTGGGTCAAGGACACCTATTCTTGATTCGCCGGCATGAGCTGTCATTCGGAGGCAAAAATATACTGGGTGTCCCATTGTAACCTTACATCTAATCAATCTCGTAAAATATTGCTCCGATCAAGTATTAAGTATAATATAACTTTTAGGATTCCAAGGGGGACGTTAAAAAGAATAATTTTTAGTCCAAAGTTCGATATGGCGACGTCAAGATGGTCGACGTGTTTTTTTTTTAAACGAGAACATGACTTTTTGTACACATGTCGGCCATCTTAACGTCACCAGTTTGAATTCTAAACCAAAAAAGATTTATTTTTCGACGTCCCCCTTTGAACTCTAAAATTCTTATTATACCCAATACTTGATCAGCGCAGTATTTTTCGAGATAAATCAGGTGTAAGATTAAAATGGGACACTTGGTATGTTTCTTATAAATTGGAAGTGCCTCACGAATCACCGATGTTGGTTAAACACGCTCCAGTTTTGAGTTATACATTAAGAATGTCGTAATCGCTCGTCTCCATCAACTGATAACGAACGGGATTAGCATTTAAATACGACAAGAAGTGCACGTCATCGTTCAGTTTGCCAATAACGCACCAATTCGATTGATGTACCTGTTTCATGTCACCCTCAAACATCTTACATTTTCCAACTCGAGTAAAACCATTATCCGTGAAAAAAAATCTAATAAAACTAATAACTCAAACTTGATACGTATTTTTTACCGCGATTCGATTAGGAAACAGGGGGGGAGGGAAATCGTAGGCAACATCAGTACGACTGCAAACATGAGGCAGCAAACAGACATCCGGTGAGTTTTTCGACGTTTTCGTCAATCTGCTATTGAGTCAAGCGGAATAATTTGTAAGCCTCTTTCTATCAGGTAATTGAATATGTAAATTTTATTGGAAAACAAGAAATATCCGGCAGGGCACAACGTCAATCGGATCTTAACGATGAACGTTCCAAAGACATTCGATCTAGCCGTTGATTTAGGCGAAATTCCAAAAATGTATAATTCCTATATTTGTTTCGGCAGACTTGTGTGTAATTTCGCTTTACGAGAAAACTTTGGGCTTTCGCGAAAGTTCGAGACCTCATAAATCGTGTTTTGCGAGGACATTTATTTAGAGACGAGATTGAGAGAAAGTGTGTCACTAACGTATCCTGGCGTATTTTCGTTCAAGAATAACGACAGGGTGGAAGCCCCGCCGTCTAGGCCTTAAACGCGGGCTAACGGTAACTGCGGCTTGCTTCGTTCTATTAACCGTAGCCCCCGCCGCAAGCAAAGCAATGGTCGTACCAAATTCGTACTATTCGAACACTTGTTTGACGGCCGCATGCAACGATACGGGTACGTGGAGAGCCTTACCAATTTCCAAAACTCCAAAGTTGAAAAAATTCATGACAGGTCAAACAAGTGAATGTTTACACGAGTACTTTCATCTCTAGCTACCATGATCTCGAACAACATGGATCGTAGCGTCGAACCTTGCGACAATTTTTACAGGTACGTGTGCGGTGGATATCTAAATTCGGCGAAAATACCTGACGGCGAAGACTCCATAGATGTTTACGCCAGAACTGAACGCAAACTGTACGAGCAACTTAGAGCTATCGTCGAGGCCGAGATTGCACCCAAAGAGCCTAGAGCTTACGGACTAGTGAAAAAATATTACAAGTCGTGCATGAACGAGTGTAAGTCACAGTGAGCAGTGTCACCGAGCATTCTAAAAAAACATGGGTCATCCTAAATACTATTTGGTATTTATCCTAACGAAGGACACGGTTCTTTCTATAGGAGGACTCGAAGACGAAGACTTTTGACAAATCTCTAGAGGTGCTCTGATTATATTTCCAATGAACAATGCATAAGACACATTGTAACGAAAGGAAAACCACAACTGATTCTGTGCCGATAAATGAAATATTTGTACAGCCGCGATCGAAGCGAGAGGGGTGCAACCTCTCCTTGCGAGTTTACGAAGGTTCGGTGGATGGCCGGTGATCGAGGGTGCTTTATGGGACGAAACTAAATTTGACTGGACAAAAGGCCATGAATTACACAAATCCAGCCACCCTTTCCGGCATATCATTAAAGCCGAAGTCGTTGTAAATCGACCAAACTCTACAGAATACGTCATCTATGTACGTATTCGCGTTTCGGTAAAATCCACCAATCGCACCGAACAAACAACATAACGGAATATTTTTATAGATTACCCCACCCAAAGGGTCAATTTTTGATTATTCTAACTCGAAGGATTTTTTCAAGAAAACCCTTCCCGCCTATTTCATTGGTACATGAACTACGGGGCCATTGGGGCTGTTATCGGTCACGAGATAACACACGGCTTTGACGGTCGGGGAAGATGGTTGGACGAGAGAGGCGAATCCGCCGACTGGTGGCAACCGAGCAGCGATACAGAATTTCTCAAACGTGCCCAATGCATAGTTGATCAGTACAACAATTACACCATCAAAGAGATCGGCCTTCACGTAAGTGCATTTTCGTATCGTTATACGCGATATTTTCGCAACCCCTTTATGTTTTTTATCCGACCCCTTGATAACGAGCAGGGATTTTCGTGTCATCGAGGGCCTATGGTTTCCTCCTACTGTGCACAGCAGGTCATTTCTCTTTACGTTTGCCTCTTCTTGCAGGTAAACGGTGAATCGACACAGGACGAAAATATCGCTGATAATGGAGGTATAAATGGAGCGTATCTCGCGCACAACAATTGGGTTGCGAAGAACGGGGAAGAACCAATATTGCCAGGAATCGAGATGACGTCGAATCAACTATTCTGGATAAACACGGCAGCTTTGATTTGTAGGAAATATACACCGAATGGGTTAATTTCCTATATCCATAGGAACGAACACAGTCCGAATGAGGCTCGGATCATTGGACCGTTATCGAACATTCCGGAATTCGCCAAGGATTTCGGATGCCCTGTCGGCTCCAATATGAAACCGACGAAAAAGTGTCCTGTTTGGTAATGCATCGCGAAATGAGATGACCTCGTTTAAGGTAGTTCCTCTGCGAAAATCTCAACCAAAAGTTTACATACCATGTTCATGTTTAAAAGATTGATAATTGGTTTAATTAGTAATAAATAAAATTAAAAACTACGCAATATTGACTCGGCATTAGTAGATAATACGATGGATATCATTTATTGCCGTAAAATATATTTTATATTGTGTTTTTCATCTACCATTGCCAGTAAACTTTTTGCCGGGACTGTCCAGGCTTTGCCCCAATTGTTTTTTTTCCAGGCTTTGCCAGGCTTTGCCAGGCTTTGCACCAAAAATGTGAGGGCTTTTCATGGTTATATCTTGGAAACTAGATGGTGAATCATTCTCATTTTTTTTCACATTATTCGTGATATCTTACTCTAGCTTATCCTCGTTTTTTATCAATTTCTTAATTTTAGTTTTGACGGTAAAATTAATGATGCTCTGTTTGGCCATCATAACGCATTTGTTGCGTGTAAACCAAGCCAACTTTAAGTGTAAATATCTCAGGTTTGGGGTGGTCAAACTTATTCAAATTGCACAGATGTTTGGATAATGTATTGAATAACATATATGTCAAATTTTAACCATTTCTTAATTCGACTCTTCTGTGGAGGTACTACCTTAAGGTAATCCTTTCGCCAGGCTTCAGTCCATAGGGTTTTCATAATTTTTTTTTAACTTCACTAAATATATTAATAATCGTCTCTGCAAAATTTCAAGGTCGATTGTCGATCTAATTACAGAGAAAAAAATATTAAAGTTGCGTATTCTTGTGAAGGACGTCCGAGACGATATATAAAAACCCCATTTCCGGTCGCTGGAAAAG
This sequence comes from Ophion slaviceki, assembly GCA_944452715.1. Taxonomy (NCBI): domain Eukaryota; kingdom Metazoa; phylum Arthropoda; class Insecta; order Hymenoptera; family Ichneumonidae; genus Ophion; species Ophion slaviceki. Next base: position 26,519,565 of record OX101793.1, on the reverse strand, counting down.
TGTATATAATAGTGGGAATCCGTCAGATACTTAAAAATAATGAGATTTACAAACTTAACACTTGTAGTAATCCAATGCTCTCAGACAAAAAAACTACGCCTATTGACCTAATTTTTATGTAACATCAAGTTTAATTTGAACTTCCGGTACTGGATTGATTAACACTTGCTACGATAAAGAGACGTGACAGCAAGGCTACAGCTGACTGTATTCCTCACCTCATTTTACTCACTCGAATTTCCAGACATATTGCATTTTTAACCGACATATTTCGCCGACACAAATTTTCCACGGTTGTTTACCAGCCGTTATCCGAATACAATGCTTCATATCTCCCGCACCTGACATTATTTTGACAGATCGACGTTGAAAAGCATGGAGGTTAAACTCGCCTAGTCGAGGAAAAAGAGACGGAGATAAAACCAATGTTATCAAATATCAAACCTAGAAATAATGCGCGAATCGTTGGAATAACATTTTTTCATTTCTCCAATTAAATGTGAACATTCATTAAACAGTTTACACATGGCAAATTTTAGTTATCACAAAATAATTGTGTTGCATATGTTAAAAATATAAATTGTAACAGCCTCAAGTATGATCAGTGGTACACTGAAAAAAAAAATTCGTTCATCCATCCAAAATTCAGTTGGTTTAACAAAATGTATCTTTAAATACGTTCAACTTGATTTTTTATTGGCATAACAGAACGGTATAGTTGGTGATAAAGAGTATAGTGATGTAAACTGTAGGTTATTTAGCATGTCTGAGCAACTGTTAAAACAACAAAATTTCGAGACAGCACTATGCATTTTGCACATTCAACGATTCATTTTTCTCAGTGTATGACTAGTGTGAAGCGATAGGATTACCGTAAACTTGTCTCAAGGATTACTTTTGAATTTCATCATATTCTTCAATACCGTATTTTCTTTAATATTCTAACTTTTTAATTGCAAAAGACCATGTTGGAACGTCTCGTAGATCATAAGAACCGGCCGAGTGTCAAAATATTCTGTCAACTAAGTAGCTGAGAGAGAGAGAGAGAGAAAGAGAGAGAGAGAGAGAGAGAGAGAGAGAGAGAGAGAGAGAGAGAGAGAGAGAGAGAGGAGAGGCGTTTATTGCAGGCTCTGGAATAAAATTCCTACGAGCACCGTTGCTTTCATATTAGTTACATCAGATATAAAAATCAATCATAATACGTTGAAAGAGGAAGGTTTAGCGCGAAGAGGCAGAGAGAGTGTGAGCGAAGAGACGACGATGAAAAAAGAAAAACACGTACGTGATGTTGCACGAGTTCGCCGATGATTGTTCGAGCACCAACGTTAATAACAAGTAGAAAGAGAAAAACACTCGCAAAGACGCGCTTCGTCCGATGGCTATATATGTTTGCCGAAACAAATCTTCTCGCGGTCGCACGTGTCGCGGCAATAGTTTCTTCTTTTGTCTGTAATGCGTTTTTCAGAATTGGAAAAAAATCCAGAAGATCGACAAAATTATGATGAACGATGAAAAAAAAAGTTTTTTTACACTTGCTCGTTAGACGCATAGATTGTCAACGTGCAGATCAACAAACTTGAACATCACTGCTATTAAAAAAGCATGCCCTCGACCAATGTAGTTGATTTTTTTTCATCATTTTTTTTGTCGTATCGCCAAGCATGGAAAATCTTAACGCGTCAAATTTTTCGCCACGAGTGTATCGAAAATGTATTCTTGACACGGGCTGTGGCACTCGAAAGGATAGATTAGAAGGCGGAATCAAGTTTTCTTTGTGTCAAAGACACGTATTCTTTGTTCGCCGGTATGAGCTGTCATCCGAGCGAAAAATATGTTTCTTTTTAATTGAAAGCGCCTCGGAAATCGCTTATTCTGTTAGAACACGCTCTAGACGTAAGTTACACTATAAGAATGTCGTAATCGCCTGTCTCCATGAACTGACAACGAGAGGAATTAGCATTTAAATACGGCAAGAAGTGCGCGCCATTATTCAGTTTGCCAATAACGCTCAACGTGGATTATCCTCAGTGCTTCACCTTACCCTCAAGCACCCTACATTTTCCCATTCGATCAAAATAAATAATCCGTGAAAAAATCCAATAAGACTAAAAACGTAAACTCGATACGTATTCGTGACCGTGATTCGATTAGGAAAAACGAAGGGGGGGTGGAGGGGAATCATTGGCGACATGGGGATGACTGCAAGCATGAAGCAGCGGACGGACACCGGGTGAGTTTTTCAACGTTCTCATCGATCCGCTATTAACTCAAGCGTGAAATAAGTTTTTAAACGTCTTTCTCTCAGACTTTGGTTAATCGAATATATCAATTTTATTTGAAAGCAAGGAGCATCCGGTAGGGCACAACGTCCATCGAACGTTGACGATGAACTTTCAAAGATATTCGATCTAGCCATTATACTAGGCGAAATTCCAAAAACTCATCATTCGTATGTTTGTTCAACCTGGCAGACTTGTGCGTAATTACACTTTAAGGGTTCGTCTCACTTTAGACGCTAAAAAGGCTATTTTCATGAATTTTTTGATATGTTCATATTTTAGATATTGATATAAAAGTTGTTACACTTAATAAATACACGTTCGAAATACATATAAGTTGTTTTGAATTTGTTTAAGTCACTACTTATAGATGAAAATGGTAGTTAAAAAAATGTTCTAAAAAAATTGTAGGTCTGCGCTGTTGATGAAATCTCGGAGATGGATCATCCGAAAAAAAAATCCAACGGTTTTAGATACAGTACGTTAGTGGCTATAGCGCATATCAACCGATTTTTTATATATGCAAAAATAACAAAATGGCGCACTTTTTTCGAAAAAAACGTGTTTCTATCACTGTTTTTGGCAAAAAAAAATTAGTAAATATAACACAAAAATTAAATCCTTAATATGCGCTATCGCTATAGTTGTAAAGAATATGTGATTAAAATTTCATAAGGATCGGTTTAGTAGTTTCGAAGATTTTATCAAAAAGCCGTCGAGAAACGTTGTTTCGAGAAAAACGCGTTTAAAGTTTGTTTGAGTTACATAAATACATACAAAACATTTTAAATGTATTTCGCAAGTGTATTTATCAAGTGTAACACCTTTGAAATCAATATCTATAATATAAATCTATCAAAAACACTCTTGAAGCTAACCTTTTTTCGCTTGTAAAGTGAGAAGACACCTTAAGAGAAAACTTTGGGCTTTGACTTTCGGGAAAGCTCGATACCTCATTAATCGTATTCTTCGAGCACATTTATTTAGAGACGAGATTGAGAGGAAATACGTCACTAATGTATTCTGACATATTTCCACTCAAGAATAACGACAGGGTGGAAGCGCCGCCGTCCAGGCCTGAAACGCGGGCTAACGGTAGTCGCGGCTTGCTTCATTCTATTAGCCGTGGCCCCCGCCGTAAGCACAGCGATGGTCGTAACAAGTTCGAGTTCGTGCAATGGCACAGACTGCGCAGCGGCAGGTTCGTACGAATAGCTAAGCACGGAATAAAAAATAAAAATACAAATATATTTGGTAATGCGACCTAGGTGTGGGAGGTGTTAGCAAGCAAAGCCAGGAGGTACGCAACGTTTCCGAGCACGGGGGCAACAGCAAAACTTGTTTCACAGCCGCATGCAACGATACGGGTACGTGAAGCGCCCCCTTGCCAATTACCAAAACTCGAACGTTGCAAAAATTCGTCTCTCTTACTCGGCATAGCACGTCGAACAAAAAAATGTTCACACAAGTATTTGTGTCTCTAGCTACCATGATCTTGAACAACATGGATCGTAGCGTCGATCCTTGCGACAATTTTTACATGTACGCGTGCGGTGGTTACCTTAATTCGACGAAGATACCTGACGGCGAAGACTTCGAAGATTATTACAGCAGCACTGAACGCAAAGTGTACAAACAACTTAGAGCAATCGTCGAGGCCGAAATTGAACCCAACGAGCCCAAAGCATACAAACTGGTGAAAAAATATTACAAGTCGTGCATGAACGAGTGTAAGTCATGAACAGTGCCGTTTTTACGTTTATAAAACAAAACCAAGATCATGCAGTAATTTGCGAGCATTTCAATTCGGTGTGAATGAATTGGTACAACGAATGAGTATTCGCATCAACTGTTGCAATTCAACTCTTCCATGGGTAATTCTTAAAGTCAATCCTCAATCAATTCTGAGAATCAACCAGAATAAATTTGACTTCTATCGTAACAAAGGACGTGGTTCTTTATGATAATGAGGAGGCTTAAGGTTCTTATGGGGTTAAGTCAACATGTTACCACCGAGCTGAAATTCTTTCTGGAACTTTATAACCGCTTTGCTGATCATCCTGGGCAGTTTGAATGCGATCAACAGTACCGTTTTTATTTTAGAAAAAAAAATCGGCAACTCGACGTATTTCGTGGGTTAATTACATTACACTTATGGACAACTTCCGATCCTTTTTCAGTACATTATTAACAGCTGCTAAGTGAATGTTACCACGGAGCTGAGAAAATAGGTTCGGTTCGACTAATTATCGGACGAACCCTTGGTACCGTGAAAATGAGGATTCACAGTACCGTTATAAAAGTATTAATGTTTTTGATAGCGAATTTGTGCGAAAATCAAGAACACAGAAATCAGACTGTGCAATCATGGCAACGTCGTTGACGGCACAAATGCTACCTTTCTTATTGGTATTCGGTAATTATGCACGAGAACCTCAAACTACTCGGTCAGGATAATTAACAATGAATATTATTGGTACCTATTCTCTTAATTAGTAATAACTACTTAACATTAATTTAATAACTATGTTCAGACATTATACATTTCTAGACATGTCTAGACATTTCTCGACAAAGACAAAATAGTGCGGATTTTTTTTTACACATAATTTTTTTTTGCGTATCGGAAAATTATTAAAGTTTTTTATTTCTTCGACATTATAGACAGCTTAAGGAGGTTGAAGCGATTCACTTGAGTCAAATGACGGTTTATTGATTTTCTTTACAATGAACCTCAAAAAAATGCATACGAGGTACTGATTTATTATGTATATGCTAATTTTTTAAATACATAATTAAAGGGCAAAATTATGCATTTTAATATTTTTATTAGGTAAAGTAGAAAAACTTTTGTGTTACTACCAACTTGAAAAAGTATAGTATTATTGATGATTATTATGAAAAAAAACTACGGCAACGAATGTATTATACAATCCAGTATAAAATTTTGAGTAATTTATAATTATGCCTATTCATATTTACGTCACGAGATTATTGGCCCATGATTTACGATGGGCAAGATGAGGATTTTTTTCTAAATGGTTACAAAGGTTCAGTTTGCGTTAATCCGTTGTTAGAAATGGTTTACCTTGGTGCTAAATAACAAAAAAATTACATAACCTTTAGTGTGAAAGTCTTGCACATCTAAACGCACGTTAAATTACATATACCAAACTATTTTGTATCTCTGGTGTTTGGTGGTGAGAAAAGTTCAAAAAATTTGTGAAGACTCAGTACAGTCTAAACAATAACATGTATTTTTTCAAATTTAACCTTGCATTGTGCCTAACGCTCCAACCTCCTTAAGTATATACTTTTTCTTGCCAGCGGTATGTTTTTTCACCCGACCGATATTAATTTTTGACAGGTCCTTGGGCCGATTTTGAGGTTACGAACGAGGCGCATGTGTCTTTAACTTCGCGACACTTCTGCCAACCTGGCCATTATGATATACCACGATTTACGACGTCGCCAATTCGCTTTGCCTTAATTGAGCGTGAAAAAGTTACATAAAATATTTATACAAAGTAATGAAAACACTTAAAGTAATCACCGAATTTTCGAAAATGTATATTTTTAGAAATAGATGTAGAAAAATAGTTCCAAAACGTACGTTTAATATGACGATTGTTTGAAAGCTAACAGTTGGTAACAGTCAATCGGCTCCGTGCATAAGCATGGGGCGCTCCCCTCGTACATCATCCCCGACGGCTAAACGTCATAACAACCTTAAAGACAAAGCTTTCTCTCCGAATTTCTAAAAGGGTCGATTATACTTCTAATGGAGAATATATGAGACATATTATAACGAAAGAAAAAACAACTTCTTTTCTGACGATAAATTAAATATGTGTATAGCCGCGATCGAGGCGCGAGGGGTGCAACCTCTCCTTGCGGATTTGCGGAGGATCGGTGGATGGCCGATGATCGAGGGTGCTTCGTGGAATGAAAGTAACTTTGAGTGGACTAAAGCAATCTACGAATTACGCAATTCCGGCCACACTTTCGATCATTTTATACACTTCCACGTCGATGAGAGCAAAATCAACCATACAGAATACGCCATCTATGTACGTATTCGCGTTTCGGTAAAACCCGGCAATCGCACTGAACAAACAACACAATGAAATATTTCAATAGATTAGCCCCCCGGAGAGGACACTTTATTATAATTCCGGTTACAATCAATTGGTGCGCCCGAGGAGTGAACTTATGCTCTATATCGCTATAACTCTTGGCGCTCAGAATAATACCGGCACTGAAGAAGAACTTGAAGAGACTATGAAATTCGCATCCGATTTGCTAATGGTGAGTGCATATCTTCGAATCACGCGACAAAGGATAAAGTGGCCGTGATCAAGAATCGCGTTTGAATTTAAAAAAGTACGTGCTTCTGATTCGATGAGAAACGAATGTACGAGAAACGTATTTTTATTTATTCCCGATAAAGACATTTTCCGAAATCGTTAAAATTAAGTAAAAGCACGAAGCCTAGTATGTTTGAGCAATATGAGAATTGGATGAGAGTAGCGATTTTTTTTCATATGGAACGTGATCGTTATATTGTATCGGAACTGTCAACACGGCTTTGCAGATGAGAAATATTTTAGTGATAGAATCGATTGATTCCTGTTCTTTTCGCTATTTGCAAGATATCAAAGTCGGAGACTACTATTAATAATACAGCAGCGATTCCAATGACACTTACGGAATTGAAGATGAACTACCCAAACATACCTTGGCAAGAATACATTTGCGCAATGATGCCGTCGACGGTCTCCATCCCGAAAAACGAAGTCATGATCCTTGACACACCAATCTACTTCACCCGATTAGACAAATTAATGTCCAATACCTCAAAGAGAGTTCTGGCTAATTACATAGCGCAAACTACCGCATTGGCTTCATCAATTTATGTCAGCAAAAAACAGCAGTCATTGGCTGCTCCTGAAGGAAACACCGTGGCATCAGCGAAATGGAAAATGTGCATTGAAACAGTTTGCAGTCTATCATTCGTCCTCGAATCTATGTACGTGAACCGACACTTGAGCGCCGATACCAAAAAAGATGTTGTCTCAATAATGGACGATGTAAGCAAAGCTATTAGAAAAATGTTGGAAACGGTACGTAGAGATTTATTCGCGGATTCGTGCGCATTAATAATCCAATGTCCGCATTTACGGGAGTGGGAGTGCCGTACACTGCAAAAACAAACGTGTTGTTTTTACACATTAGGTGTGTAAATGGCTGTAGACACTTTTTACACGTTCTAACGTGTGTGAAAGAGAACGGTTCAAAAATAACAACGATAGATGCGTTCGACCAATACACTTACGTGTGTTATTTTCTCATACACGTTAAAACGTGTAATAAGTGTGTACAGCCATTGAAACACTCCAAGTGCGTAAAAACAGCACACTTATTTATGCAGTACTGTATATACATGGGATGCGTCGGAATAATAAATTGAATAACAAAAGCTTTTTATCGTCAATATATAGGCACTTATTGGACTGAACTCGACAGCACTTATGTATTACTCTGTACACTGAGAAAAAGAAATCGTTGAATGTGCAAAATGCATTTTGTTGTCTCGAAATTATGTTGTTTTAACAGTTGCTCAGACATGCTAAATAAGCTACAGTTCACACCACTAAAACTATCAGTTAGATTAACAAAACGTTTGTTATGCCAATCAAAAATCAAGTTGAACGTATTTAAAGATACATTTTGTTAAACCAGCTGAATTTTGGTTGGGTGAACGAATTTTTTTTTTTCAGTGTAGTATGTATGAGAGGTTTATCTTGTCTTCGCATTGGCTAGTTTCTCATACAGCTTCACGATGACAGCCGCTGTTTGCTTGTCGGTGATGGCCTCGAAACAAAAACACGTAGCTAAAGATTCAATGCAGCTATCGAGGTTTTGGACAATAGATTCCAATTTCAGTTTCTACCACGTGACAAACTCAAAAATGATCGATCAATGAAACAAAAAGTTAAAAACAAATGTCGTCTTCAATTAACCGGTTAATGAAGCGATGTCAAATCAACTAATGAGTTTCGCGTGATGCCGTAATCAAGGTGATTTTAAAAACATATGTTCAATAACTCGCAATTGGCACACTTAAGCTGTATCGCTTTTTCCCGTGATATTTTTGCTCGTGTATTGCTATCAACGTGTGTTGCTTAGTCCATTGTGTGTAAATATGCGTCTTGTATGTTGATTCTACACGCTTTATGTGTGTTCGAATAAGCGTGTTTTTTATGGGGACAGCTACGAAGGTGTGTAATCATTTAATGCATGAAAAATACACACTTGTGTGTGTGTAATTTTAACGCAATACGTGTGTAATTGTAACGCATTACGTGTTACGAAATGCATAAGTGTGTAGAATCAACATGGCAAAGCGTGTCTAACCTTTATGTTGTGTTACTTCTATATACTTTGAACACGAGTCAAACACGCCTAGTTTTTGCAGTGTAGACTATAAGCTGTTCGACGGTGACCATGTCACAACCTATACGTTTTTGGCTGATCCATTAACCAATGTCATTCATAAACGATGTCAAATTCTATTCGTCCGCACTTGCCGACTTTCGATGATCGTGCATTCGAATGTTCGTAACTCTCGCATGAGAAATAATCAACGTAGTAATGGCGCGCGCTATCTCGTATAACGAACGCATACGAACTGTCGTATGGATTTTTATTTACGTTGTTGGATGACGAAATGCAACAGACCAACTGGCTGGACCAGATTGCAAAATCACAAGCACTGCGAAAATTCGATGCACTGCGCGGTTTTATCGCCCACGCTGATCAACTTTCGGACGACAAACTCGACAAGATTTACGAAAAGCTTGAAATGGACGAGGAAAAATATTACGAAAATGTTCACAAGATCTCGCTGTTTAATACGGAATATTCGTTGGGCAAGTTGCGGCAACCCGTCGACAAAAGGAGCTTAATTGAGAGTTTTAAGATTACCGAGGTGGATGGGGAGTACTCACCGTTTGACAACAGTGTCGGTAAATAACTTTGTATTTAAATGTAACCGTTCGTTGGAATATGTATTGAATAATGGCAACGGATTGGCGTTATGTGGCAGCATTGACGGTTGGTATGCTGCAAGATAATTTCTTCAGCAAAGATCGACCGCGGTACATGAATTACGGGGCCATTGGGACTATTATCGGTCACGAAATAATACACGCTTTCGACAATGTGGGCACGCACTTCAACGAGGAGGGCGAAATCGTCGACTGGTGGCAACCGAGCAGCAAAAATGAATTTTTCAAACGTGTGCGATGCCTAGTTCATCAGTACAGCAATTACATCGTCCGAGAGGTTGGCCTTCACGTAAGTACTTTTCCCTTACGATACACGTGATATGTTCACACCCCTTAACGTTTTTTTCCGACCCCTTGATTACACACAGGAATTGTTGTGCCATCGAGGCCCTACGATTCCTCTCTGCCATGCACAACGACGTATTTTTCTTTACGTTTGGCTTTTCCTGCAGGTGAACGGTGCGTTGACAGTCAACGAAAATATCGCTGACAACGGAGGTATAAAAGGAGCGTATCTGGCGTACAGCAATTGGGTTGCGAAGAACGGGGAGGAACCAACATTGCCAGGAATTGACATGACGCCGAATCAACTATTTTGGATGAGCGCGGCAAACGCTAAGTGTAAGAAATCCACACCGAATCACCTCATTTCCACTATCGATATCGACGAGCACGGTCCTCGGGAGTTCCAGATCATCGGATCGATGTCAAATATTCCGCAATTCGCTACGGATTTCACATGCCCGCCCGGATCCAAAATGAATCCCACGGAAAAGTGTTCCATCTGGTAATGCATCGAAATGAATTGGCCTCGTCTATACTCGTCTCAACAATTACTCTCCAATACCTTATCTTAAATATTCTTGCTCATCTATTAGAAAATACCATGTTGAAAGCATATGTTGAGAGAGAGAGAGAGAGAGAGAGAGAGAGAGAGAGAGAGAGAGAGAGAGAGAAGTGGCGTTTATTGCATGCTCTGGAATAAGTTCCCTAAAAGCACCGTGCCTAAATATCAATTGCGTAAGTTATACAAATGTAGTATGCTCCGTTGGAAGAACGAAGGCTTAGAGAAAGCGCTAGCGAAGAGAGGACGATGAGAAAATAAAAATACGTACGTGATAATGCACAAATACGGCGAGCATTGTTCGAGCACGTACGTTGATAACAAGTAAATTGGAAAAAAAACACGTGTTTTGTTCGACGGTTAGTTATTTGCCGAAACGAATCTCGTCGAGATCGTACGTCGCGGCAATCGTTACTTCCCTCTCAATTATGCGGTTGTCAGAATTGAAAAAAAACAGCCTTCTGAAAAATCGACCACATTATGGTAAATGATGATTTTTTTTCTTCGACAGTTCGTTAAAGCCATGCGGTTGTAACGGGCCGATCGACAATTTTTACCATTACTGCGATTCTAAAATCATGCTCTCAACCTATTTGATGTAGGTGATTTTTTCTCCCCAATTTCCGGTTGCATCGCATGGCACAAAGAGTCCGTACGCGACAAACTTTTCGCCACTATTGTATGGACAATGTATCCTTGGCGCGTGCTATAGAAGTCGAAAAAATGGATAACAACTCGAAATCACGTGTTGCTATGTGTAGTCGACGCGTCTTCTTTTTTCGTCATTATGAGCTGAAAATATGTATTTCTTTCAAATTGAAAATGCTTCGCGAATCGGCTTTTGCGTTCAAAAACGCTCAATATGTAAGTTATACTTGAATAATGCCGTGCTCGTCTCCATCAACTGATACCGAGAAGATTGGGCATTTAAATACGGCATGAAATGCACGGCCCATCATTCAATTTGCCAACAACGCACTGTTGTACCTCAATCTCAAACATCTTACATTTTCCAACGCGAGTAGAAAAATTATCCGTGGAAAAATGCAATGATATTAATAACATAGATTCGATAGAGCTTTGAAAATGGCATATGATTAGAAAAAAGCAACGAACGATGGCGACATCCCTATGACAGCAAGCATGAGGCAGTGGACCGAAATCAGGTGAGTTTCCAACGTTTCCATCGATCTGCTATCGATTCAGGTGAAAAAAAATTGTTTGAACCCTTTTCGATTTGCCCGTGGATGAGTGAATATTATTTATAAACAAGGAATATCCGCTAGGGCGCAGCATCCATCGGACGTTGACCATGAACGTTTCAGACATTCGATCTATACGTTATTTTAAAAGAAATTCCAAAAACTTATCATTCGCGAATGCCCAAGGCCTCATTGAGGAATCATCACAGTGAAACGGGTCGGGAAATAGCTGATCTTCGCGATTTTTTTCGATGGTTAAAATACGCTGATCAGTCTGATTTTTTTATGTTGAATCAAAGCACTCATGAAGAAAAGAAAATAAAGATTTAAACGTTTGTTTTCTTTTTTAACGGTTGAAAAGGTATTCGAAAAAAAGGAGTCCTCACGGTGTACGCGGTATTGGCCGTAAATATTATATGAAACAACAATTGCAAAAAGATGATTAATCAGTATGAAATATATGCTATCTTGTCATGGAGGTTTTTTTTATCAAAATTGAAAAAATAGCGTCATTTTGAAAAAAAAAAGTATCGAATTTTACCTATTTTTTTGACAATTTTTCGGTTAAAAGGATATGAAGATTAAAAAAAAAAGCTTCTATAGCAAGTTAAAGAATGGTGTGAAGAATGTTGCCTCAAAATTTGAGGCGGATAGCTTGAAAACTCTTCATTTGAGAGTGTACAACCCCGACTAGAAATTTTGATCCGGCAGCCTGAAGACTGATCAAGCCGCTATCAAGCTGCGGTCCGTAATACCGTAGTACGGCACGTCTGATCAGTACCGGATGTCCCGCGAACGAGTGGAAACGTAGTCCGGCGCGAGTAGGCACCCTGAACAGGGCCGAAGTACGGTAGCCTGCATGCCGCCGTAATATGGCGTCCATAGACGTAGTTGGCGAATCAAGATTTTGAGGTGAGGTTTCATTCCACGTCTGCGATATACAAACCGCATGAACTAATTGTTTATATACAAACATGGACTAATTGTTCATATACAAACGAACTGAAGCGATGTTATTTAATAATACATAATTCAAACTATTCTTAATGGCAAAACTTAAAATTACTGTATATTAGGGGTGTGCGGGTACCCGATTGACTCGGGTACCCGATGTTCGGGTCGGGTCGGGTACCCGACGGGCTTCGTTTTTGCATTACCCGCCTCTATCGGGTACCCGAATTTGGTTTTTGGGTATTCGTAACAGACTCAGAGATCCGTATCTATTATTTATGTTTATTTTTATTTTTTATCTAGGTGTATCGATCGAATAATGGGAGAAAACGAAAACTCGAAGAAGGCGTTAAATCGAATAAATCATAATGCTGTAAAGATCTTTTTTCGTCTCACTTCTCTATTCTTTATTCTTTCATTTTTTCGGTCGGTTACTCAATAAAGTACGAGTATTCCAGTCTGGTCACGAGTACTCGAAAACCTCGGATACCCGTTAAAGTTCGAGTATTCCCGTCCGATCACGGGTACCCGAAAAATTCGGGCTACCCGAAAAATTCGGGCTACCCGAAAAATTCGGGTACCCGATCCGAATCATAGTCTAATTACCCGACCCGACCCGACCCGACCAATTCTGCTACCCGCACACCCCTACTGTATATATATACCTGTGCGCGCGCGCGCGCGCGCGTGTGTGTGTGTGTGTGTGTGTGTGTGTGCCGATGGCAGAATGCTGCCGTCGGCGGTGCCCATCGAGGAAAACCAAGTTGTGCTCGTTGACACACCAAGCTACTTCACCCGATTGGAGGCATTAATGACAAATACCTCAAAGAGAGTTCAGGCCAACTACATAGCGCTGACTACCGCATTGAATTCTATAAAGTACTTCGACAAAGAAATGCTCTAAATGGAACAGCAGTTATTGGCTGCTGTTATGGGAATTACCAAGGCAAAGCCTAGATGGAAAATATGCGTTGAGAGCGTTACCAGTCTCTCATTCGCCATCGAATCTATGTACGCGAGTCAACACTTGAGCGCCGATACCAAAAGGAAAGCTGCCTCAATGGTGGATGATGTAAAAAAAGCGTATAGAAAAATTTTGGAAACGATACGTCGAGATTTTTTGTATTACTTGACCATCTCACAACATATACGTTTTTCACTGATTCGTTCACCAATGATATGTATCAACCTTATCTCTTTCTATTCGTCTGCACGTTACTATTATAATATTCGCAGTGCCGGATTTATACTTTTTAAGTATAGGCCACTCGACTTTGTGCCGCCCCTCCTATCTCAGTCACTTGTACCTATCACCCCTCCTATCTCAGTCACTTGTATTTACCTAGCAAACGTATGAATTAATCATAATACTATAATGGAAAAAAAATTACAATTTTTTACGAGATTTTTTATTAGCAAAATCATCCATAATATCATCATGGTTTATGGTGTTCGTTATCTCTGCCGCTACATAGAGAAGAGCCAAAGAGTTTAGTTTCTCTTGAGATAATAAAGACCTATGATAATTCGTCACTCGTTTTAAACATGAAAATCTCCTTTCTCCAGAACAATTTGTAGACGGAGTGCAGAGCGCGATACGGAGGGCTATATCCAGGTTAGGGTAAACGTTGCACAGGGAGTGGTTCCTCAAAAATGTTGAGGGATTGAGTAATGATGTTGATTCAGGTTTCTCTGCAGTCTTGTTAGAGGAACCGTGACTGTAAAAATGTACACATTCCTAAACCAAATCATCTTCTGAATCATTTGGATGATTTTTCCAAAGCAAGCGCCAGTTTTACTTGTAATATTTTTCAGTGCCTTTAAGATCCGCCGCCCCCTAAAGTTTCCCACCCCTAGGCCGCGGCCTATACGGCCTATTGGCAAATTCAAGACTGAATATTCCATACTTTCGAAGGGGAAATAATCGACGTAGTAATCGCGCTGTTTGTTCGTTTCTCATTGGGTGACGAAACGCAACAGGCCAACTGGATGGACCAGAATACAAAGTCGAGGACACTGCAAAAACTCGATTCGATGTCCAGTTATTTCGCCTACTCCGATCGTATTTCGGACGACAAGCTTGACGCGATTTACAAAAATCTCGAAATAGACGAAGACAATTATTACGAAAATGTTCACAAAGTCTTGCTGCTCAATATGGAACATTCTTTGGGCAAATTACGAGAACCCGTCGACAAAAGTGACATGTTAGATGAAGAGCCAGCTAGAAAGATCGCATTGTACAGCCCGTTGAAAAACATTTTCGGTAAATAGCTTTATATTTCAAAGGGTTACATCTACCCAGAGACCCGAAAAAAATTGCCAAATTCCGAAGAAAAGGTCGGGAAACGGTTGGTGGAAAGGAAACGTATTTTTCTTTAAAACAAAGGTACATATATATTGAGAGCTTTAAAAAAATTAACAAAAAAATACAGAAAGCCAACAAAAACATGACCGCCGGCAGATGATGAAATTATTTGCGCGTCGTTTGGCGGTGGGCACTCTCCAGTTTAAATGGTACATCCGAAATCTAAAAATCAAACGGGTCATTTAGGTTAACAATAAATACGAGTCGTTGACGATCGTCGCTTTTTAAAATCATTTTTTTTTAACAACGTGACCACGAATTGAAACTCGAGCATACAAAATCAATGAAAAAAGTCGTTATTTTTACGTAACTATTAAAAAATGGAGATCGATTTTTAAGAAGTGCGATCGCTAGCGACCTTTAAACGTTTCTCATCGTATCTCCTGTAAATTTGGAAACAATCCATTAAGTGGTTCTCGAGATATTATGTTCACCAATTATGAAAACAGCGTTTCGAGAAAAACGCGTTTGAAGTTTGATGCTGCTACCGCTCGCTTGGCCAACTGTTAGCTGGCCAAGCTGCAGCTCATTCAATTTTAGGAATATTTCAATGCCATTTTCAGGGATTATAGCTAGAAGGTGATACTATCGAATAAATATATTTTTGAAAAACGCAATTTTTTTACCTCGGTAGATGTAGCCCGTTAACGTGACTTTGCGTATAAGTATGTATCGAATAATGGCGACAATTGGCGTTATGTGGCAGTATTGACGGCCGGTATATTGCAAGGTGCTTTCTTCAGCAAAGATCGACCTCGTTACTGGAATTACGGTACACTTGGGTTCGTGAGCGTTCACGAAATGACAC
The DNA here is from genome assembly GCA_944452715.1 of Ophion slaviceki. NCBI lineage: Eukaryota > Metazoa > Arthropoda > Insecta > Hymenoptera > Ichneumonidae > Ophion > Ophion slaviceki. The sequence goes on along the minus strand of OX101793.1, from coordinate 26,504,043 downwards.
ACGCTTTTAGTCTTCCGGGATGGCAGTACAACGGGGAGGGTGTACTCACCGACTGGTGACAACCGGACACCGAAAGAGAATACATCAAACGTGCGCTATGCATAGTTCGCCAGTACGGCAATTACACCGTCAAAGAGGTTGGCCTTAAGGTAATCCTATCGCTTCACACTAGTCATACCATTGATCATACTTAAGACATCTACAATTTATTTTTTTAACATATGGAAAAAAAAATTTGTAATAACTACATTTTTTCATGTGTAAACTGTCTAAGGGGTGACGCCACTCTAGAGGCCGAAAAAATTGGCTTTTTCGGGATTTTTTTTAGAAAAACTACAAAATAAATCGAGATTACAAAAAAGGGTGTTTATCATACATATCAGTGACTGTATACAATAATTTTTTTGAAGCGATTAATTTCAAAATGGCGGCTGTGCAGCGTTTATCTCAAAACTGCATTTTTCAAGTTGGCCGGAAACATAACTCGGACAATTTTCAACCGATTCACTTGAAATGTTGAATATTTCTTGAAAAATACATTGTCAATGGAAGTACGTGGGATTTTTTTTACATTGCATAGTTCATTTGTTATTAACAATTATCTGACGATTTTTTAGGCAAATTTTTGGAAAGTGAAAAATTTGCCTAAAAATCGTCAGATAATTGTTTTTAAGAATCTGATGGATTCCCACTATTATATACACTTTTGTAGCAACCGGAAATTGGGTTTTTGTATGTCGTCCCGGAAATGCTTCACAAAAATACGCAATTTTTTTTTCTCTGTAATTAGGTCGATAACCGATCCTGAAATTTTACAGAGACGATTATTAATATATTTAGTGAAGCTCCAAACAAAATTATGAAAATCCTATGGATTGAAGCCTGGCGATAACCTTAACGGAAGTGCTTTCCCGTATCGATACACGCGATATTTTCGCACCCCTATACGTTTTTCATCCAACCGTTTCGATTATTAGACGCAGGAATTGGCATGCCATCGAGGTTCTACGATTCTTTCCTTCTGTGCACAAAAGCTCATTTTTCCGTACGGGGCTCTTCTTGCAGGTAAACGGTTGGTCGACACGGGACGAAAATATCGCTGACAACGGAGGTATAAAAGCTGCGTATCTCGCGTACAATAGCTGGCTTGCGAATAACAGAGAGGAACAAAAATTGCCAGGAATTGACATGACGCTGAATCAACTATTTTGGATGAACACGGCAAACATGTGGTGTGCGAAATACACAAATAAAGCATTGACTCGCGGCATTAATGAGGGCTCACACAGTCCTAACGAGTTCCGGATCATCGGAATGGTGTCGAATACGCCGAAATTTGCCAAAGATTTCGCATGCCCGGTCGGCTCCAAAATGAATCCCGCGGAAAAGTGTTCCGTTTGGTAATAGATCAACATAAGCTGACTTCGTTTTGTACTCCTCTCAAGAATTACTCTTGAATTTCATCGTTATCTTTAATACCGAATCAGTCTTCGAACGTTAATGTTAATAAAGTCTTGTCTTCAGTAATTGCCGCCAAAAATCAATGTTTCGCGAATAAAAAAAATGTCACCGGAAAAAAAAAAGGAGCCGAGCTGTGATTGTTCCATAATGGGGGTCGTGGCGTGCACCGGTGTCCCTGCGACTTATCTGGTAGCTAGCTGGCCTATCTCCGTATCATCGGTGCTTGTATACACGGAGTCTCACTCCACTTCACATCCAAATCCAACAAGTAAGACTCTGTATTTATGAAACACCTTATCCACCCAAGGTGGCCTTTATCTTGCCTTTTTATCTCTCCTTTGGATGTTTTTCCATCTGCAAGCCGTGAACAGACCGCGCAGCGAAATGAACTTTATCAAGCAGCTAATTAACTCGAAGCCCGAGCGAAGGGACATCTTTTTTCCCTTGCGGAATCTCCCTCGAGATTGCGAGGCTCATTGGGGGAATAAAATCTTGCGATCTTGGAGGGGTCGGCAGCACGCGACTGCACAAGACTCGGAGTCGATGCCAAATTTAGATAAAAAAAAAAAGGATCTCGTATACCTCTATCCGCCTCGGCAATATCGAAAGCTTTTTTCTTCGTCGTTTCCATTTGGCTTTGCTCAACAGTGTCGATAATAGCAAGCAATGATTTTATTTCTCCACGTCCAGATATTCCATTTAACGTAGTTCTGCAGTTTTGGTCAAGTCTTAGGAATTGGCTGAAATCTAAGTATGGTGTGGATATGACCTTCATGCCCAAAAATTCAATTCGATTCACCGTTTAGTTCATGGGATAATTGCAATTGAATATGGGTATTTTTGTACGCAATGCCTAACACGTAAACCGATAGGAGTTTGCTCGCATTTCTCGATATAGGTTCTAAACGGATCTTAGGATTTCAACATAAAAACACACGTGTGCGCGGTACTACAGTGGGATTGATTTTTTTAAAAATGACAAACTTTGACCGTTTAGTTTCGGAGATATCGACTTATGAAAAGTGGTAATTTTATTCCACACCGAACTCCGGCCCAACCATCTGTAACGGAATGGCAACAGTGTACGCTGCAGCCAGCTGATTGGCGCGTGGTCTGGGAACTCGAAGCGAGTTTTTTTCCCGAGTTCTAGTACTTCTGGAACGGATGTGAAATAAATTTATTCTGCAAACAAATTTAATTTATTCAATTTATGCTTGTATTTATGCATGTATTTGTCCTGGTTATAGCGAATACAATTAAAACTGTCGGCAAGATGTTGTAAATCCACGATCCGACGTCCTTCGACAGCGAATTTTTGTTGCTGATCGTTGAGGTTATGGTTATTCTCATCACGTTTAGCCGCATTTGCTTGACACATGGCTGCTACAGCTTTCAGTCTTTTAGCAAGCGCCTTTTTTCTTGTAAACTTTCCTCTGTGCCGCATTTGGGTTGACATTTTCACGCTTTCTTTTATTTATATAAAATATTTCGCGAAAGACGGATCGCAGGAAGCTGAACACTATGACTGCAGGAAAATCGCGCTGTTGCCGCGATTACAGCACCGCTCTCTATACAAGTATGAGACCTATCTATGCATGAGGTGCGAATGTCTGGGACATATAGAGGGTACAAGCTCTGTCAAAAATTTACAACCAACAGCATCGTATAGGAATTGGATGTTACTATACGCTTCGATCGAAACTTTTGGCTCATACGTGTATCTACAGAACTACCTTAAGGACGGGGTAAAGTTAATTCGGCGAAAAAAAGGCATGTTTTTAAGATTTTTTTTTTTGGCGTTACGAAAAGTGTTCGTTTATTGAAAAATTTACATATAATAAAGTAACATTTGAACAACATTCTCCTAAATTTGCATTGCAAAATATTCAAAATTGAGCGAGTGAAAATTAAACCCCGGAGGCGCCTCGAAAAAAGTTGGTTTGCGGTGTGCACCATAATTCGCAACAGAATCATCTGAAACAAAAAAATGCATTTGTTAAAGGAGATGTTTCTCGAGGTAATGACGGGAGGATTTTTTTTCGATTTTTCGTAGCACTTGGGAGCCAAAAACCCGATTTTCACTAAAAAAAATCGGCTAATTTGTTGTTGAAAAATTAGTAATTATTAAAAAAAAAACAAAAAAGCTCTCGACAATACCTGGTGAATGATGTGAAGAAGTACTGTGCAAAATTTCAAAGCGATTGGTCCAGTAGATTTTGAGTTATCGTGCACACGAACTTCAAATATGACAAGTCTCAGAAAAACGGTTTGAAAAACGCAGAAGAGTTTGGTCGCTTAGCGCTCATTGCACATAAGTTTGAGAACACTTCTCGATTGCATAAAAATCTGAGAAAATTCATGCATATTAAAGGTACTCAAAAGATTAATTTTGCATAACAATAATTCCAAAATGTTATTAACAAAATGATGAAAAAAAAAATTAGTCAACAAATTTCCCCGCAACCCAATTTTTTTTCGTGATTCGTTCACTTTTCTGAATACGTATGAATTTTTTCAGATTTTTCAATTATCTTTGAATTTTTAGAAATTCAAAATAAAACTCGATAATTTTCTTATACTCACTCAAAGTCGTCGATGCCAGGTCCGTAGAGCAAAAGGCTTCCATCAAGATGATCGAGAGCATCTTTTTGCGTTTGTCTACGCAAAACTCTTTCTTCTTTACTGTCGTGCGCCGCTTGCTCCTCTGCTCTACTAATTCTGCTCAGCACGGCATACAGCGGTCAACTGATGTACAGACTAATGTGTATACTAATATAGACCGGAACAGGCCCATTTATCAAGAAATTTATTCGGGGTCGAAAAATACAATAGCGCGCCGCGCAGCTGCCGCCCAGGTATAAAACCCGGCATGGAGCAATAGACGCTCAAATACTCATAACTTCGTGAATTTTACTCCGATCGACTTGAAATTTTAACACAATATTCTTGATATATTATGCATTCATTTAAAAAAATTAAAAAAAAATTAAAACAAAATTTAAATACTTTACCCCGCCCTTAATTCGTTTTACCGGACTCCTTCAAAATTAGGGGAAGTCGAGGTGAGATGGGAACGCTAAGAGCATGTATATATAAAACAATACATTTGGACGAGTGAACTTGAATTATTATTTCAACTAATCAACATTTATTAATCTTTCAATTTTGGTGACAAAAAAAATCAGTCTTTCTGATTGTCAGTATACATTTTATCTTTTTAATTAAACCTTCCCGACTGGAAATGTTGTTCCGGCAAAACTTAAAAATCGCCGGATCTCGATATTTAATAGCCCGATGAAAAAATGTTTTAAACAAAAGTTGTTTGGAATAATAAAATACTCGTAAAGGTATCTGACGTGCAAACCCCTATTTTTGAAAATAGCGGTTTTGAAAGGAGGCGGGATCTGACCACGGCGGACGATTTTAGGTTCGGACGTGTGTCGTTCTCTCGTTGAACGCGGTATAGGGTTCCCGCTTACACACACGCTATGCATGGCTACTCATCTCACTCGCACTTGCGCCGCACACTTTATTAGTTCGTCGCCCACCACATGAGCGTGGTGCGCATCGCGAAGACGAAGTACCGGTCTTAAGTTATCGGAAGTTAAATTTAACGGGAGTTAATAAGACCGTTAATAGTTTTTAGGGTTCCGTACCCAAATGGCAAAACGGAGCCCTATTGCTGTCACTCTGCTGTATGTCCGTCTGCTCGGGTCTCTAGCTCGTAAACGGAATGGGTTACAGAACTAAAATTTGGATATTTTGTGTAGAAAGTTGACTCAAAACCGAATATTGAATTAGAAATTAAATTAAATTATTTTTCATGGGGATCCCATACATGAAGAAGGAGCAGAAGAAAAATGTCATCCTGGCATGTGAGGGTCTAAAACTCATTGACGAGAGTACAAAGATATTTTTTAAAAAATTTATCTTCAAAAATAAAGAAATGGAGGCTGTCAAAGTTGTCAGTTTTAGACCGTTTTGGTTACCGGGTCTATCTCAAAAACTAAACTAGTTAGGAATTTGGAATTTCTGTATATTATGTATCATATACTGTTTTTAAACAACAAATACTGAAAACGCCGATTTATAATGTAGTACATATAATAATTTATTGCATACATAATACGATAAATTTACAATGAAAATATATAAAATTATTGTTATTTAAATATTTACAATACCAAATGGCTTATTTTTTAAGACGGTACCAGCCAAGAACGAGAGATTGACGTCACGGAACTGGCGAGATTGCAAGTTACAAAAAAGACTGTAGATCCTATATTTAATTACTTTTCTTCGCCTCCTCTCTTTCTGCGAAAAATGTGACGATATTGACAATTGGCTGGTACCGACTGCAAAAATAAGTCATTTGGTATTGTAAATAATAAAATAACAATAATTTTATACATTTTCATTATCAGCTTACAGCAGGAGTATACAAAGCTTTATTTAGCTACCATCACCCCATATCGTTTCAGTTTAGTCCTACCTAAGACCTAAGGCAGAAAAAAAGCATTACCTAATTAAATATTTAGTTTTAAAAAAAAGTTAATTGTTTATGTGAGCGGGGAACCCTAATAGAGCGAGGCCCGCCCGACTCGCACTTGGCCAATTTTTCTAATTTAACTTAAGAATTGAATCGTTAAGCAGTATGTTAACTTCGTTAATTAACGATTGGCGGATTTTTATACCCAGCTTTGGCAATGCCTTGGATCAAAAGCGACCCCAGTCGAGTACGTTTTTTGAACATGGCGCTCGATTTTTCGTCATCCACGACTGCAGCGCCGCTACTCGCACACATCATGAATGCCGATGGAACGGCGTATAACGCGATTGACGTACCTACGCGCGAGTATCCCCAAATTATATATACAAACCCGCATCTATATATAGTGATGAAGCTGATGTGATGAGCGAGTAGCGTGCGCCGTGCCGGGTAACAACGCCAGCAGTAACCACACCGCAGTTTCGCAGTCGATACGGACGTGTTTTCCTTCGTAGTCAAACGTATCCGCGAGCGCTGTTTTTTCCTTCGTTCCCGCCTTGTACAAAGAGCCGAGTGAAAATAAATGGTGAAAAAGTTCGCTGCGCATTCGAGCCACGAACCCAAAAACACGGTGATTTTCGAGATGCAAAAATTCTTAATCCAATCGTGAAGTTGAATGTAGAAATGTAGACGTTCGTTCGCGTCGCACATAACCTGCTGCTCGTGCATCACGACTCGCGAGAAGCTTTTGTGCAATCGATTGCCGGGATTCCCGGATCAATACGACGAAACGAACGCGCGAATTGCAACATAGCAACCTCACGCTCGAACCTTTTCTTCTTCTTTTTATCATTCGTAACCTCGCGTTGAGCATTTTATGACGATTTTTGTGTGTTTAGGTTAGGAGCATAGAATCGCGGGAAACTCCCGCATCAACTCTTTCTTACCATCCGGAAATACGCGTGCAATATAAACGTCGAAGAATATACAAATAGATAATGACGGAATCAAAATGATGAAATTTACTCGTTATTTTTGCGTAACCTTGACGGTTCGCAACCACTTCGACCATTAATAATGATAATAATATTGACAATATATAGGGTGTCTAAAAATGACCTGACATTCTAATTTATTAATAAAACGTATTATTTATTTGAAAAGTACGAATATTTTTATTTTTATATAAGGTACAAACATGAAGGTTATGTGTGGAACACAATATCCGATAAATGGCCGCCTCGTCCCTGCTTGCGAACGTCATTTTGACGGAATTGTCAATAACATTTCGGCATAATTGCGAACTAATTTCATTAATGGTGCGTCCAATTGCTTCCTTGAGCTCCCGAATGGTCTGTAAATCATTGGCAATCTTTGCCTTTCAGAAATCGCACGATCTCAATGCCCAATTCACATCGCCGCGGCGCGAGATAACACGACCATGAAACTTCGTCTGCAATAACTGCATTGTTTCGCCCGCAGTGTGGCAGATTGCGCCATCTCTTGAAAGGATATGTCTTCCAAGTCCATGCCGTTTATGCCATTTATCGGATATTGTGTTTCACACATAACCTCCATGTTTCTACGTTATAGTAGAATAAAAATATTCGTACTTTTCAAATGAATAACACGTTTTATTAATAAATTAAAATGTCAGGTCATTTTGAGACACTCTTTACATTTCCGTTAATCACTATCCTGTCGCGCTATGAGATTTTTCTAATCAAACGACTAATTTTATCATCATCATTATACATTCGAGGAAATTTTGATTGGGCAGACTTCGAAACTCGTTTGACGTGGCTTTGTTTCCCTTTTTTCTCTATGGCATGCATCATTTCCGATTAAGGCGGAAATTTCGATTGGAAAAAATTAAGCAATTTGGAGGGATTTTTAAAACTAAGAAATAATTATTCTACATTGATCGAACTGTAGGTATACTTTAACAGTATATTTAAGCATACATAACAATTTTTTTTTATTTATCATCAAAATGGCGGAACTGTTACAGCAAGATTGCCGCGGGAGATGCGAATCGACGTGCAGTCTATCTTCCCGTAGACTTGAATTTGCAAAAAAAAAATTTTTTAATTCTCGTTAGTACATGTACGTCTATTTGACAGTAATTGAAACGGAGAAAATCCAAATTTAAGACAATGGCACGCATTTACAAGAAAAATCAACATTTCACGCAAAATTTCTGTAAAATTTCGATTACTTGGATGAAAAGTAGTTTTTTGTCTAATTTTTCAGAAACAATTCTCGTCAAGCAGAAGGTAACAATATTATCGATTATTCTACCAAGCTTCAACTCAATCGGCTCAATTTCGAAAATACCGTTTTGAGAAAAACGCGTTTGAAGTTTACGCCCGCTCCGAATCCGAGCGGTGACGCACAGCGTTGGCGGGCTGTAAACGTTTGAAGTTTTTCGTATTTTGTTTTAAAACTTTGGCAAAATATTCTATATTTATAGTTCTATTGTTTAAAGAAAAAAAGATTTTTCGTTCGTTGTAAATATTTATTCGATCGTTGTAAATAGTATCCCGCCTTAACCATTTTAATACGGCGAAAAAATCAGATCAGTGCGCCTCATTACCGGGAACAATTAATCCTCCTCCAAGTGATAATTACGATGAAATAACTTTTCTGTCTGAAACTAGCTCAATAAGGGTGCGAATTCCTCACCACTGAAATGCGCCTATGTTTTTCAGTAACTGGGGCATGTGTTGTCCCACCCGTGATTTCAAAAAATTTCCAGACTGGGACAGCATATGCCCCATCGGGTGTGAAAGGGTTAACGGGAATGATGAGGCTCGAAGCATCTACTGCGTATCATTAATTACGACGTCTTGCTATTCCAATCGTCTATGATAATAATAATACTAATAACAGCACGTGCAATTCAAATTGTCTGATAAGATATGAAGCGAATATGCACGCGATGCACGCGTTTTCAATCGATAATAAAGTCTCCGGTTGTAGCTTGAAAGTCGTCCATTTCTCAATGTTTCTTGATGACATCGGGAGCGAGAATATTCCCTAATCATGCGTATCGAGAGTGTTGCGTTACTTCTCGTCATCCTCGTAAAAGATTCCCATCAGGTAATATTATCGTGCTCTTTTTTTCTCTTCGTTAAATAATGTTATCGAGACGTGTGACGGGAGTGTGATGGTGGAAAATTTGGAAATTGCAGAGGTCTACTCTTACATCTGACAGCTATGTAGCGGCTGTTGTCGAATTTTCGCCGACCGATCCGACCTCACTCGAGGACCCGCCGAGTCGAATAAACGCCGCCCGCTACGTCAGTTTCGTCGAGAAAGCCGCGAGACGGGTATGCCACTTTTCATTTATTTTTTTATCAATCCGTATTATTGTCACAACGAAGTTTGCACCTTTGGAACAGCCAATTATTCATTATTTGTACTCTTCACTGTTTCGAAACGTCTATTTTATTTTTTTAATTTGTTGCATGGCAAATCGAACAGTTGTTTCCTCTTTATAGTTCGTTTACACGACATGGAGTCCTGTGACATTGAAGTTTGCATAGTTGGAATGCAACGAAATTGTGTTTTCTCCCAATTGCAAATTTCCCTTTGGCACATCAGAGCTCCGACAAACGTTTTTTTAATCTTCTCATTTGAGAACTACTATAAAATATCGATAATAGACACAAAAAGAGAGCTTCCGTTGCGTTCCAACGCATATACGGGTATTCGGACGATCTAGCTGTTCATAAATCAATTTCTAAAACTTGACGCAGGTAAAAAAAACCGTTTATTATTATTGTTAAATGACTAGAAAACAATAAGCAACCCTTCCCCGTCTCTCATTGGTTGCACCCGCACCCTACTTTCAGTCGGAACTTTACCATCGTGCAAGTGTACGTATCTTTCCGGCTTTCTAAGTTTGACTGTCTCAGTTAAAAAGTTAAAAAATTGTTAACAGCGATTTCTTTGGAAATATTGTTATGGATTTGGATCGAGCAGGTACGAACGCATACTTTTGAAACGTTTTTCTGTGTTATTTGTTAATAAAATATAGTCTTTTCGTCATTTGAAAAAAAAAAAGTTCAAAGTGAATTGTTAAATTTTCTATCATGTTTTTACCCATAAAAAGGCTTCTTGTTGTATTTCCGGGTTCGTCCCGGCCACTAGTTCAATTTTTATTGCCGGATGATAGTATGTACAATATAATCATCGAATCAGCCGCACTTATTCGCACTTTTTCGAGTCAGGGGTGAACAACCATGATACTGAAAAGAATAGAGAATTTATATTCGGGCGGAGTGTAACCTTGATATTATGAACAGGCTATTACTAAATTCTGAACCACTGATCACTAGCATTCAATTAACCCAAAAAAAAATCAATGCCGTTCACGGAGCATGCAATTGAATTGATGATTCCGGCTAAACCTGACTCTGAAGATGACTAACATCAGATTCAGATTCGGAGGAGGTTCCTGAAGACACAGAGATCGAGCAGGACAGAGAAGAGCCATGGCACTCATCATCTTAGTTATATAAATTATATTAAGTTTAGTTTAAGAGAAAAAAAAATTTAAGTTAAAAATATAGTCGTTTTTTCTATAAAACCCAATATTTCAGGACACATTATTCATCGCAAAACACTTCCTATAGCTTAAAGTCAATTGGACAGACATTACAAATTTAAAAAAATCGAAAGAAATAATTTCGACCGTCTAGATTGGAAAAATGATCCTAGGTGCAACTATGCAAACTTCAACATCATAACGTCCTCGCGTTACAGCGAATTATAAAAATTTTTAATTTTTTAAAACTATTCAAACGAAACAAAAAGCAATCTAGTAGAGAATAAGACCAGAATGTAGCTTGCTTTCTTTTTTCAATCTTTCAAATGCTACCCTGACCATCTATTTGCACCTTTTCCGTCCCGATCTAAAAAGCGAAAAATTTTACCACCAAGTCGCGTTCAATTTCGATAAACCAATAGTTTTTTTTTTTTTCTTATTTTTTGCTAACTTGTAAAACTTGTCACTGCTGTTACCGAAATTCCCACTCGCAAGGAGATAACGAGGCAAGGAATAGCTCGGATTTTAATTACCGCCAAGGATTTTCTGTACTTAAACCCGAAGTAGATGAGCGCTCCTTGCTGACTGCTATTTTCATTTGAAACTTGTGGACGACGAGGCACCGGAAGCGAGCGCTGCTGCGAGAGAACGATTGATAAGCCCTTATCAGCGGCGAAACTATTAAACGAATTCAATTAGCGTACGGTCTCGCGTGATAAGCCCGTTGAAAAAACTCCAATCGAGAGTGCAAACGTCACTCTTAACATTTACCAAGAAAATTATTGAGCCCTTTCGATTGTCACGAAATTTTTTTTTTTCTAGGACGTCGATATAATAGTCTTTCCGGAAGCTGGCTTGACCTCGGTAAATGTGCCGGCACGGAAACATCTCGACACCTGGTGTACCGTTGTACCATCGCCTTCGGATGATTATAATCCATGCATTCACGCAACGATTCCCGTCAGCGAGGTCAAATTTCAAATTTGAATTTGCAGTAACCATTTTTTCTTTGTCAGCCTTGCGTTAAAGATAGGGAAACAAAACTTTGAAATAGTCTGAATCAAATGTTTCCAGACTCTAAAAGTGATTTCTTGCGCTGCACGAGACAACATGATCTACGTGGTTATCAATCTCTCGGAAAAGGTCATTTGTACCAACGAGAGTTGTCCCACCGATGAGAGACTTTATTACAACACAAACGTCGTTTTCGATCGCGAGGGAAAAATCATTGCGAGGTATTCATCTTTCAATTGTTGACAATCCCGTAAATCGAATTACTTCATTATGAAAAAATATATATATTATATGCTTATTGCTACTGGGAGACGATAAGAAAAACGGAATAATGGGTTTGATATCAGCCCCCTCCATCAAGGATATCAAACGAGATTATTTTCAATTCGCCAGATACCGAAAGACCAATCTTTTCATGGAGGGAGGCTTCAACGTTACCGCGATACCGGAAGTGGTAACGTTCGAGACCGACTTTGGCGTGACGTTCGGAACATTTACCTGCTTCGATATACTCTTCAAAAAGCCAGCAATGTATCTCACTAGGGTAATGAACGTGACCGACATTGTGTTTCCCACAGCGTGGTTCTCCGAGGTTCCCTTTCTAACTGGTGAGTGCGATACACTCAACGATTCAAAAATCGACTTTTCCTGTCTTTCTATACGTTTATAGATATACCCTCTATACACGCCCCGCCATTAGGCTTTGAGAACAAAACCAACGATATTTTTTTTAAACCACCTCGTGCTCATTGCACATGCAGGCGGCCCACGGCAGATCGATCATATTTTTTGCTTCCTAGCTCTCATCGAGAGTGCGACTCTCGCACTCGGTCAAAGTTATTTGTCCTCTCATTCTCTTACGGGACGTATTCGAGCCTGGGTGAACGTCGGAAATTGCGTTTCCGATTTGGTTCCACGTGCCCGTCGTCAAAGTTTGACGTTTGGGCTAATGGAAGGAAAACTCGTCGGAGTGCATAGCTAGTACACGGCTGCACTTGCGCGCGCCGTAACGCACGATTATTCGTAGAAGCCTCAACGAAAAAAAAGCAAGAACGAAAAAACGTTATGCAAACACGCTGACCAAGCGAAAATGACAGAGCGATGTAATCTCAAGATTGGTAGGAAGGCATTGCATTCCCGGGCAAATGAGTTATTGAATTTCCATCGACGATTGTGTCGATGGACAATCATGGACGGAATCTCCGCCACGATTAATAATCTCTTTCAATTATCACCCGAGAAGAAAAAGTGGGCAGAGGGCGATAAGTACGTTATGAAACAGTACAGACCGATTAATCATAATCGCACAGTGAGAATCTGTCCTTTGCTTCATTGATCGCGTGAATGGAAGGCGCGATGAAAGAGCGAGAGTTTTCCGGGACGATGTAATTATCGGAAAGCTTCGAGAGCTCGCCTCGCAACTTTCGTATATACACGTATTTACCTTCTATTTATTGTCTCGTACTGCGTATCTATATACACACACGAGCGGATCGATGAAAATACAGAACGAGAGAAAATAGGATGAGTCGAAGGAAGCGAGCCCACTCTCTTAAGCTTCTATACTTTTATGGCCAAGATAGAGAAGGGAGAAAACATCGCGAAGAAAGCTTTTATCGAAGCAGAATCCCTCGCGCGCTGCTATATCTGATGGAACGTTTCGGTGCAAAAAAAACGAGTGACGTTCTCCGCGAGTTCCTACTCCTTTTCCGAATGCTCTGAAACAACGAATGATTTTGCATGTGATTTTTGCTTCGATCGAATTGCGTTCGGAGGCATAGATTTTCACAAAGCTTCGGCCAACGAAACGAGAAGAGATCGCCGGGAGCGTAGCGAGGGACGGGCGATCCTCGAGAGACTCGCTATAAAAGAAACTCATTTTCGCGAAAATCAAACATCTGCGATTCGATTTTCCTTTTGTCTTCTCGCAGGATCGATACTTCGCTTCAAGGGAAGTGTCTATTTTGTTGGGCCGAAAAATGTTCGATATTTCACCAATTTTTTATGCGAAAAATATTAAATATAAAATGTTGAAATTTGGTCTGTTTACTAAGCGGTCTTTATTGAACATGATCGTATTTTTTAAAGTTTGACAAAACATGGTACTGAGAATGAGAGGAGCCACGTATGTCGGTGCGCCGGCGATAATATTCTTCGCTTGCGGAAGTCCTAAATCCCGAAAAAGTTATCTGAAGCAACAATTCAAACATATTTTTACTTTGTACAATATCGTTTATGAGTGTTACGTCACCGTGAACTTATCGGATTTAGAGAAGACGTATGTTGACTTCTCTTTCGGGTCAAGACAATCAGCCCTTTACCCAGGGACGGAAGTCACGTCTTTGATATGGGAAAGTGAGGAGAGAGAGAGACCGTTGAATAGTGCGAAGATAGCGCAAGAGTATACCTTTAGTCGAGATGCTTTACTCACTTATATTTATCTTTATTCGTTGGAAGGATTCCTTTTGGTCTCGTCTTGGTAGTTGCGGTTACAATGTTGTTGGAGGTTGAGACAATCGTCGGCGTACATGTAGGTTAAATAGTTACTTTATCATATTTAAACGAGGATAATATAGTTCCTCAATGCAAATTATTTTGTACTTTGTTTTACAATCGCAGAGATAGTTCTTCTGTGTCTTTTACTTATGGAATTATTACTTTAACTTTGTCGAGTTGCACAATGAATGGGTTTTGACTTGGTCGTACAATCGCGACTAGTTACAGACTTAGAGTGTTTACGATAGAGATTCGCACGTCAGAGATTCAGAGTTACATGACAGAGATTCGGCTTTAGACTGACGACCGATGACCCCTTCGTGGCAGAGATGGGACTGCACTGAGTGGAGCCTTATCCCTTCCTTATATACTCATTTTTGAAGCGTTGGTCAAGGGGAATCTTCGGGGTTGTGTTTATTGAAAATCATTTTATTGCTTCCTCGTAGGTGAACTGATGTTGGTCCATGTCGCAATCGTAAATTCGGACCTCCTAGTATTAAGGGGCTATGAACGGCTAGGGGGTGTGAACGCTGAAAATTTGGGTGATTTTCGGGAATTTTTTGGAAGAAAAGTACTCAATTAAATGTTTCGGAAAATTAAAAATATATTTGGCTATATTTGACCTATATTGCGTAATTTTTTCATAGAAAAATATTGAGATCCAAGCGACTTATACGCTGCCTTCGGAGGCGCCAAAAAAAAAGTTCCTCCACTGCTGATTCCGGCCGATTGAGTAGCTGAAACCGAAAAAGGAAAAAATGTTGTTAAACTGGAAGGTATTTCCTGTACAATGACGTAGGATTTTCGAAAAATATCAAAATCTAACAAAATGGCGTAGTTATGAAAAAAAGTCTGTTTTCTTGACTATAAAATGGTCGTTTTTTTCAATGCCAAATCGTCAATTTTCATCCAATCAAAAATATCCTACGTCATTGTAAAGTAAATATACTCAAGAGTACTCAGTTCAAATTTCAAGTCAATCGGATAATTGCTCTTTGAGTTACGATGTCAGCAAATTTGAAAAATCTCATTTCGAGAAAAACGCGTTTAAAACTTTAACTATCGATTTTTGCAAGATAAAATGATAGAGATACGGCCTTGAAATGTTTACAGGATATTCTTGAAAGTATAAACTGTCGAAAAAGGCAAAAAAAAATCGATTTTTTTAAAGTGTCACACTAGTATAGCCCCTTAAAGCTTCCACCCGTTTAATGCAATTGATTGATACTCATTTTACCACGTCTCTTTGAAAGGTAACTTATTTCTCTCGTTGATGGTGTGTATTTGTCCCTGGTAGGTGATATTGGCTCGTTGGGTTTAGCCTGTTCCTTTGAGGGTGACTTGTTTCTCGCATTTTACGATGCGTACTCGTTTGCAATATCGATCGTGTAGACATGGCGCCGATGATAAAAATCTTTGAGGCCTGGTCATTCTCGGACTCTTCTAGATTACGGACTTATTGTCACTCGGAAAAGGGGTTCGTTTCCCTGCCCGATGTTTTTCGTATTGTCCAGATTTATTGGGATTGCGGGGTAAGTGCGATGAAGCAGGGCGTGACGTAACGTGAGTCGAACTAGAATCGAGAAGAAAAATTGAAGAATAAAAGAATAGTGAACGATCGCAGGGGATGTTTAGTTTTTTACCAAAATCTCTTGCAGTTTTTTGTTCATAAGATAAAAACGTTTGAATATTTTTGTATAATTCTAGTTCGACTAACGAAGACGTTTGTTGCACGTATGCCTGCTAAATTTTATAAGGACTGCTCGATAGGGCGTGAAGGAGCACTTCCGCAAACTTGGAAAACGTGGTTTCGAAAAAAGGCATTTAATGTTAAACTAAAGTTTGTGTGCGGATAAAATGAAAAGTTTCATACTTACACCTAATCTGCTATGCCAGGACCATAGAGTACACCTTCCTCTTTTTTCCAATAGAGCAAAATCAATTGTTTTTCGGCCCAACAAAATAGAAATCTCCCTTAATTTAGAAAAGGGTGCTGCGCAGGAGAGCCCCGGGGGTATTGCGAAGGCGTCCGCGTAGCGGGCCCGCGTTAAAGTTGATGGAACATTCGAGTGTCAAGCACCCTAATCAGTCAAGTCTCTTCTTCTTCGGCGATTCCTTCTCAATGGCTCCGAAGGGGTTTGGCTATTTTTGTTCGCCTTCGGACGGTCAAATGCTCGCCAGATTTATCCTTGAAGCGCAAAAACGCTGTGCAAGTTGGTCGATTGTTAATGGAATCGATTTTTTTTTTGCTTTGATAGCCCTGCAAACACAGGCTGGATGGTCTTACGCCGAGGACGCCAATTTTCTCGTCTCCGGTTACAACAGACCCAAGTCCGGGAACGCCGGAAGCGGCATTTACCTAGGTAAACTTTCTTCTCAACTACGCGTCCAGTAGTTCGATTACTTCCTACCGAAAAGGGAAAAAATACTACCGCACCGTCCCGTAAAGCGACGAACGCCTTCGAAATTTGGTTAAAAAAAGGTTCCTCTCCAGGTCGTCGGGGCTTCGCGAATGTGACGATACCAAATACAGCAACGAGCGACATGTTGATCGCTCTAGTCCCGAAGAAGAATATTTCCACGTCGGCGTATCATCAATCTCGTCCCCGATACGAGTACAATTTGGAGGAGCCGACACGGCCGATCGAGGAGAAAAAAGTTCTTCACGACGAGTTCAGGCGAAGGCGTGAAGCGCCCGAGGAGACTATGGCCTCGCAACAGATGGGAGCCAACGAGTCCGAGGAGGAACATCGCTTGTCTCTCTTCCACGACGACCTCTCCTCCTACACATTCTACCAGTTCAACTCGTCCGTCTCTCGTAATGTTTGCCACGGTGACTTCTGTTGCCACTTCAACGTACAGATGAGCGGCAACGATCGAAACGACAAATATCGCATGATCGTTTACGATGGCACGCGAAGATTCCTCGAACCGGTGACCGTTGGCCTCGGCGTATGCGCGGTCGTTCTTTGCTCCAACGAATCTTCGAGTTCGTGCGGCAATCCGGAGAGATCCGAGGCGGTCTTCAATCTTCTGACGATAAGCGCCACTTTTGCGAATTACGAGAACATCCTCGTAATTCCAACGTCGATTGGTCCCGATCTTATTCCCCTGGTCGATTGGGGCTACGAGGAACGCTGGGAGGACGACAAACTCCACGTGCTCGCCAGTCTCGCACAGCCTACGAAAAATATCGTCACTTGTGGAATTTACGGAAGAGACTTTTCACGCGACACGTGGGCCAATGTGGCCGATTGGAAAATCGCTATGCAATGGGCTACTCTCACGGCCCTAGGTATCGTCTCACTCTTTTTGCTGTTTTTGTACCGAAAAGGATGGCGAAAACCGTGGCAAAGAAACACCGGGTTATCTTCCGAAGCAGGACCCTATCAGAACTTGTAATGCCCCGATAAAACGCGACGAATCAACTTTTTCACTTGTCCCGCGATACACCTCGAGATGCTGTCTTCGTTTGCGGCACAAAAAAAACCTGGCCTCACTGCCCTCCCTTCCTAATCACCAGACTCGAGAAAATCCAAAACTCCTGAAAAATGGTACGCACCCTCATCTATCATAGAGCTAAGAATGAAGAGCATCGGAGATCGACTGTATAATAAGCACACGCGCGTAAACTTATTTTCTCTATTCGACTAAAAATAATAGATATGCAGGGTATATCTTAACTACTAGTTTTCCGTCTGTGAGCATTCAGGGTGTCACTTTCCAAGCAAAACGCTTTTTTTTTTTAATGTCGTGACAGGCATCGCTGATATAATAGATATGCAGGGTATATCTTAACTACTAGTTTTCCGTTCGTGAGCATTCAGTCACTTTCCGAGCAAAGCCCTTTTTTTAATGTGATAGCCATCGCTGGATGCCGACTAGAAACACGCAAAAACACTCATACTCAGCAAAATTGCCGAATGTTATACAAATAACAAATAGCAATCTTAATGTTTTTTTATATGGAATGTTTTTCTTTTTTACTTTTTTTCAATAATGAACGTCTATTGAGTACAAAAATGCCAAACAAGACTAGAAAAAAAACCAACATTGAGAATTTGAAAAAGAAAATTTGACTGATGCTGTCATTAAAGGTCCACTTTGGAGCCACGAAACAAAGGCTATTTTCGCGATTTTTTTTTGAGGATTTATAAAAGATATGAATATAAAAGTTGTTAGGCTTGATAAATAGTCTTGAAATACGTTTAAAAAAAGAATTAATTTTTTTTAATCCATTTTTAAGTACAAAAACTATAGTTTAACGTAACGCCTCAAAAATAGGTGGGCTAGGTAGCCCCATCACAACTCGGCAACGGCTTGTCTGAAACAAAAAAATCAAAGTCCATTAGATTCAGTATGACACCAGATACAAAATGACCCTCGGATATAAAGTCTTATCAAAAAATAAAAAAATTACAGATGAAAAACGAAACAAGTAAAAAACGCGTTTTTCCGCAGTTTTTCACAAAAAAAAAGAATAAAGATCAAAATTTTAAAACCATCGAGGGTCATCTTTTTGTGAATGAAGTTTACAATATGTGGTTCAAATTTCAAGAGAATCGGTTTATTAGTTTTAGAGATACGATGGAGCTAGATTTTGAGAACGTTGTTTCGAGAAAAACGCCTTTGAAGTTTATACTATGAAAAACTCTTGCCTAAACTGAATCGGCAATTCCCGCATCGTACAAAATTCCTTCTGATTGCTCATCATCGTCGATTTCTTCAAGTCTTGGTTGCTTTCGATTTTTTGAAATTTTCAAAGTGGACTGGCCCCTTAAGGGGGATCCTCCTCCAGATATCTTTTTTTTCATTGCTTTAAAAATTCATTTAGTATCTGAAGAATATATTTTCAAAGTTTGAAGCCCATCAGAAAGTCCTAAAGTACCCTGGGAGTCACCGAAGTGATGCCCGCCAAAAGTACCGAGAGTAGGTAAACGAGCGCACGCCCTTTGCGACCTCTACCTTTTAATTTCTTAGCCAAACAAATTTTCTAGTTTACTTTTTGAATAGGGGCACTTCCGACGATTGTAAAGAAAAATTCGGCCTGTGTAACCGGCGTTTTTCGTTTTCACAGAAACAGTTCACACAAAAAGAGAAAAATGCAGCCCAGATTAGTGGTTTCCTAGAAGACGGCTTTCTTTATGGCCCTGACATCGCAGATTAAGCTTGGGTAATTGTAAATTACTCTAAACTGTACTTTTGAAGAACGAAAACCTCAATCGAGTTTTTCTCGAAACGTGTTTTTTTCCGTCCCGTGGAATGTAACTCAAAAAGTAATGAACCAATCAACTTGAAATTTTGTACAGATATTCTTTAACTTATCGGCCCTTGCATAAACCTAAAATTTCGTATAAATTGTTAGAATAAATATTGTTTTTAACGATTTGTTTATAGTGTTTTTTTCCTTGAACTTTCATTTTTTTTGCTAAATTTAGGTTCATGCAAAGCGGAATGACTTATTTTTTAAAAAATTTGTTTCGTTGATTTTAGTTAACTATAAGGACCTCGATGTTCCACGGCACAAACTCTAGGAACCAAGTTCGAGCACCTCTACCGCCGCCATTGTTTTTCTTCACTCATGAAAAAAAAAAATGTATTAATTTGAACGTCAATATTATTATGTAATTCAATTCATTTCAATAAATGCTCTCAATATTTGTAAAAAATTCTTGAAAAACCTGCCGTCTGGAGGAGGTTCCCCCCTTAAATGAATGAAAATCATTGAACAGTATAATCCGTTTTTGCAAATAAATTATTCGTGTTTATTATACAGCGGAAAAAAATGTTAAGAACAATTCACTTACTCGAATGTGGATTCAAACCCGCGCCCGCTCTCGCTTCGACGCCGTACTGCGCCATTGTTTACTCAGCGTCGGACTTCACTCGTGAATATCGCAGCCAATTTTTGTCGCCCATTTAAAAAAAACCGTTTTGCTCGCAGAGACACCCAATATGCTCACGAACGGAAAACTAATAGTTAAGATGCACCCTGCATGATAAATAGTATATATGGTTATGTACGTTTTGTAGTTGCATATACAGATACGTACGAGTTATGCTCTCGATATCGGGTGGAACAACACTGCAACCGGACCCGTTTTATTTTTGTTAATGATTTTTTTACAATAAAGCACCCGCTCGAAAATACTGTTTTTTAAATATTATTTCATTCACCCTAAAATTCTGTTTTTTTTCTCGATTTTTCGTTGAATTGATCCTTGAAAGCTTTCGTCCCAATTTGAATATCGGGGAAATAACGAGAGTCAGGTAACGGTGTTTCAACCTTTTTAAAAATCTCAGCCGACTGTTTTCTAAGCTATATCGTTACTCGACACTGCATTCGCTAGGAATTATGTATTCCGGCTGAATTTCAAATTTTAAAAATTCGTTGAGTAGATTATTTTTTAAATAAAGGTTTTTATCAATTATTTATGGAACAGCGCGAAAAAAAAAGATATTGCCAATCGTTCCAAAATGACTACTGCGGATCAGATCTTTTTTTTATCGATCAAATACTAATTATTTTTCTCATCTCCTTATTGTTTGGGAAAAATGAGAGCTATATGAAAAATGTATACTTACGATTTAGTTACACCCTGCTTCCAACGTGAAAGAAACATTGCACGTAAAAAAATAACTCATCCAGTCTGAATATCTCGTGCTAGGCAATTGGTTTTACGGAATGAGTATCGTTACGTCTTTTCGTCAAGTTCGCACTTGAGTCAGCTTTTTTTATTTATATACATGAAAATACACCAAAAATATGTGTACATCTACGGTCGCTTAAAATGTACGAATATGCGGGACCTTTCACGTTGAAGAAAAAAAACGTTGACAATGCGATAAATTTGTTCTTTTCTTTTTTATCGTCAACATTTGCTGTTGCACAAGAAACAGGCGTTTCCAATTGCAAAGTACTTTTTCCCCCTTTGGAAAATGAAAATAAAGGATACCCTTCTTTTGATTACATTTCTTCGGAAAACGAAAATTAAGGATACTCTCGAAATAAATCCTCGAGAATTCACGTTTTTCATCCTCCTTTGTTTCCTTTGAAATTTATGTTCCCCACAAGGAACATTCCTCAAGTGACACCCTTCGATTTTGTTGAAATTTGGATATGTTATAAAGCACCGAAAAGTAAGCGATACGTATGTTTTTTTTATCGGCGGAAAAACGGTTTTAAAGGCTGAAACGCACCCTCAAAAATGGGGATGTTTTTCGTTTTTCGTCGATGACGTTTTAACGGTACGAGATATTAAAAAATTTCAAATTGTAACAATGTTTATTTTTTTGTGCACTATACATTGGAGATGAGAACGATAACGTTATCGACGAAAAACGAAAAACACCCTTATTTACGAGGGTTCGCTTTACCCCTTAAAACCGTTCTTCCGCCGACAAAAAAATACGTATCGCTTACTTTTCGGTGTTCTGCAACATATCCAAATTTCAACAAAATCGAAGGGTGTCACCTGAGGGATGTTCCTTGTCAGCCCTATTACGAATAATTATATTCGAAATCCAACAATACCCAGTCCTGTACAAAATGATACACGCTGAGACTTGCCAGACGGAGTTGTGCACGTTAACAGCAGCGTCACACGAGTCCACGCACTTTCAACGATCAAATAGTCACGTTCGTTTCTTTATTTCCGCCACAGGATCGAATTCTCACAGTCACTCAGAGACACGGAGAAACGAGGCGCCTATTCTTAAGTACCGGAATACAGTGACCCTGTGCAGTACCAATACGCTCTTATATTTAAAACTAATGAAGAAAACAAATGAGCGAACCGCATAAGCAACGTGTCGATCGGCACAATGGAAAACAATGCTTACGTATAACACTAGAGTCTCTTTTCACAATTATTTACAAATTCTTCTTAATTCCGGATAAAATCATAAGGCGGGACTTATCATTGAAAGACGAATTAAAAAAAAACAAAGCAAACAGTAATTCCAGAAGAAAGGTTTTGAAAATACTTCAGATTATTATGCGAGTACGAAGAACGTCGAAAGATAGCGCAAAATTATGAAAACATCAACTTCGATCAGAAGAAGCCTAATTACACTTACGAAAGAAGGATTTTTTTTTCTTCGTACTTACGAACGAAAAGATCACATATCCGTGCCTTTTTTCCTCCTCAAGCACGAGAAAAAAGATCCTCGTAAACTTATCACAAAATAATCTTCACTGGGAGGGGAAAAAAACTTTTCCGAAATAGCGATGTTCGAAAAGCGAGCGGAATTTCGTCATGGATGTAGGAAGCAGAAATAGGCATCGTTCCAATGTGAAATTATTCCAACGATCGGGCTGACAAATATTTCCATTGCATTCTTTGGAATTCCCGAAGTGAGTAGTTTTTATATACTAAAACAAATAGTGTTTAAGAAAAAAGGCGCTGGCTTCACCCTTCTGGCTGGCTATTAAAAAACGGTTATTTTTTTCTACATAACCGGAAAGTTAATTCGAGCCTCCTTTAATTCAGGACTGCTCTGCATGACTAAAAAAAAAGATAATACTCCAACGATTTTTTACTTTGCAGAGCGCGACTTAAAAGCCCGTGTCTAGAGCTACGGCGACCGCCTACCCAAGCAACGGAAATTCGATAAAATTTTCGCACAACTTGCGAAGGCACTCTGTTTTCCTTGATCGGTTTAATACGAAATAATTCGATCGAAGCTACTTCGTTGCGTACTTTTTGAAATCCTCACTTTTGCCGTTGCTCTGAAAATTAAAAAAAAAAAACAAAGTGACGACAAAGCCGTCTCGACGTTGGTCAGCTGTCGAGATGCTTCGAAACTGGTACTATTCTACGCGTCGTAAAAATAACATTTCATTAGCACAGCGCCCACGGATTTGGAAGGAAGCACCGGAAGCGACGAGGAGGAAGAAGCGACAATAAGAACAGAAAGGAAAAAAATCTAACCGCTCCGCATTAACTGTCTCTCTGTACACCTATGAAGGATTCTCGTAGCGGCAAAACGAGCGAGGACTGTCGGATTTGCGCGGTTGCCTCGTCGTTGTCGAGTCGGGTTTCGGACGCAAAGTTTCCGATGGATCCGGTGGAAGCGCGCGCGGAAGATTGGCCCAAATTTTTCGGGCTCGTAGGCTCGTTCGTGAGGGAACTTTGTCGTTTCATCGCCCGCAAAAAGTTTCTCGACCCCGACGTCTTTTTTGCCGAACGATCGTTTTCGCTCTTGGCGGCTCTGTTGGCCCTCAAGAATTTCGCCTCGGTTTTTTTCCTTCTCGTTTCGGCGAGGCTAGAATCGGGCGTGGTTCGATCATTGGTCTGACGATCGTGATCTCGACATTCGGACGTTTTGGCTCGTTCGAGAAAAGCGGTTATCGGCGTGGCTTCGTTCGAGCCGGAAGCGGTGCCGCTCTCGATACGATGAGCCGCGCCA
Source organism: Ophion slaviceki (assembly GCA_944452715.1). Classification (NCBI taxonomy): domain Eukaryota; kingdom Metazoa; phylum Arthropoda; class Insecta; order Hymenoptera; family Ichneumonidae; genus Ophion; species Ophion slaviceki. The sequence goes on along the minus strand of OX101793.1, from coordinate 26,480,620 downwards.
CCAGCGCTCGCCTCGAGACCGTTCGCGAAAGGTGAAAACTCGTTGGACGTCGTTTCGACGGGGCTCGGTTGATCGGTCTCCAAGAAAACGCCCTCGTTCTCCGAGTCTTTGCGACCGGAAGTGCCTCGTATCGAGGGCTCCTTCGGCGTCTTCTCGAGTGCCCGTCCGTACCAATTTTTTTCGGCTCTCTTCGCACCGTGTTCGTTGCTCCTCGACAAGCGACTCTTTGCGAGATTGTGAACGTGACGAGTGTAAGGTTTCCAAGCGATCGTCGTAGTGGTCGTAGCCGGCGGTTCCTTCGAGCGCGATCGTTCCCCGCAGCTGTTCGAATTGTTGTCCGCCAATAGAGCGTCGGTCTCGACGTATTCGAGCTCGAAATTCGCAGCTCCTTGGACTCTCGAGGATTCCGCGTCGAGATCGTTGCGCGAGTACGTGCCGCCCGCGAACCTTGGATAGGTCAATTCCGTTTCTCCGAGTATAGGGGGGCACGAGTGAATCGGTACTTGGGGCCCCGGGACGCTCGAACCCTCGCGATCGTTCGCGTTTGTACCGCCGTTGACCCTTATGTCCGTGTCCGGTTGACTAGCCTCGGCCGCTTCCAACATACCGCGACCACCCCCCGCCGAGCTTATCTCGTTCGGTGCAACCTCCGGGGCGTCGGAGGCCCCGGGAAAGCGCGGATTCGCCACGCGTATTATTAAATTTTCGCACGAGACGTAAGGTGGCGGTGGGCCCTCCCTCGGCGGCTCGGCTACCACCTCCGAATAGGGTGGTGGCTCGGTCGGTCTACCCACGAATTGTACCCCACTGTTTATGTTGTACATTATACTGACACCTGTCGAAACCATCAAATTTCGTTTATAGTCTCCGGTTATGCGGCGACAGCCCTCTGTTTATGTAAACCCGACACACGAACGAAGCCGATTATCCCAACGAATTTAAGGGGCCAGTCCACTTTGAAATTTTCAATAAATCGAAAGCAAGCAAGACTTGAGGAAATCGACGATGATGAGCAATCAGAAGGGATTTTGTACGGTGCAGGAATTGCCGATTGAGTTTAGGTAAGAGTTTTTCATAGTATAAACTTCAAACGCGTTTTTCTCGAAACAACGTTTTCAAAATCTAGCTCCATCGTATCTCTAAAACTAATAAATCGATTCTCTTGAAATTTGAACCACATATTGTAAACATGATTCGCAACAAGATGACCCTCGATGGTTTTAAAATTTTGATTTTTACTCTTTTTTTTTTGCGAAAAAAACGCGTTTTTTTTTTACTTTTTTCGTTTTTCATCTGCCATTTTTTTATTTTTTGATAAGACTTTATCGCCGAGAGTCATTTTGCAGCTGGAGTCATACTGAATCTAATGGACTGTAATTTTTTGTTTCAGACAAGCCGTTGCCGAGTTGTGAAGGAGCTACCTAGCCCACATATTTTTGAGGCGTTACGTTAAACTATAGTTCTTGTACTTAAAAATGAATTAAAATGAATTAAATGTTTTTAAATGTATTTCAAGACTTTATTTATCAAGCCCAACAACTTTTATATTCATATCTTTTATAAAATCCTCAACAAAAAAATCGCGAAAATAGCCTTTTTCGTGGCTTCAAAGTGGATTGGCCCGTAAATTGTTCCAACGCGAGGGTGCCTCTTTGACAACAGAATTTTGCCCAGAATTTCGAGTGAAAGGAACGCGCAACGATGGTTAAATTTAAGGCGGCGGTCTAGTGTGTCAGATCAAAAGAAGAGAAAACGGCCTAGCATGACTTCTTTAAAGAAGAGGAGGGTGTACTCTACGGTCCAGGCATAGCAGATTGATGGTGAGACCATTTTTTTATTACGAATTATATACAACAACTTTCAAACGCGTTTTTCTCAAAACACGATTTTTTTAAATTGCTGCCATCATATCTCAAAAACTATTTGATTGATTCTGCTCAAATTTATACAGCATCTTCAGTACATATATAACTACAAGTTGAACTAAAATAATTAAGATCGCTCCGTTAGTTTTCTTTTTATCAGCTATATAGACCCTATAAAAAAAATACGAAAAATTGTATTTTTTTCCAAAGCGTAAAAAAGAATTATTTTTTGGAATTCGAACTTCATTTTAGTTCCATGTAAAGCCTCAAGTCTCACGATTAAAATTGCGTTTGGTTTTTTAATTTCAGATAAGCAGAACGGCCAGAATCATGGCAGCAGTGGAGCACCTCTTTTTATATGTGTTCCTGTTGGGCGGTGTATCGCCGACTATATTCTAAATAATGACTTAAACAAATTCACAAAGTTTGTTTAAATGTTAATAAAAATTATATACAATTTATAAATTATTCTATTTCAATGGTTAAAAAAAAATCCTCAAAAAGCATTTAAAAAACGACACACTAGACGACCGTCTTAAGACAACCCCCCCCTCCGCCCCCTCGTGAATGCTGACGACAGCACTTTCAACGTTACCAGTCAATGCGCGTCTAATGTTCACGAACAATATACCAGACAGCCGACAACTATTATCAACATGAGGGAAAACAAGTTTTCCTTTTCTTTCCGAAAATCACGAGATGAAATTTCACAGCAGAGTTTGTCCACGTGGGCAAATCGAGTAGCAGAAATCCGACACGACCGTAGGCACAGAGGGCGCGGAATCTTCTCGAATCTCAATTGTTCCGTACCGTAACTCGGGGTTAATTAACATTGGTGGTAACTTCGACAGTTTTTGGGGCTACTTTAACAGAGCGCCAACATACGGTTCGAGTGTGTGCGCATTTGAAGGTGTTTAAATTTGTTGTTCAAGTTAATTATAATGGTGCTCAAGTTGATATTGATCTCAATGATAATTATAAGACTGATTAAGTGCCTATAATAGTACCCAAGCTACTTGATATTTTTATGTAAAATGTTTCCTTAATAAAGATGACAATTTGATCGTAACAAATCGTGTTTTTTTTTAATTTAATTCCATGTATAATGCATAAAATATTATTGTTTATCAAAATGATGTTAAAGTAACCAGTAATCTCGGACATAAGTTGCATTTCAATGCCTTGTCTCGAAGTTAGTTTGAAACTTAACCCTTAACAGTCATCGGGGTTGAATCAACCCCAACCGTTTTTCGACCTTCCAGAATTTTTTTTCATATTAAAAATTACACGACTTGAAAATAATCGGCATGGTCTTACACACAAGGGTTGAAAATGCATTGTACTATTTTTTTTCAATTATTTATCACTCTCCAAGTGAGTGGGGTTGATTACACCCCCAACGTCGCAATCTGTAGGTGTGACTGACATGGTTAAAAAAATTATGGGTGGTGGTGGGACTTGACTTTCTTATACATTTGATAGCCAAAGGACACATTGTTCTATTGGAGCAAAAAAAAAGTTGGAATTTAGGACGTTACAAAAAAAGGTACCTACAAAAAACTTCCAAAACCTGTTCAAAGTAACCCCATTTTACGGCACGCAGCGACATGACCATTGCACGAAAACTCATTCTCACCCGTAAAACCTCTACGTTCAATTGGATTGAAATTCCATCATTGTTCACATTCAAAATGTGGCGAAAGGCGCCACGGCGCGGTTGGAAACACTTGATCTTCAAATTAAATCGTGGTAATGAATCAATTGTAAAGAGACTCACCCCCTGGATAATTCGCGTCCGCCGTTCTGTTGAGGTAAACGTCAAGATCGTAGAGCGGCACTGCCCGACGCCCGCAAATAACGTTTCGATTCTGTTGCGAGCATCTCGAGTTCATGGCCCTTTTTATTTGTACTCTGCATATAGCTATCACTAGAATCGTCACTATGAACATGAAGGCCAATGCGCAACCTGGAATTTTTCCACAAACAAACGTTGGATGGCTTGCAATCGTGGAGATATTACAGCGTGAGACGATAGCCTGAAAACCGGGGCGTAGTCGGTATAACTTTAACCCTTCGACTGCACACTGGGTCGTTTTGACCCCGTTTTTTTTTTCAACTGACTATGGCAAAACGGGGTCATCTATTCGGCCGCAGTGCGGCGCTCGCAGCTGTCGAAAAATGGCCTGGGGTCGAGTCGACCCCGTTTATGCAGTAGTGCGGTGAAAGTGGAAAGAAAATTAATTTTGTTAAATTTGATGTTTTACTACTACATGTAAGTGAGTTACGATAAAAAAGGCTCATAGATATTTTCTATTTTGCGCTACTATAATAAATCATGTATTTAGATTTCCGATCATAAAACTAAAAGCAAGTGTCCGTTATGCAGGAGGGCTATGTGCAACGAGCACCGAATGGACTTATACGTCGATTGCGGTAAATGTCAATAATAATAAGTCATTAAAAGAATGCGGAGAATAAACGTTTTCAACAATTAATCTGCCGAAGTCGATTTTTTCCATTGTTCACTATCCTAATAATACCCAAATTCAAACCTCCGAATAGATAGACTTTTTGAAAAGACTGTCGATACTCTTTTGTTTGTATCTACAAACTTTCCTCTTCAAAAACTTCAAAGGATTTTTTCATATTTGGAGAAAAAAATTATGATCTTCATGCAAGTACGTATTTTTCAACGCATCTCCCACTTTGAACAAATGTTTGGGCACTTAATTTTCGTTTTTTTTTTTAAATAAAATGACTACAAAAAACGTCTGTAGAATGTTTTTTCCCTAAAATAACTTAATCATCTGGGACAGAAGGCCGTTGAAAAATTCGTTGGGATAATGATGAATTTCAGCGAAATTTGACCCAATAATCTTTCGACAAAATAAATTTGTCCGCTCGGCAAAGATAAATCTCCCGACGATCAGTTCTTAACCTGAATATTACGAAACAAACGCATGGCAAAGTTCGAAACGTGCCCTTGATCTCGCAGGCATAAGTATCATTGATCTGCCTTGTTTTCGAACCCGAAAAATGGTCAAACCTCTTGGATTGGTGCTTGAGAAAAAGAAGAGGTGTAATTACCGATAACCGTGTAGAAAGCCGTCTGGACGTAGCTTATCTCGTGATTTTCGTGGGGCCAAGGACGCAAGCCGAACGTGCCAGTGCAATTACGATGATCGCAGCACCACTCGGGCGGTATGCACCTATCCTCGCACAATATCTTGCCGAGGCAGGGATTCGGGCCGCATCCGGCCGCGGAAGTCTCGTCCTCGCCTTCCTCACAGTCCGGCTTTCCGTCGCACACGTATCTCTCCATTATGCAATTTTTCGATCGACATCTGAACCACTGAGAACCGCAGTAGGTCGGCTCTGAAAACGAGCGTTTCGTCTGATTATTTTTCACACCACGCAGTGATCCAATTGGATTATTAAATGATTTTTTCACTGTAAAGATCATATATGGGTTTTAAAGGAAAGGATTTTTTTCCAACAATTAACAACGATATGGCACTTTGAAGTTGTTGTTCTGTTCGGCTCGGCAAAAACGCGCCGAGAGCATCCCAAGTTACTCGAGCGCTCTGTGACGTCACCATTCGATGGCCGGTATACAAACTACTCGTGAAATACGAGTATTCTGTCAACGATGGCAGCGACAAGGCGACATGGTATACGCCTCATGGATATCTCTAGTGGCGCCGCTTGGTGGCAGATTCAGGCAATTCGTGGACGTTCAAGTGTCGTCAGCTGTATGCTGTCCGCACTAATTTCATTGAAAAGCGCTGTGTGAAATAAATAATAAATGGGCGATACGAGGTATTGTTGTGTTGTGGGATGCCAAAATTCCCAATCTCGAAATCAGGAATTGACTTTTTATCCGTTTCCAAGACGAAATTGGGAAATCAACAAGAGAAATGAGTGGATAAAAGCTGTCAGAAGAAAGTAAATGTTTTGACGATTTGATACAAGGAACGTATTGAATATATACAATCGTTGGATTTTCTGTAATGTTTTATTCTTCTAGTACATCAGGTAACATTTTTAGAGAACCACGTGCAAATTGTTTTTTATTTCATTTTTTTTTCATCTATGATAAAAATATAATTAATTCAACATTTCATGCTCATTTTCAACGATTAAATAGTATTCACCAATAATATATTATTCATTCAACATTCCATACGTATCCTTAATAATGAACGAAAATCCGTCACTTGTTAATGCTGATATACTGAAATAAAAAATGCGGTTTACTGAATCTAAATTCAATGACCTTATTGCTTCATTATTGATATTTCTTTGATAACGAGATACATCTTCATTTTCCATTTCTGTTTTACATGTATGGTTGAAAAGTTGCTGAAAAAATCTTTTTTTTTCCATTATTATTCAACTACTAATTGATCACATAATTAATACATACCTCTACTTTTACGTCCTACGGTGGATTATTCCCTATATGAATATCCCTTTCTCAATATGCTTATGATACGTAGCGACAATAACTGACACAATTTATCAAGCCTCTCCTAACCTAAAATCGTTGCTCAGAAACTCTGTCACCATAAAAATATCCACGGTCGGCAAATTACTCGAATTTGCTTTCACAAATCCACTTTCACAGATCGTTGCACGAAAATTAAACTAGTTTACGACTTTTTGAGAATGCTCGAGATGTTTTCAAATGTAAAATGACACCAAATTTCACATTTGTGGATACATAGCCTATTCGGTCGCGTATAAAACGGTGACGTCAAAAGCGCCAGCGCCGATGGCGTGGCATTTAGCGCCAACATCTACAATTTGTATTATCGTGATATAAAAACAATTAATAATTATCTTTAGAATGATTTCAAAGAAAAACCCTCTTGACATTCTGTTTTATTATCACAAAAGGTCAATTGTAAAAAAAAAATCGAACATTTTTTTTAACGAATCAATTTTGCCATTTATTTCGCATTCCGTGATGCTCGAGAGAATCTACGGGAATATGAACTCACTGTGCTCGACGAAGAGATAGAACAAGACGGACAGGGTGTTCTGATGGCCCCAGGACTTTTGGGAAACGGCTATGCACATGTAATCCCCGGCGTCTTTCTCCGCGAGACGCTCGAACCATATCCAAGCGGTGTTTCTGCTCTGGCCTCGCTCAATTTTTCTAAAATAAAAGACGCTTTTTTATTTGTCAACGTCACCTTCAATCACGTCCCGGTTATCAAAATGGATCGATCAATTCGAATACCATTTCACAAACGAACCCATAAAATCGAGACGGGCTCAAACAAACCCAAACAAGCTCGGGCAAACATAAAACCAAACCAAACGAACTCGCAGAAATTCAAAACAAGCCCAAATCAAACCAATCATGTTGAAGTTTGCATCGTTCGAACACAGCAAATCAATTCGTTTGAATTGTTCGAATTTTTTGGCTGTGAAAATCACTCAAACGTTTTTACGTATTCTTTTTAGAGATTTCCGACCTCGATTTGCAAAAAAGAAGGATCTCGATAAGCATCAAAATAAAGAAATGGAAATTAAACAGACAAACAAAAATCGTTGCATTCAAACAATGCAAACTTCAACGTCATATCGAAAGAAACCCCAACAAACTCCACCTGACACCACACATCGTTAAAAAAAACACTTTCGATCCATCAACTCAAATACTATCGCCCAGAGATTATTGTATTCTTTAACAGGCTACATCTACCTAGGTGGGTCGAAACGATGCATTTTCCAAAAATATTTTTATTCGATAGTTTTACGTTTTAGCTATATCTCTGAGAATTTCATAAAAATATTACTAAAATATTAGTAGGTGAGCGGTAGCAGCACCATACTTTAAACTTTGACGCGTTTTTCTCGAAACACTGTATTCATAGTCAGTGGATATGATATATTGAGTACCACTCGATGGATTGTTTTCAAATTTACAAGAGATACGATGAGAAACATTAAAAGGTCATTCACGATCTCACTTTTTAAAAATCTATCTTCATTTTTTACTAGTTACGTAAAAATGACGACTTTTTAAATAGATTTTGTACGCTCGGGATTCATTCAGACGATCGCCAACGACTCATATCTATTGTTAACTTAAATAACCGATTTGATTTTTACAAGCTTTTACTTAACTTGACTTTCTGTGAGATGCAAAACGGAAAATCGATATTTCACCCACTTCCCGACTACTTAGAGCTCTGAAATTTTGCAAATATGCATCTAAAAGGTGACAATGCATGATCCAACTAAAAAAAAATATCCATAAAATGTTCAACTTTTCATGTAAAATTAGCGATATCTAATCATCCATATAAAATCAGCAAGACATACAAACAAATTCGTAGCCGACTGTGTTTGTATGTGAGAAGTTTATATGCAGCAATTAGTCATAAGTTCAATCCCAATTACAGTCTTTGTTATTTTTTACAAGCATTCCATGTTCATAACGTACAAACTCGTAAACTACTAGTAACAACTAGTAAAATCAATGAAAGACTAAAAAGTAGAAAATAATTTGTATGTAAAAAAATATTTTTGACAAACAATTTTTTATTTAATGTACTCAAAAGTAGGAAATAATTTTCTTTACCAAGTCACTTATATATAATTATAAATAAAAGCTTGGGACGCTCAACATTTAGATATATATTCTTTAATTTACATAAATCCATCAACATATCAACTGTATTTAATTTATGGTGAAACAATCTTAGATTTCTTAAATAAAAATCCTCAAACTGAGTATAAACGTATGGTAATAATTTATCTAATTACTATTGTACCAAGTTAAATACGGTTATTGAAACTGAATTGATCAAATTTATTAAGGGGAGGGTAGGAGTTTCAGTGTGAAAAAATACACTTTTTTGCGAATTTTTTTCATCTATATGGATAAAGTAAATTTATTGAAACCTTCTGTACATTGTTAAGCGTCATTTCAAGAACATTCCGTGAAACTTGTACGCGAAAATATCCATAAACAAGCCGGTACCGCGTTTTTCTCGAAACCACTTTTTCAAAGTCCGTGTTCACTGCCATTTGAAAACTACATGAACGATTTATTTCAAACTTGGTACACACTTTCTACATATAAAATACCTCCCCCCAACGATTAGTTTGAGATTTTTTTTTACATTGAGGGGGTTTTCCACCCCCAAAATGGCGGAATTTTTCGTGAAAAATAGCACTTTTCACTTTACATGACCACCAAAAATTTAGAAATGAAAAAAAAATTATCAAAGACCGTTGGGGGGAGGATTTGACGATACTTTGACTAAATTTTAATGGTTCTTGATTTCAGATAATTTCTAGCTGAGATACAGTGAACACCGCAAATCGTGTTTTTCCAAAGGCGTTCTTGGAAAAGCTTTGTCACCGGCTTGTTTGTGGATATTTTCGCGTACAAATTTCACAGAATGTTCTTGAAATGACACTTAACAATGTACAAAAGGTTTCAATAAATTTACTCTATAAATATAGATGAAAAAAATTTGCAAAAAAGTGTTTTTTTTTTCACGCTGAAACCCCTACCCTCCCCTTAACATGAAATTTGGAACAAAGTTTGAGTCTCACGGATTGTTGTTGACGTGACGAGGGCCCTTCCAATCGACGGTATACTCGAACGGGGTATCGTCATCCTTGTCGCTGTTTTGATAAACAACGGTACACGTCATGTTGAGCGGCTCGTTTTTTTTGTGGAGGACGAGCCTCTTGCCGGGACCGTGGTGGGGCCATTCCTCGATGCGCGGATGCACCTCCAACCTGACGCGAGGCCTGCCCGACCATGTGTTCTGGCGTCCGTTGGCTTGGGCACCTGCGCCGTCAGAATACTCGGTTCTAAGGCGACAATGATTTTCGCGCGTGCTCTCGTCTCGCAGTGCGAGCAAAAGATTCGCCGCACGATACACCGTAACGTTGCGAACAACGATAACTTTCTACACCTCTCGAGCATGCATAAGAACCAGAATTTCGTATCGAATTAATCTTCGACTGACTCGAAGCACAGCGATTTCGCACTTAATTCAGTCAAACCAATTTGGACGGACGAATAGACGAAAACTCGGTTTTTTTCTTCGATTCGAGATTGTTTTGGGCGATCGCGAAATGCCAAGGATCTTGATCATAACCAACAAAAATGGTCGGATCAAAATCTCTCGGCGTTCGCACGTTTCGAGGTTATTCGTGACTTATAAATGAAATAATTGACATATTCGAGACTCACACTGCAAACTATTGGCCAGACCCAAAAGAGCCAGTAGGGATGCAACGAGATATTGCATCGTGTCGCATCATAACATTACGATGCACCGACCTTGTGACGACGTTGTAACGCGAACCGGAGACGGGGACGCTTTGCACACAGCCGAGGCGCCTTGGCCGTAGACCAGACGCGACCGCGCATGCGTCACCGCCCGCGTGGGTATACCGACACGATACTCGCGCAATCGATAATTAAAATGTAAACAACTGTGTTTTCGTAAAATTTGAGAGATAAATTTTCAAGTCTGCCGGCAGAAAAAGGTAAGACTTCTCTCGCTGACGACTTCGTACAGTCGGCGAAAAAAATGTTAGGGATATATTGTAAAATTATTAAAAAATATAGTGGGATTTTTACCGACAGAGCCATTCCGCCTTAAGGGATCACCACAGTGTAAAACGTTCCAAAAATCAATATTTCTTTGCATTGTCCGATAGTATAGACAGTTATAAACATGCTGTTGAATTTTTGGGGCGAAATTCGAATTATTCCGGTTACTACAGACTTTCTCAGAAAAAGGGACTCGAACAGCTGCGTGAGACGGCGCGGATGGACGCGTTTTTCTCGAAATGTTTTTCAAAACGGTATACTGTCAAAGCAAGAGTTTTCAAGCTATGCGTTTCACATTTTGAGACAACATTCTTCATGCCATTCTTTATCTTGCTATGGAAGCTTTTTTGGTAATTCTTTAGGTAAGTGATTTTTCCAAAAAATTAAGATACAATTCTTTGTTTTCGCTATTTTATCATTTATTGGGTTATAAATAATATTAGTTATGGGGTTTTGGAGTTCGCGGAAACACGTGATAAAATAGAGCATTTTTGAACATTTCGACGCCTATATTGGGTTTGTTTGGGTTTTAGAAAAATTCGAAATTATTTTTAACAATTTTTTTGCTCGTAAAAAAATTGTTAATGAAGGTCAGCCTCTCTCGACTGAATATCATAATTTCTAACTTAATAAATGAGAAAATAGCAACAAAAAAAATGTAGGCTCATTTTTCGGAAACGTCACTTATCTAAAGAATTACCTTTTTTTTTATCTTCATATTTTTTTTAACGAAAAACTACCGAAAAAATAGGCAAAAGATACTCTTTTTCATACTGGCGCCATTTTGTCAATTTCGACAAAAAAAAACCTCATAGCCAGATAGCGGCTTTCATACTGATTAATTATCTTTTTACAAATTTTGTTTCAGATAATATTTACGGCCATAACCGTGTACACCGTGAGGACTCCTTTTTTCGAAGACATTTTGAACCTTTAAAAAAATGTAAAAAAAATAAATACAAACGTTTGAACATTTATTTTCTGTTCTTCACGAGTGCTTTGATTTAACATAAAAATCAGACTGATTAGCGTATATGAACAATACAAATAATAAATCGCGATAATAAGCTATTTTTTTACCCGTTACACTGTGATGATCCCTTAAGGCGAAGTAGAAGATGTACCACTTGACATATGAGTGCGAGAGAGATAGCTGAAATTTTCGAACAGAGATTCCTCAGAGATGAATAATATTTAGGACAAAAGGAAATCATCACGCTCTGCGTCAGGAAATTCTCCAGAGCCTAATGCTTTGCTTTTCCTAAAAAATGTAACCATCTATGAGAAAATTGGTTTGGAATATTTGTGAGGTTATGTTGACCTTCTACATGCCCTTAAAGGGTCCTGCCGCCAAGACGGGAAATCAACAAGGCTGCTTTTTTTAATCCTTGACAAAGATTTTTATTTACCGACAAAGTGATTTTTCGTCCGTGCATGTTGTGCATTCGAGAATATCTCCTTTCTAAGGACTCCGAGCGATGCAAATTATTGTACCCCATTGGACTGTAGACCCCTTCGTCATCGCGTCGTAAATTTCGTTGTTTGGGTTTAGGACAATCCTAACGTGAAATCTTGCGCCAACAGCAAACTCCGTTTATTCACTCGAAATTGATTTATTTGTACTTGGAAAGTACGGTCAGGACTAAGCGTCACATATTCACAGTTCGAGAACTTTCCGTTCCGTCCGATATCGTATTTATCGGTGTAACGTCAGGTTTTTTCCTACAACTACTACAGCACATTAATTTCCTCGGATTACAGGCCTGCAGCGAAGCTTCAACCTAAAAAAAAACGACGTTCACCAACCGGAAGTCTCAAAAGCCCAAGGGCAACCGGGGTCGAACAAAATTCGGCAAATAAACAATTCCCGTCGAACGAAAGAAACGCGGCGTTCTTGATCCTGCTCGAACTTTATTCCGTGGAATGATTAGACTCTCAACGCTCGGCTGTCTCCCTCGGAAACGTTGCTTAAATTAATTTGCCCCGCGACAACGTAGGAAGCGTTAATGTACAATTGCTAGACGAGAAAACGAGAAGAGCCGCCCCGGCCGGCGAGGCGTGTCGAGAAAGATGGAGAAGGAACTGTGCGCCAGCCTTCGCACTCGTGTCGAAACGGCGCCGTAATTGCTGAAAAATAAATGCACACGCGAGTAATCGACAGCTTACGATCGCGTCGCTATCGTTCCCGCGGACCGATCAGCAGAGTCCTTCCTCGTAGTCGTCGTCCACCTTCTGCGTTTTTTCCACCGGACTTTCCGCCGCCGCCTCCTCAGGCTCCTGCGGCGGTCTCTCAGCCTCCTGCCGAGGCGTCCCCGGCTGCGCGCGAGCCGGACTCGCCGGAACCGAAGCACCACGCTCCGCCTTTGACTCGCTCGTACCCTGATCGCACACCCGGGAAAAGACACTCAATTGTCCTGGTCGTGTAAACGGCAGCTAGGGTGTGTCGAAAAAAAAAACAACGGCCCTTCGGACAATATCGGGTGGGGAAAAAAAATGCACGGCGCTCCAACTTAAATGGAGAAAACGCATTGACATTTCTCGAATACGGTGGAATATTTTTCAGGCTATTTTTACAGCTCCGAGCAACTTATTTTTCAATGTCGATATTATTTTTCTAAAAATTCGAGATTTTGTAAAAATACATTTTTTGTATCTACAAATGCTTGAAAATCTGCAACCGAATTCGACAAATAACAATTACATGGTTGTTACGCATTATTGACTCTGAAATTCTCTGACTTTTCCAGGTTTTGCAAATATTAATTCTTTTTAAGATTGAATGTAAGAAAATGTTAATTATAATCATTTTTTTAAACCGGAATTCGAACAATAATTTAAGGATTTTCGGGACAAATGTCGAAATGTTTATATTTGCTTCAAATTTATACATTAAATTCTTTGTCATATGCTGAATGCACTCTCCAAATTTTTCATCGGTCGTCTACTGCGTTTCCATCAAATTTACATTTGAAAAAACACTTTTTTAACATAGCCTATGATCAGATAACATAAGAAGTACATTATAACACTGATGACAAAATTGTCATAATAATAAGCGTAGGCTTATCGCTGCAAATCGATAAAAAATTTGCAGGGTACAATCAGTAAATGACAAAGAAGTTACTGAATACATTTCAATCAAATGGTAATATTGTGTCAATCGTCCCGAAACTTCTTAAACACTGTAAAGTAAAAAATATATATTAAAAGCAAATACAGAACCTGTTCTTTATTATAAACAGAATTTTTTATGTCGGTGCCAATAAATAAAAAATAAATATAACCACTTATCTACAATAATAATTGTGTAGTTGTGTATTGATAAATTGAATGCAAATGTATAAGAGCTTTAAAGTAAATTAGTTTTCAGTTTTTTTAATTTTTAATGTTTGACACCGACATAACTTTTTTTTTTGTATATAATGAAGAATAATATGAATTTTTATTAAAGATATATAAGAATATTTATTTTGATACTGTTCAGTTTTTTTTTCTTCAAGTTTCATTTTCTATAGTTCTTGCAAAAAGTAGATTCTAGAAGAATTCTCGAGACTTTCAAAATTCCTTGACTTTTCCCCGATTATTCCAGGAGGAAAGAATATCCCTGAGTTTTTCCTGCTTTCCATATGCGCAACAGCCATGAATTAGTTTTTCCGTGAAAATGAAGGGTGGAAAAAGAATAACCAAGCGCTATTCTTCAGACCAAAACAAGCCCAAAGGGGCCGTCCATATTACGTTTTTTTGCTGATTTGCCCCTGAGATATCGTCATATTCCAATAGACCCCCTCTCAGAAATGACGTCATTCCTAGTGCATTTATGGAGTGGTGTACTCGGACGATAAAAACCTAGAATTGTTTTTTTTATTATTAATTTAATATTTACCCATAGGGAGGCCACCCATTCCTCTAAACTGTGGATCAAAGGCATGGGTTTCTATTTAATATTTATGCAATGTTCTCTCTATTTATTCTCTATTTATTTAATATTTTCCCACGGGGACGCTACCCATTTCTCTAAGCTCTGGATCAAAGGCGTGGGGTTCGCTTCTAGACCTGGTGAGTTCGACTCATCTACGTCCAAACAATGATTATGATTTGAGGTAATTAAAGAGACACCACTAATGTGCCACTTTGAAAAAATCGATTTTATCGCATTTTTTTATAGTACTTTGATAGAATGAAATTGTAATTTCATTCTATCAAAGATTTAGTAATTATTTAGTAATAACGAACATTTTTATGCGGATCTCATAGTTTTCGAACTACAGCCTTCCAAAGAGCAGCGTTATCAAACGAGGCTGTGCGCAGGCTGCCTCGAAAGAGGGTCGATTAGCTCGAAGGAGAGCTTCAACAGCCCAGCAGGTGCTTTTCGAAGAAGAGAAAGGTGAATTGTATGGGCCTGGAATAGCAGATTAGCTCTAGATATGATATTTATCGATTTGTAACAATTAAATCAATATTTTTATCTTCCAACGCGGTTTTTTCAAAGCGATATTTTTCAAATTTGCTGCAGTTCTAACTCGAATACAAATCACCCGATCGACTTGAATCGTGCTTCAGCGTATTCAGTACTTGTTCATACAATGATCCTCCACTTTTTCGATTGGATAAAAAATGTCAATTTGCCATGCAATAAGCCATCAGATTTTAAAGCATAATTTGGAACTTTTTTCAAAACTCCGCCATTTTGTTGAATTTCACAATCCTGCGTCATTGTACTGGCAATACCTTCTAGTTTAACGGACTTTAAAACTTTTTTATTTCAGGCACTCTGAAGTCCGCAACCACTGCAGTGGTAGAACTTTTTTTTTGAGACTCGAGAGACGGCGCATAAGTCGCGGAAGATTGAATATTTTCGTACAAAAAATTACTGTATATGCATAATTTATATACAAATATATGCTCGAAATTTCAAAACATTCGATGCAATACTTTTGTTTCGATAAGTTCCCGATAATCACCTTTTTTTGGGCAGTCACACTAGTGGTCCCCCTCAAGATTTAGAAGTGATGACGTCATTTTCTATGAGACCCTCCCCCCCCCAGCCTATTTTAAAATGACGTAATTTACAGACGGCCCCGAAGAGCGAGCAATTTTTTCTCCCACCTAAGGATAATGCTCGAAGTAATCGTTTTCGTTTCGAAACATCCTAGGGCAGACGGGCAGAGATCAAGTAATCAGGGTAATTATTACATGATTGACTTCTGCCTCTACGGTCGTGGCACGTGACTCGAGACTACTCGTGTTGGGGGAAACATAAGAGGGTGCTGCATTCGCTCTGACACCAACCGGCGGTACGGCGTATTCCTGGCTGGTAGGCAGCGGCAAGCCCCTCGCCAGTTTCGCGTACTCGACGTCCATGTGTTTGATGAACGGACTGTTGAGGGCCGTCCTCGCCATATTCGCGTCCTCGTTGTCGTACGCTTGCAGCAACATCTCGAGGGTCTGTATCTCGGGGGTTTCGCAATAATTGCCCCATTCCTTGAAGGCTTTTTCAGCCGCGACTTGATCACCACGAGCCAATTGTACCAGCACCAATACGACCGCCAAACGTCCGACCGAGGGCGCGTGCTCGATCGCCTGATGCATACCGATCTCCCGCCTTATCGCGTCCGCTGCCTCGTCGTACATACCGAGCTTTACCAGGATACGCGCCGCTTTGCTCATGTACTCGGCCGCCTGGCGCGGACTGTCCTCGCCCTTTATCACGACCAAGCAATTCGTGCAATATTTTCGTCGCATCCCCCAAACCAAAACGTACCCAAACAAACATGACGTTTTCTTAATCGGCTATACCAGTGTGACACGGCAAAAATCGATGTTTTTTCCCTTTTCGACAGTTCATACTTTCAAGAATATGCTGTAAAAACTTTAAGGCCGTATCTCTAATCATTTTATCTTGCAAAAATCGATAGTTAAAGTTTTAAACGCGTTTTTCTCGAAATGAGATTTTTCAAATTTGCTGACGTAACTCAAAGAGCAATTATCCGATTGACTTGAAATTTGAACTGAGTACTCTTGAATATATTTACTCTACAATGACGTAGGATATTTTTGATTGGATGAAAAATGACGATTTGGCATTGAGAAAAACGACCATATTATAGGCAAGAAAACAGACTTTTTGCATAACTACGCAATTTTGTTAGATTTTGATATTTTTCGAAAATCCTACGTCATTGTACAGGAAATACCTTCCAGTTTAACGACATTTTTTTCCTTTTTCGGTTTCAGCTACTCAATCGGCCGGAATCATGTCAGCAGTGGAGGAACTTTTTTTTTGGCGCCTCCGAAGGCAGCGCATAAGTCGCTTGGATCTCAATATTTTTCTATGAAAATATTATGTAATATAGGTCAAATATAGCCAAATATATTCTCAATTTTCCGAAACATTTAATTGAGTACTTTTCTTCCAAAAAATTCCCGAAAATCACCCAAATTTTCAGCGTTCACACTGGTGTAGCCCCTTAATCTTTGACTCATGAACATTCCCTTTCAGGCTAACCCAAAACCAAACAAATCCAAAGAACATGGCAATTTTCTTTGCGCGTATGCACACTCGAAGTTAGAAGAAAAAAACGGAGTGTGGGCTCACCCAAAATCAAACGGAACTCGTACTTTTTCAAATGTGCTCATCCAAACAAAATTTGTCATTTTTTGGGCCCGTTCAAAGCGACATTCGTAGTTTTTTCAATTGTCTCACTCAAACTTTGTAGTTGTTTTTTCGACTTTTTTAAATCCGAACAATCTTTGGACTTTATTTTCCGACTCACTTGAACCCGAACCAATTTTGTGCATTTTTTTCGGTTTGCCGAAAGCCCAACAAACCTGTCAGCTAATTTATTTTTGCCTTGACTAAACCCAAACGACATTAGTCGTTTTTTAGAATTCCCTCACTCAAACCTTGTACTTTTTTTTTACTCACTTAAACCCAAACAAACTGCACTTTTCTTGGTTTTACTTGAACCTGAAGAAACTTTAAACTTTTTTCCCAGTCCGCCGGAAACAAAACAAACCTCGCACCTAATTTATTATTGCCTCAACCGCGAACCCAAACGAAATTTGGCTTTTTTTTATTTCGCTCACCCCAACAACCTTTGTACGTCTTTTTTCGACTTATTCCAAACCAAATAAACTTTATACATTATTTTCCAGCTCACCCAATCCCAAAAAAAAACCTCACATCTAATTTGTTTATGCCTCAACTAAAACCAAAGGAAATTCGTGATTTTTAAAAATTCTCTCACTCTAACCTTGTACTTTTTTTTGGACTCACTTAAGGGGTGAGGCCACAGTAACGGGTATAAAATCATGTGCGAATTTAACAATTTTTTTTCGTATGAAAAAGTGATTCACTCATAAAATTAATTACCCATCTATTCAGTATGGCTAGCAAGCTGTTAGAAAATATATATATATATATGTTTTTTCGATGTACAAAATGGCCGACTACTCGAAACTTCTCGAAACAGCTTTTTTCCAATTGACGTGACAAATAACTTCAACATTTTTTACTCGATTTACTTCAAATCTAAAAATTGTGTTCCTAATTGCATTTCGCAGAGAAGTACGTACGAAATTTCCGATTAATCGAAAACTTTTCATTTTATGAGCAGTTTATGAACAGTTATAACGAAATTTTTCACTGAAAATTCATTTCTTAAAGAGAGGGTTTCAGCGTGAAAAAAAAAACACTTTTTTGCGAATTTTTTTCATCTATATGGATAGAGTAAATTTATTGAAACCTTTTGTATATTGTTTAGTGTCATTTCAAGAACATTCCGTGAAATTTGTACGCGAAAATATCCACAAACAAGACGGTGCCGCATTTTTCTCGAAACCACTTTTTCAAAGTCCGTGTTCACTGCCATTTGAAAACTACATGACCGATTTATTTCAAACTTGGTACACACTTTCTACACATAAAATACCTCCCCCCCAACGGTTAGTTTGGGATTTTTTTCACATTGAGGGGGTTTTCCGCCCCCAAAATGGCGGAATTATTCGTGAAATATAGCACTTTTCACTTTACATGACCACCAAAAATTTAGAAATGAAAAAAAAATTATCAAAGACCGTTGGGGGAGGATTTGATAATACTTTGACTAAATTTTAATGGTACTTGATTTCAGATAATTTCTAGCTGAGATACAGTGAACACCGCAAATCGTGTTTTTCCAAAGGCGTTCTTGGAAAAGCTTTGTCACCGGCTTGTTTGTGGATATTTTCGCGTACAAATTTCACGAAATGTTCTTGAAATGACACTTAACAATTTACAAAAGGTTTCAATAAATTTACTCTATCCATATAGATGAAAACAATTCGCAAAAAAGTGTTTTTTTTCACGCTGAAACCCCTACCCTTCCCTTAAGTTCAAATACCTACAACTTTTGAATAAAACAATATTTTCTAAATTCCGTACGTACTTCTCTAGGTATTCTAATGTAGATTGACAAGAAATTTGTTTTTTGTTCTAGGTAAAAAATTATGGATGCTAAATGTCACACCACGGAGCGCCTAAAAAACAAAATACCAAAAGAAAATATTAGTAGTCGGCCATTTTGTACATCGAAAAAAATATATATATATTTTCTAAGAGCTTGATATTCATGCTAAATAGATGGGTAATTAATTTTATGAGTGAGTCACTTTTTCATACGAAAAAAAAATTGTAACATTCGCAGATGATTTTATACCCGTTACTGTGGCCTAACCCCTTAAAGGCGAACAAACCTTACACTTTTTTTTGGTCTCACGTGAACCTGAAGATACTCTAAATTATTTTCGCCTCACTAACCCCGAATGAAATTCGCAATTTTTAATCCTCTCACTTAAACCATGTACTCTTTTTCAACTCACTTTTGCCCAAATAAACTTTGTACTTTTTTTTCGACACTCGAATCCGAACAAATTTTATGCTTTTTTTTCAGCTTGCCGAAAGTCAAACAAACCTCGCACCTAATTCATTTTTGCCTCAATTAAACCCAAACAAATTTTATAGTTGTCTTTTTAGCTCTCCCCGACCCAAACCGTCCTGAAAGAAATCTCTTCCACTTTTGGACTCGGCAAAACCCTCGAAATTTCACGGTTCCCATTCTCGCCCCGACCCAAACCGGATCGAACTCGAGCAAACTCACCATAACAATTTCAGCCGCCCGCTGAAAGAGCGGCAGCGCTCCCTTGGGGTCGGTGCTCTCTATCATCTTGCCGGCTTTGTCGAGGACAGTGGCGCCGGACTCGGGCGAGCCGTGCTGCTGATAGAGCGAGCAAGAGGTGTGCGCCATTTTCGGGATTTCCGCGAGATCCCCGGAGTCTCTGCATATCAGGAGCGCCTGCTCCAGGTTTCTACAAAATTCCAAACAATCCTCTAGTACACTTGGCGCCGACAAAACAAACCCCTGGGCGACCGCTTCGGACTTACTTGGCCGCGTGGAACCATCTGCGCCACGAGGTTAAGGAAAAAATTATCGCAAAGGGGGCTATCGTCGCTCAAATACTTGCCGATAGGGCGGCAATGCCGATAGAGATAAGCACGAAGCAAAGGATACGATCTGTTCTGCTTGTAACAGTCGGCCGCTTTGAGAAGGGCATCCTTGCACTGCTTGTATGACTTGGCGATGCGGAAGCAGGTGGCCGCATGCGTGTATTCGTCCGCCGCTACCTCGTAGTCGGGCCTCCATTTCAGCAGAGTAGTCTTCAAACTGTTGACATAGCGTCCAATCCTCTTTATCTCTATTTTCCATCAATCCTCATCTTTTTACGAAACGACCAATTTGATTATTCGTATCGATAAATTAGTTTTCATTATTGATCGAAGAATTAATTTATTCATTAAAAAAAAAATCATAATTCTACGGAGAATTCATTTACTCGTTTTGATGAATTACCTTTATGGCGTTGAAATTTGCATCGTTGACGTGCAACAAAAACTAATTCCTCTTATTCACTCACATTTTTTTTGGCCAATTTATCCTGCGAAAATCGCTTAAACGTTTTCTTATTAAACATTTACGACCACAATTTGAAGAAAAAAAAGGGTTTTGGATAGTGATAGAAATGAAGAACAAAAATATTGTTGCATTCCAACAATTAAGTTTGCATCGTTGGCATGCAGCGAAAACTAATTCCTTTTAATTACTCACATTTTCCTTGGCCAACTTAGGCTGCGAAAATCGCTCAAACGTTTTCTTATTAAAAATTTACAACCATAATTTGAAGAAAAAAGAAGGGTTTTGGCTAGTGATAAAAATAAAGAACAAAAATATCGTTGCATTCCAACTATGCGAACATGAACGTCATTTACCTTTCATACTAATTATCAGGATAATTTATTTACTCGTTTTGATTAATTATTTTTGATAATTTTATACGACTGATTTATTTATTCCTTTAAGGGAGACTTTGTCCTTGAAATTTTCAAAAAATCAATTTGAGCTCAACATGAGCAGCTAGAAGAAGAGGAGAAATGCCTCTATGGACCAGGCATTGCCGATTAGCGGTAATTATAAACACATTTGTGTAAACACATTACAAAACTTTAAACGCGTTTTTCTCGAAAACACGTTTTTAAAAATGGCTGATATTCTCCTGACCACTATAATTAACATATCGACCTGAAATTTGGAGAGCATACTCAGGAAATATGTCTTCACAGAATGACGGATCGTTTTTTCGATAGATACATTTTTGCATTTATTATTTATCTTTTTATGCGAAAAAAAACGCGAAAATTCGATTTTTTTTTAATTGCCGCCATTTTCCGAAATTATTACTAAACGAAAACCCATCCGTCATTCCATGACCAAAGGGTCACAGATTGATAATATGCTTTGAATTTGTGTTTCAGATCAACAAAGAGGAGGCAGTGATGTCAGTCGTTTACCTCCCGCGATTTGAGGACCTGTTTTCGCGGAGGTGCAACGGCTGCCAATTTGGTTTTTTTTTTTTTTTTTTTTTTTTCAAAAAAAAATTTGTTAACATTCTGTATATCATGAATAAAAGCAAGAAAAAAACGTTACTCAAAAAGCTTTACTCGTTTTCTTTAAAAAAAAATAAAATGTAAACACCTGAAATATGGCACTCCAAGGACAAAGTCTCCGTTAATTAAAATTCAATCAATCAATCGAGTTTTATTTGCATAACTTTAAAAAAGGTTTTTTACAAAACTTATACAATGTCAGAAAGTATATATTAACAAATCTTATAATCCCTGCTGTTTCATCCTTATCCATAAATCTGTATATCTTACATCTGCTCACCACTTGTCTAAAAACCCATTCATTCTTCTCCTCTCTCAGTCTCTCATTCCAGACTCCTGTTCCTCCACACTTCCTCAATCTCCCTGAAATATGCACAAATCCCTTTCTGTATTTTTCCTCCCAACATATTTATTACTTCCCCAATAATCGCCACTTCATCAATTCCTTCCTTTCGTTAAATTATCTTTTATCATTATTACACGAATAATTTATCTATTCGTTTTGACAAGTTATTTATTATAATCCTTATTCCATTAATTACTCGATTCATCTTCTTACGGAATCTCGATAACAAACGAACAGACTCCTCAATTCGCTGACGACTGAGCAAGTTCCCCGTCCAACCTAGCTGTTTTTTCCACGCATACATGTAGTAGAAGAAAATGAAGCAATTTTTCACCCAATAGCAATGAAGATAAATCCTAACCTTTTTTTTACCTATCTACAGGGTGTCGCAAAAACCAACAATAATATTGCAGGTAGTTTCGACATAAGTACGAATACAGATCAATGAAATTATTTTAAAATGATATCTTTTTGTAATAAGTATTGTTCGTTACAGTAAAAACTAAGTCCTACGGGTTGCGACTTTTTAAAATCTAGACTAAATTACCAAATTTTTTAGATATATTGCAAGTTCGTTGTGCGTTTATTATGCCACTATCAATCAAACTGAGTAATGAAAATACAAAAGAGCTAACAATGTAAATTTTTATGGTTATTGATAATAGCACGACAAAAAAACAAAACCTATTAATATCCATATTGACAGCTGTGATATGTGAAATATTTCCTTAAGTTAGAGATTTTCACGAGTTCAAGTGCGAATATGTCGAAAAGTATGACACTTTTCCTGACGTCATATTTGGTTATTCTGGATCGTGAGCTGGCTTGTCAGCACCTGCAATATTATCGTTGGTTTTCCGGACACCCTGTATACGCATATGTCTACAACTTATATTTTCCGCGAATTGCAACCACGCGAATCCTTTTTTTTAAAGCTATACATATAAACATTTTAAAGCTATACATTTAAAGCTATACATATAAACTTTTTTTTAAAGCTATACATATAAACATTTCATTTTCGCCAATCGCAACGACGGACAGTTCTAAGCTACTCGCCTAAGCTACATAGGGAATAAACTCGACGATATTTTGGTCAATCACAACGACGATAAATCCTAACAGTTTTTCAAGCTATGTTTATGTAAATAGCTTAACGGTTAGGATTTATCGTCGTAGCAATTCACGGAAAAATAGACCGCGATATATATATATATATATATAAGCATAATGCATCAATTGCCCGCAAGAGCTAAGCCGCAATTATCGATAACAGTCGAAGAGCTGATGAGGGGTGAAGGGTAGAGGGACAAAAGGTAAAACCGACAGGTTGTGCACTTACCCTTTTTCCGCTTGCCTGATGTGCGCATTGCCCTCCTCGATCTTTGACATTTTTCTGCGAATGATGTCGATGGATTTGTCACTTTCTGCTCGCTGCTAACTCTAACCCACCTCGCCGCTTGGCGAAAGGGCTCGGCTTCTGAACGTCGCAAGTCGCGGGACAATTTTCCGAGATTAGAACGCGCGCGGAAAAGCGAAACGACGAAAAAATTTCACAGCTGTCGATCGTGTACGAACGTGGAACGACACGGAAGGGGCGAAATGGGGAGACTGTGCGCTACCCTCTCGCGCATGTCCACTTTCCACCCCCCGAGTGCTTCCGCCGCGCCCCCTTCCGTCCCCTTTGAGAACTGCAGCGGAAGCTTCAACTTCCGGCGGCGCACGAACGCGTTTCCCCCTCCACTCGGGACGCACGACCCTCGGGCGGTTTTTCAACGCAGCGGCGTTCTAGTTACTTCTTGGATGTTACTAGCCTCAGGCCAATAGCGTCATGTGAAATATCGTCCAGCCGCGCACTTCGTGTTGCATCGGAGGAGAAAAAGAAAAGGTTGAAATGTACGCGGGAATGGCTCGTGTTTTGTTTACACGCCGAAACTGAGCCGGCTCACTTTTTCGGTTTCGAACAATCGCCAATAATCGCACGATTCCTCAGTGGCGTTTTGACATTCCGAACGCTGCGAAACAAGCGAGCGACGATTGATCGTAAGTACCGATTATTGTTTTCGCAACATAACCTCCAAATTTCACAATTTCCGAGTGTTCCAATATCATTTCCAATCGATTTGCGAGCTTAACATTTCTTCGCCCTCCTTGCAACGGCCCAGATGGCGGAACGACTCGAAGACCTGAACCTGCCGTACGCCGTGGTAACGAGAATAGTAAAGGAGGCCCTGCCGGACGGTGTGACGATAGGCAAAGAGGCGAGAGTAGCCATCGCCAAGGCAGCCTCCATATTCATTCTCTATCTCACTTCCGCCGCCAACACCATCGCCAAGAAGGGCAATCGCAAAACGATATCCGGGCCTGACGTCATACAGGCCATGGAGGAGATAGAATTCGAGCAATTCGTCGCGCCGCTCAAAGAGGCCCTGGAAACGTTCAAAAAGTCGCAGAAGGAGAAAAAGGACGCCACCAGCAAAAGGAAACAGCAGAGAAAGGACGAGGACGGCAACGACCTCGTCGAGGACGACTGAACGTTGAGCTCTTTTATTTTTTTATCACTCCCACGTACATACCGTTCTTTTTTATTTATTTCTTTTTTTTCTCAATAAGAATAATAAATTGTCGCGATGCGGGCGAAGATTTTTTTCATGCGCGCTTTTCTTTGATCTTCTGCGTACGAGTGAAATGGAAATTGATCGATAGGGCGAAGGGAGACTAGAATGCGAGCTATTATTTTGAGAAATTCAATTACGTCGTGTGGTTTTCGAGAAAACTTGATCGTAGATCGAGGGAAAGAAGCTCAAGATAAATCATTCGAAAGAATATCTACTCTACAGTCGCTTCGAGGACTTTCGATCGAACCGTATATTGGCTGTGCAAATATCGTCGCGAGACCCGTTGAAATCTCTTCCCGAAGGCAAGTCGTGTCGCCGCGTTTACTCTTTTTGATTCGCGCGGCTTAGACCGAGAGAGTGGACTCTCGAATTGCGCGAATCGACCGAACTCGTCTGTGAAGGCGATGCGAGGAACGAGGCTCGAATTATGGCGTTAGCAAACTGTGCTCGATCGGACAATTAATATATGCGTACGTATATGGTGCTACGCATATACGTGTGTATTATATACATATGGATATGCATACGTGTCTGAAGGTATAAAAACGACTACATCGCCTGTACTTTGCGCTGTATGAGGCCGCGGCACATCGGGCACTCGCTCGTTACTTTGCCCGCGCAATTTGCGCAACAGCACATGTGTCCGCAGGGAAGAAATATCACTTCGCACTGAAAACAAAACAAAAATGAACATGTTTCTTTTTTTCATTGGGTAAATGCACATTTTCGTTTAAATCCGAGAGAATACATTTCAGTAGGCGAAATAGGAAATATATAAAAGGAATAGGAGGTTGCTTTTGTGATGTAAGCACCCCCTGAGAAGGGATTTTATGAAACTCGTACCCTAAAGGGGTAAAATAAGGGATGAACGCTTGTATAAAAATTCGTCGTTTTTAAAGTTAAATGCACGAAAATCGGTTTATAACCTTTTGGTTAAAAATAAAGAAATACCTAGTTCGGGATTTTTCGAAATTCATCCCCTAAGAGGGTTACATTGGGGATGTAAGTTTGTACGGGAGTTTCGTTATTTTTCAAGTGAAAACCTTGAAAATTGGTATTTATCCTTTCAGTAAAAAATAAAGAAAGACATGTTTCAGAATTTTTCGAAATTCATCCCCTAAGCGGGTTAAATAAGGGATGAAAGTTTGTGTGGAAGTCTGTTAGTTTTGAAGCAGAAATATGAACCTTGGTATATGAGGCTTTCCACGTCACTTCAGCCAGTAAAAAAAAATCCACAAATAATTTTGAAAAATCGATTTACTTTATTGAAAAATATTCACCGTGTCGAAATTAAAAAAAAAAATCTGACGTTTTTTCTCGTTGATTACCATTTTTTAACATTTTTCCATTCAAATGGCTGTATCTTTGGCAGGATTTGACGTATTTATATTCGTAAAAAACGAAAATGTGCGTCTTTTTATAGCCTTCCAGAAAATAATTAATTTAGATTTTATTGAGCAAGTCGAACATCCGTTTCAGGGCAAAATATGTAAAAATATTTTTTTTCTCAAGGAATGACACTCGTTATTTTATTTTTTTTCGTTTCCCCGAATTGTGAATACGAAAAACGGATTTTTGGTATTTTGTATATTATGGGATTCCTAAACATCGCGAAGTAACAGCTATTTTATTAAATTTTTTTTTTTTATTAATATTCGAATGTTAATAAAATAAAAAAAAATAAAAATAGCCGTTACTTCACGGTGTTTAGGAATCCCATAATATAAAAAATACCAAAAATCCGTTTTTCGTATTCACAATTCGGGGAAATTCTTAAAAATAAAATAACGAGTGTCTTGCCTAGAGAAAAAAAAATCTTGCTTATTTTGCCCTAAAACGGACGTTCGACTTGCTCAATAAAATCCAAATTGTTTTTTCTGGAAGGCTAGAAAAAGACGCACATTTTCGTTTTTTACGAATGTAAATACGTCAAATCCTGCCAAAGATACAGCCAATTTGAATGGAAAAATATTAAAAAACGGTAATCAACGAGAAAAAACGTCAGTAATTTTTTAAAAATGTCGACACCCGGTGAATATTTTTCAATAAAGTAACTCGATTTTTCAAAATTATTTGTGGATTTTTTTTTTACTGGCTGAAGTGACGTGGAATGCCTCATATAAGCTTAGGCTAAGATGTTCGGCTTACTTATTTCCATTTGCATTTTTAATTAATTAGTATTTATTTTGATAACCACGCGAGCGAAGTCGCGGGCGGAAAGCTAGTTCTTCATAAATTGATTGGGAAAAAAAACTCACGTGCGAATCGAGGCAGACGACGCACTCGGTCATGCTCCTACTCTGAACGTAAGGCTCGTGCGTTTTAGAACTTGTACAAGGCTCGTCGTCGAGGGGTGCTGACGGAAAAACTGGCGATTCGTCCGCCCACGACGACATCTTTTTCTCGGCCAAATAATTCTCCACTGCGAGCTTGATGGCGGCGCGATCCGTCTCGCAGTGTATCCCAATCTTAGGCACGTTAAAGTAGCGTTGAAAAATATTTAAAGGCCCATGAGGATGTTTTTTTTCCTTGTCGCCGCGTAACTCACAGATTCGAGTCTCTCGTCGTCGAGGTCTTGAAGTAACGAGGGTAGAGTGACGAGAAACGGCAGGCAGTGGAGGGCACCGGCTATGGCCACGTGACGCACCAAGGTCGGCTCCAAACCCTCCAGCAGACCCTTCGGTCTCGCCTCCATCAACGATTGGTACTGCATCAACCAGAACAGGCTGTCTCTTCGCGTGCTCTTTGACCAAGGAAGAAAAAAAGATCGTTAGATCGCCTCGTTGCGTTTTAATTTCTCTAATGGTATTCCTTTTATCAAAATGTAGGAATCATCGTGACGTACGTCGACGTCTCTCCGTAGTTCGATCTGTTGAATAGTCTCCAACAATTGTTTCCTCCGCTTTTCCTGTTGATCCAACAAGTCGACGAGAATGGCGCTCAGAGTGACCCGCTTATCGGCCAAATCATTCTGCCAATAAAATCGACGTATGTTAATCCTTGCGTTATCATCGTTTGAAACAATTGTCCGAGTGTTCTCACTATTTGCTGATTGATCTCGAATTTCTTCCTCTCCAGCTCGATACTGGTAAGTGCAGCCAATTGGGATTGTACCAAAGTCACTTGTTGCACGATACTCCACGATCGAGCGTCGCTCCTCTCGAGCAGCGCTGCTACGGCGGCCCTCTGCAACACCTCGTCCTTCCGCAGTCTGTTCACCAAGTCCTCCTGGGTCCTCTTTTGGTCCCTCACCACTTCGGCCAAGTGATAGTTGTTTCTTACTTCTCTGTAACGCGTTTCAAAGGTTCGAAAGCTCGCAAGGAATGGCAAGTATAGTCGCGTACGTGTCTCGGTCTACTGACAGTTCTAGCAACGATTGTGCGTTACAGTCTCGGAATTTGGTGTATTCGTCGATCTTCCGCTCCGTGAGAAGCTCCTCCCCCAAAAGTTCCTCCATGGCGACTACGGACGAGAAAATAATTAAAGGGAAGTTCTCGCCATTGCTTTTCTTCTGTTTGGCTTTTTAATGGGTGCCTTACGCAGTGTCTCCCTCGTGCGGAGCTTGAATTGCTCCGAATGGCACTGCGAGAGCATCCTCATCTCCTCGAGTTTCTCCTGCTCGAGTAGCTCCGCCTGGCTCTGCCTCTCCTCGTCGCTGCTTCGCAGAAATTCCGTTATCACGTTGTCCGCCTCTGTCTCGGCTGAAACAATCGCAGCATCTCGTCACAATCCCGTTCTACCTGCAGACATTTTTTCGTTCGAGTTGAGAGAGAAAGAGATTTTCCATCACACCCTTGTGAATGAACGCGAGTAGCCTCGCTCTGTTCAGATCGCGCTCCTGCTGCACCTTCACGATCTCGTGCTCCAGTTGCGTTTGCTGCACCGCCAGATCGTCCAGAAGCTACGAAAAAAAGTGACAAATCGGTCCTGCGTTATCGGCTGACACCCTTTTCCCTCTTTTACCTTCTTTCTGTGAACCTTCAGCACGGACTGCAACTCCAGCTCGTACTCCTGCTGCTCCCTGATGTTTCTCTCCACCTCCAGAAGAGCGTTCTGCCGTAACTCCTGCGAATGGCAAATTAATCACATGTTTTTTCCTCCGCTTCGTTTCTTTTCCCCTCGATGGCCGTACCCTTCTCAACAAACGATCGCGTGCAGCGAATGAGACGATGATGGGAAAAGATGATGAGAAAAAGAGACGTAAAAAAACAAACGAGGGTAAAAAGAAACGACAACGGCGTCTCCACGTGCCTTTGCTTTGTCTAGCTTCGCTAAGGTCGCCTAGAAAAATAAAAGAAAGAGAAAACGATTAACGAGTTGTCCCCCGCCGTAGATGATTGCCCCGATTCGAACAATGGCCCAAAGGAGAAACAAATAAAGCGAGCCCAGCTGTAGTCTTAGATCGAGAGACCTGCACGCTGGAATCTCCGCTGCTGCTCTGCCCCCTCTCGCCCTCGGCGCGTTCCCTCCTCGAGACTCCCTCCTCGCTCGAGAATCTTTCCGGCACGTACTCTAAACCGCACTCGTTCGCCAGGAAGGCCACTATCACTATGGCGCCACCTGCCAAAATGTCCGCCGGTGGATAAACTACGCTCGAACCCGACAATTTTATCTCCGTCAAGGATTGCGCCTGACCAAGGCTGACGGGCAATCTCGTCATCGAGGCGTTGTTGCTTATATCGAGGGTGGCGAGCCTCACGAGCATTCCCACACTGTCCGGCAACGCCTTCAGCCTGTTGTTGGCGACGTCCAGTACCCTCAGATCGGACAATTGTCCCAACTCGGAGGGCAGCTTGCGGATACTGTTGTCCCGCAGATAGAGCTCCTGATGGCAAAACGCATCGAGCAAATTTATCGAACGCTGACACGTTAAGACAGCTTTTTTCCATTTCTAATCAAAGTTCCATTTCTTCAGGAAGACGCTCGATCGACGCATGCGTACCTTGAGCAAAACCAGATGAACAATCTCGGCAGGCAAATGCGTCAGTTCGTTATTGCCTAAGTCTAAGAGAGTTAAGAGCGAGAGATCGCTCAAGGCACCACCGCCCGCCAGGGACGTCAGTCTGTTGCTTCGCATCAGCAACTCTCGCTTTCTGAACACCTTGCACAGGGAATAGATGCCCGAGGGCACCTGCTTGAGCGCGCAATCCGAAATGTCGAATACCGGCTCGGGATTCTCTCGCGCCTGGAACACACGGCGAGTTGGTTGAGACAACGACAATCGTAAGAACAGTGGGAATCGTAATGGAGTCAATTGGTAGGTATAATAAGCGTAAATCGACGAGCCACGCACAGCTCGTACTCACCAAGTACAGTTTGTGCTCGAGACGCGCCTTGTAGTCGACATTGTTGGACTTTTTATTGTCCCTCGTTTTTCTCGTGAATGACATTATTGGTGCAACGTCATGACAGCGACGAGTCGCTCGTGTCATCGCGCCACGTTCCTCATGCGATATACCCGCGGCTCACTCCGCGTTTCATCGAAAACAACAACCGGCCACTTTTACACGCAATCTCGTATACGTCGCGGGAAGTAGGCGGAATAAAACCAACGAGTACATTCATTAACGAGGATCCCTCTTTCCCCTTTGATACTCGAATACGTGCGAACAACAACAATTACGCACATACACCCACACGTGCGCGCGAGGCAACAGCCTCGTAGCAACTGACGTCTCGGCGAGCGCTGACGTCACGCGTCGGTAAAGTAGAGCGCCCACTCATCGATAGGAGGAATCGCCGCTAGCCGAAAGATGGCGCTGACTCGGTTGCGAAATTCCCGTTGGGTTTTGCCCTCTGTCTGATTGGCTACGTTGTCGAAGCCAATAACCGAACCGGTCGAATTTAACGGCTTTTCGACGAGACTCCGTATCGAGTGGACGTATCGGCGCCAATTGTTCTCATTGCTGGATCTCTTCGTTGCGAGGTCGAGCGACGGAAGGAAGCCGCGAATTGGAACGGTAAAATATGAACTTTGGATAATCGTGCTTTTATCTGATCTTTCGTCGTGCCCGCGACGCGTTTTCTCTTTCAACGCAAAATATTCCTTTCCCACTTTTCTAGCGAAGAGCTGATCAATTTGTGATTCGCCTATCGCGCTATATGCGCTTTTATTGAGGGCTCGCGTATAAACTTGTACAATGTTTTCGGTCCGGGAAAAGAAAATTGGCGGCAAATAGCGCTATGAGAAAGGGCGATTTTGTTTTTCGCCAACTCCCGCTCGAGTTGAATATTTACTATACAGGTGAACGTCTATGAGGGCAGTAGGATTTTTTTACACGTCTATGCATGTGTAGAGCTCGAGGCAGCGAAGAAAAGCGTTTTTCTTTCAGCTCGGCATGGAGAGGCATTTTCCGTGAAATTGGATTTTTTTATCCCTCTTCACGCGAACTTTGGTTCGTCGGTTCTCCGCTAGGAGGTCTCCTTTCTTCGCAGCCGGTATTCGGTCGGCGTTAGCATGCCTCTGGAAAAGAAAATGTTTCTTCACTCGAAGAATCTCGGTTATTTTCTTCGGTTATATGCGAGGAATAATTAATAATAATGCACTTATAATTCTTAATGGTAATAAATGATAATTTGCTGAAAATTGATAATAAAATAAAATTGCGTATATTCTCGGTTGTCCCGGGATATCGAACCTGAGTACGGTGTCGAACGAGACGCATACCCCTTTATCGCACATACGTCTGTACAGGTGCCAGCACTCTTTCTCCTTGTTCGTCTGGAAGGCCGGCTCGTCCGCTGGCCCGTCGGGATCGCTCACCGATCGCGTTCCCACATTTTCGCAAAGCTGTAAAGTAAAAAACGAGCACGCGAGTGATTTCACTTCCGCTCTGCAGATGGCGCATTTCACATCCGGCGGCGACCGGAAGTAGCCCGTTGGCCAGCCTACCCGCTATTATTTTCCGCGGAGCGCGACGAAATACGTTGAGACGCGCAAAATAATTGGTCGTGAGTATCGGAGAAACATTTTAATCTCGTTATTTCGTAATGAGAGCGGTGTGGCGCGTTTCATACCTTCGAGGTCTGCAACAAAATCGAAGCCGGTTGATGGACGGGCAGAAACTTCTCGATCGTTTCCGGTACTCTCGCTCTCGACGGAACGTCCCGCGTGACCGTCGACAGTTTCTCGACGTCGTCACTGTAACACGAGAGAAACGACGCTCGTTTATTCTTCGCAATCGCGTCGCAGATACGCGTGGCGGAAGCTTCGGCGAATCTGGAGCAACGAACATTGTCCCGAGAGACTCTAAAAGGAAGGCCGTTGGGCTGAACGAGACCTTTGTTCGCGATGCTGCCGTATCTTTCCTTGCTAAACATTCCGTATGGCTGTGTGTGCGTGCGTTGGACATATATGTACGGTATATCGTGATATCGATGCCGAAGCCAATATCATTCAGGCACACGATGGCACCGGCGCCTTGGCCTTAGCCTTCTTTCTTTCTCCCTCCACCTCTCTTTTTTTCTTCACATTCCCGAGCGTAAACACGGTAACCCTTCGTTCCTGGTCTCTGCCCTGCCCACTCGTTCTCGATATCGTAAATAACAAAGAAATCGAAGCTTGCTTGTTTTTATTTTCTTTCTTCATTTTATGCATGGCTGCGAGGGTACGTTTTCTGTCTCTTTTGCTCTCTCGTTCTCTCTGGCATCCTCTTTTGTCATGGTCACGGTATCGAATGCAAATTGAGTGTACTATTTTCACAAATCTTTGTATCGCACGGAAATGTCGAATACTCAAGTTTCGAATCGATCGTTTGCAAGAATTTTATTAACACACACACACACACACACACACACACACACACACACACACACACACACACACATATATATATATATATATATATATATATATATATATATATATATATATATATATATATATATATATATATATATATATATATATGAGGTATTCCAAGTGTTTTCGAACAGTCTAAAAGCCTGACCTTCAATCTTTTTCAAAGTTGGTGATGTTTTTGTATCATATATTTTGAGGACGTGGCATTTTTTTTCAGATTATTATCGGCTCGCTAACTCGGCTAACTCGGAGATAAGATTTTACACGTGATAAAATTTCAAATGATCGTATCGTAGTCATCTTCTCGTCGTACGAAAAAATGTCCTGTACAAAAAAGATGCGTTTTTCTATGAACTATTTTGAAAAAAAATTCCAAATTTTCCAAGTACTACAACACTAAACAAAATGAAAAACCTTTAATTTTTTTATTTTTTATCCCCAATGACTAGGTTGATCCTGCTGATTTTTACACTGAATTTTCTTTTATTTGTGTAAAACAACATGTGTAAGTTTCATTTTGGACTGAGCTTGCGTTCAGTTAATATCGTCGTCTTAAATTTGATGGGAAATTGTTTTTGTTAAATAACTCGGCGATTTGTAATTTTTAAGTAAAAATGGCAATGACTAAACTTGTAGGAAACCGAGTGCTTTACAGCTTTGGTCATTACAGTTTTTTCTCTACCATCGATATTTTTCGAATTAAACCTGAAAAAGCGACCAGAGCATTATCTCGTTCATTTTTTACTTTAGGGCATAAACGAACATAAACAAACTTGTAGAGAATGAAATTCTCGACAATTTTGGTTTCTACCTTTTTTCCCCTAGAATCCATATTTAAGGTCGTACGCTAACGTTAAAAAAAAAACGTGAAGCGTGAAAATATTTTTTCGCGAAACATTCGCTCTTTTCTTTTACCGTTGGCGTACGGCCTTAAATATTGATTCTAGGAAAATAAAGATAGGAACAAAAATCGTCCAAAATGTTATTCTCTACAAGTTTGTTCATGTTCGTTTATGCCTTAAGGTTAAAAATAAACGAGATAATGTAATAGCCGCTTTTTTCAGGTTTATTTCGAAAAATATCGATGGTAGAGAAAATATTGTAATGACCAAAGTTGTAAAGCTCTATATTTCCTACAAGTTTAGTCATTACCATTTTTACTTAAAAATTGTAAATCGTCGAGTTATTCAACACAAACAATTTCCCATTAAATTTAAGACGACGATATTAACTGAACGCAAGCTCAGCCCAGAATGAAACTTACACATGTTGTTTGACACTAATAAAAGAAAATTCAGTGTAAATTTCAGCAGGATCAACTTAGTCATTGGGGTTAAAAAATTAAAAAATGAAAGATTTTTCTTTTTTTTTAGTGTTGTAGTACTTGGAAAATTTTGATTTTTTTTTCGAAAATAGTCCATAGAAAAATCCATCTTTTTTGTAGAGGACATTTTTTCGTACAACGAAAAGATCACTACGATACGATCATTTAAAATTTTATCACGTGTAAAATCTTATCTCCGAGTTAGCCGAATTAGCGAGCCGATAAAAATCTGAAAAAAATGCCACGTACTCAAAATATATGATAAAAAAACATCACCAACTTTGAAAAAGAGTGAAGAAGGTCAGGCTTTTAGGTCGTTCTAAAACACTTGAAATACCTCATATAGAAAAAAATACCTTGTACATTGTGTGTCGATCTATATATACAAGTTATTTGAGTCAATTTCCATTTAGCATACATCAAACATAAATCACCAATGTCTATCCATATCGAGTAATCTCGATTGCCGGGTCGAGGGATGATCCCCAGGGTCTTGCCATCGTTTCGATACATAGCCTCGTTGGCTTATGTAAATTACGAGAATTTTTAACATTCCGCATATCCACATCGAGAGCCGGTCCCTTTTTCTTTTCTTTTTTTCTCCAGTCCTGAAATTATTCGACCTAGTTGCATCTTTCGGGAAAAAATTACCTCCCCCTCCGGCCGGCGTTTTTATATTTGCCGAAAATTGTACGCGTAAAATGCCAGGCAAAATATTCGTGATAACTACGATTTTTTTTTAAGTCGGGTATTCGAGAATTGCGCTCACTTGACTCGCTGCGGTGGCGTGCTTCTCGTTCTCAGTAGCTTTCTCTTCTTGTCCGAGCGGGTATCGCCGATCGGCACTATGAGGCATCTCTTTTCGCGATCGGTTAACGAAATTTCCGCGACCATTTCGCGGGTTCCGTTGTTCGCTGCGGCAGAGGCCGTCACCGCGACCATCCTCGACGACGTCGTTGCCCCCAATGACGTCACTTTCGTTCTCCATGTGCTGCTCGCCTCCTCCGGGGTCGGAAGGGCACTTCCGGTCACGCGGCCGACTTGAACGCTGCGCGGTCGTATTATCCTCGGGACCCTGCTCTTCTCCGGGTCTTCCTCGGGAATCTCGATCGAGTCTTGTTGAAAGGACACTGAGAAAAAAAAACAAATATCATGAATAGCGGACCATTTTTAAATATTTCCGACGCTCTTTTTTTAAGACAATTATTATTATTGATATTATATTCGGCATAGTTGGAATCCTGCATATTGAGTGTCCAAATCAATTTCTTGGTTTTTCCTAAGTTACAACATTTATTTATAAAAGTACAAGGATTTTAGCTCGAAGCGGCATTGACGCCACGTGGCGCACATCGATTATTTCATGATTGGGTCGGTCGATTTTCACGAAAATTGGTGTCCCGGGGTTTTCGAGGTCGCTGATTGCGAATCTGCGATCGAAATGAATAAATAAAAAATTGCGGATTCAATATGGTGGGTCAAAATGCAGAAATTGATTTGAATCGTATGAATCAATCCTATTTGGCACACCGTCCTCCCGGTTTTTTAATTGACCAGCTGATCAATTAAAACATCTGATTGGCTGGTGCAGCGATCTGGAACGATGACTGCAACTATATAGGGAATACCTGAGACACGAGAGCTTCAGTATCGGAGCTCTCAGCCCTGATGATGCAGACTGTAACGTTTGCGAAACGTCGGCACAACGCTGATCCTCAACACGGCCTCCATCCGGAAGCCACATACTCTTCTCATTACATAAAGAGCCGTG
The DNA here is from genome assembly GCA_944452715.1 of Ophion slaviceki. Lineage (NCBI taxonomy): Eukaryota > Metazoa > Arthropoda > Insecta > Hymenoptera > Ichneumonidae > Ophion > Ophion slaviceki. Next base: position 26,445,324 of record OX101793.1, on the reverse strand, counting down.
AAAGCCTTAAAACTAACATCGTATGAATCTTGGTATTTGGGGGTTTTCGAAGTCGCTGATTACGAATCTGTCTTCAAAGTAGAGAATATTCAATATAGTTGATTCTATATCGCGCACGCGAATTCAAAACGTAAAATGATTGGAATGAAACGTTTTTTCTTCACATTTGTATTTAGTATTTAGTACAAATATTAGTAAAAATTGCCCCGTACATTAGCTGGTGAACTTAGATCTACGTCCCCAGAGTGTGCCACATGGAGGCTGCATTCGTAGGACTTACACTCCATTCAATTTTTTTTTTTTTTTTAATAATTTTGTTTTTTTTTAGTTTTTTGTTTTTTAAAACTGTACTGTTTTTTTTTTTGAAATATTTAAAAAAAAATTCGTTTGTTTTTTTTTAATAATTTTTTTGCTTACTTTTAAATATATATATATTTTAAAAAATTTTGATATATTTTTGATGGTTATGATTTTTTTGGAGATTTAAGTCCACCATGTTTTATCGAAAAATTTAAATTGATTAATTCTGACGCCAAATTCGTAATGAGCGACCACGAAAACCCCCGAGTACCGAATCTCATTCGATACGAACTAATTTTTGCATTTTGTCCGCCATATTGGATCCGCCATTTTTAAATTATGCATTTTGAGAGCAGCTTCGTATTCAGCGACCTCGAAAACCCCGGGGTACCAATTTTCGTGAAAACCCAAATACTTTTCTTTCCGCTTTTGGGCACTGAGCGTGAAATTTTTCTTGCCGCTCAAGGGGTTAAGGGGTAATATCTGTTTGAAGCGTAAAAAAGAGAATTTTCTGGATTTTTTTGGACAAAACTATAAAGTCAATTAAAAAATCCTTGTATCCGTTTGTTCATTATATATTGAGGTTAACATAAATATTTTTTTAAATTTAAAAACCATATGGTTGTGTACAGCCAAGACCATTTTTTTTCAAGCTACCAATCGGCACGCAGTAGAAGTGATGAACATCGGTAACTGGAAGAAAAGAATTTTTTTTCATTATCAACATGAGTTTTATCACAGAAGTACACAGTGATATTAAAAAATATTGATATTTGCGAATTTAGCATTAGTTTGAAAGAAAATTGAATTTCCACTGAAAAATCGATCGTAATTTGTTTATAAAAACCGTAATCGTTAATTAACCATTAAAACCGTGCATACTCCGGTGGATCTGAGAAGCTGCAGTTAAAATTCCAAGTCGATCTGATGAAAATTGTTTGAGCTCTGCTGCGTGCCAATTTCAAAAACAAGATTTCGAGAAAAACGCGTTTGAGATTGCCTGAATTTTGCTTCATCTACGCGTTACATAATTAGTTCTACTTTCCTTTTTTCATATACACTTTATTACTCACTTTTTAAATAACGACACCAACGAAAATGAGCAGAAAACTGTTTACAAATAGCGAATGCACAAACAGTGGCACGTGCTCGCAATGAGAAGCCGAATTTATCATTTCGGAGCCATTAGAGGTGTTTCGAAATTCATCTTTGAGAAGTTAAAAAAAAACTCATCAAGAAATGTTATTGAACGTTATTCTTGAGATTTATGCGTCATTTGAGCCAATAAAAAAAATTCAAACAGATATAATCTCTTAATAAAATACACTTTCGGTGACCTTGCAAGTAATGGACTATTTTATTGATTAACATTTTTCTGGGAGCTGGGTAAATAAATGTTCAACTCTGCAAAAAAGCAAGAAATTAATTTGTACACTTGATATATATATATATATATATATATATATATATATATATATATATATATATATATATATATATATATATATAGAAATGTAAAAAATATATGTGTGGGTGTGTAAGCGTTTGTAGATGAAGAAATACATATGTGTATTTTCACCTGTATGTTTTGAGGAATTCTGCGGTCGCGTGTCCCGTCCTTTCTAATTAACCGTGTATACGCGCTTGATTACACAGAGCATCGCGAGTTTACCCTGGATTTGCCTGCGTTACTCGCCGCACACATACACACACGAGGCTCGTCGTTGCAACGACGTTTCCGGAGTCACAGGACACCCGACAAAAGGCCCTCTAATCCGCTATCGCACCTCAGAAGCTTAAGGTAATTATTGTCTTGTTTTTTTTATTCCAGAATTTTTTGTCGCTTATATTTTTTGCCTATATCGAGAATTTAGCGTACTTTTAGGCATTATATTTATTGTCCATTGGGAAATATTCATTTTTTAAAATCGAACTGCAACGATCGAGGATTCAGCGATGCCACTTTTTTGGCCGAGGTGGAAAACGAATTTGGATTTTGAATATTGTTTTCTAAGCCTATTTTGATGTATGTTCGCCCCTGAACATAAATTTGCCATTCATTTTTCGCAAAACCTTAAATTTTTTCGAAAAATCGCAAAAAATGTGTGAAAACGTGTTTTTCGCTTTTAGACGTCTTCATTTTGAGCTTCCGGCGAAAACTCGGTGATATTCGTAATCGGCGAAAAATTTCCATTGGGGTGGACCTGTGGAATCGCTTAAAAGTCGAAAAAAATGTTTTGCCCCTTTTGGACACTTCAAAATGCCGTAGCGCCGGTTCTATTCGAGTGATATACATTTATCGACGGGGTTTTGAAAAGGACTTTCATAGACTTAGAAAATGCTGTTGGATGCATCCCGATATCTCGATTAATTTTTCCGAAAAATCTACTTGAAAAATGGCCGAAAAAGAGGCAGAGTATGGAAAAATTAACGAAAGTCGATCTTTGCAATTCCGCCAAAAATCGAAAAATGATCGCAGTTCGATGAATGAAAAGGCATTCTTCAGTGCAAACGATAACGAAGAGAATGAGCACAGAGAGGAGTCTAAGACATACAGGGCAACGAAATGACGAGCCTTTCAGTCAAGAAATTTTTTTTACCGGGGCGAGAAAAAAATGTAGATTTTTAATCTTTTTACGGGTCCATGTCGATGTATTTTGATCCTCTGAATACTAATTGACCATTACTTGCCTCCGGAACCCTAATCTTTTTATCTTAAAAGTGTGAAAATACTTTGTCGCATTTAGCCGGCTTAATTTTGAGCTTTCGGCAGAAACTAGGTGATAATCGTAATTTTTTGAAAATTCTTCACCGGAGGGATCCTTGAAATCGTATAAAAGACGAAAAAAAATGTCGCCCCTTATCACCATTTTTCCGGAATTGGATAGACTTTGAATTCCGTTGAATTCATATCGACATCTCAATAAGCAATTGACAGTGACGTTCCCTGCTAGTGTAGTGCCTTACCCAGGGTTCGCATGACATACATCCGATTTATATCACGATATATATCCATTAATATGTTGGATATATATCATTGATATTTATCCTAAAATACAACAAGGAAAAAAACGCCTTTTTTTACCAAAATAACTTTATCTTCGTGCAACTATACATGGCGCTGCTGACTCGACTTCAAAATACCAAACTATGACGACTTATATATGTATTTGTCCTTGGTATTTGTTATCAGTGTGCCCAAAAAGGCTCACAATATTTTTTGTAAGTGGCAAAATTTCAAAGAATACCATTGTCTTTCGACCAGCTGCGTTTCTTCCATCTGACTACACAATCAGTGTCAGATTCGTAGTTCGATATTTGCGATTCGTTGTCGTTTCTGTTAATGTTTTTACAAGAGTTTTTCAATTATCAATATTAAAGGGTCTTCTCACTTTAGACGCTAAAAAGGCTATTTACATGATTTTTTTGTTTGATAGGTTTATATTATAGATATTGATATAAAAGTTGTTACACTTAATAAATACACTTTCGAAATACATGAAAAAAAATCTTTTTAATGTATTTATGTGACCCAACAAACTTTAAACGCGTTTTTCTCGAAGCAACGTTTTTCGACGGCTTGTTGATAAAATCTTCGAAACTACTGAACCGATCATTATGAATTTTTAGCCACATATTCTTTACAACTATAGCTATAGCGCCTATCAAGTATTTTTTTTAATCTTGATATTTACTATTGTTTTGTCAAAAACGGTGAAAAACACGTTTTTTCGAAAAATGTCCGCCATTTATTTATTTTTGCATGTATCAAAAATTGTGTGATATGCGCTATAACGCATATCACACAATTAACATACTAAATCTAAAACCGTTTGATTTTTTTGTTTCGGATGATCCATCTCCGAGATTTCATCAACAGCGCAGAACTACAATTTTTTTTAGGACATTTTTTTTACTACAATTTTCGTCTATGAATAGTGACTTAAAAAAATATATATATTTTTTAAATGTATTTCGAAAGGGTTTTAATTAAGTGTAACAACTTTTATATCAATATCTATAATATAAACCTATCAAAAAGAATCATGAAAGTAGCCTTTTTTAGCCTCTAAAGTGAGAAGACCCCTTAACGATATTAGAGCTTATAAATGTGAGAAGTTTAATAGGAACTTTTATTTTAACTGTTGATTTATTAGGTAAAAACAGAAACTTACCTAATTATTTTTTAATTCGCAAGACTTGATTTTCAAAATGTGATTCTCGTAAAAAAATAAGTAAATAAATGAATATTAAAATAATCAAAATTCGAATTTGATTGCGCATCCAAATGTTTTAAAATTTGCAACACTAAAAAAGCAGTTCTTTAAAACAGCAAAAAAAAAACAGGTGTTATTTTTATAAATACCGAAAATATAAAAGAATCGAATATATATGAAAATATCGAATATCTTCGATATTCATAATAAATATCGGATTTCTACGAACCCTGGTCTTACCGGACTTGATGGGTCTCCTGCTGACAGAATTGAATGAGCACGTGCCACCGCCCGCGTTGCTTTTGATGATGGGCGTAGTCGGCAAATTGTTTCTCAATTGATTGATCAATTTATCATCCCTGGGTGAATTGTTCTCGATCTCGCTGTCGTCGGTTTCGGCATCGCTCACAAGGGAGACCATAGTCACTACCTCATTTTGACTCCTGCTCGCTTCGAGGATTTTCGCTCGTCCGCCCTCGAGGTCCTTGCCGACCAGGCTGTTGGCACGTTTCTTAGGATTTTTCGGGCGTCTTTTCGCAGTTGCGGACTTGACGTTGCGCCCTGTGGCGGGTATCCCGTTGAGTTTGGAGGGCTCGTTGAGGCTCGTTTCCCGATCGACCTTGGACATTCTCGGTGCTTCGATGACGATGTTGACTTGAGTCTTGACCTGAGGGCTCGTCACGCCAAGGGTGCGTCTCTGTGCCGGTGGTGCCGAGTTGGTGCGCCGATTTTTCGCCTCGGTAATCGCGAGGCTCGACATATCCTTCCTGGAGGTAGCGCTCATCGTCACCTGATCCGTCAAGTTCGTTGATGAAAGATCCGCATTGTCATTGACCGGCTGCGAGAAGGCTGCGTTCGCACCGCTCCGAAAACTCGCCCTCTTGCTCCTCGCCGTCGCAATCTCGCCAGGCTCGATCCTCGAGCTCATCGTGTCCGTGTCGACCGCGTTTCTCGTTTCCCGCATCCCGGAAAAACGCGGTGGACTGCGCTCGGGGCTGCTCGAGCTCGACAGCCTCGAGTCGCTTCTCTCCTCGATCGTTCCATGCGCCAAAAACACGTCGATGTTCGATTTGTTAACCTCCCTTTGTTTCCAGGCTAGTCGCAGTCTCTCCGCGAGTTCCTGACGCGAGTAGATTAAGCTGCCCCGATTCTTCGTGTCCGGCGGGCCGAGCGTGCGGCTCTGCGCCCGTGGCTGTCGCGGATTTGGCAACGTTCTCGCTTTGCTCGTTACGATCTGACAGGCGACGACCTCGACCCCGCTCGAGTTACCGTCGGTCACGGGCTTCTCGGCCGACTCGTCATCGCACCAGGCTACGCGCACCTGATGACCCGATCGCGCGTCTCGCTTTGCGAATCCGTCGTCGTCTTCTGCTCGTCTCTCCAGCGGATCGCAGCATCGTCTCGAAGAACAATCCTCCTCGGCTGATCGCTGACGTCGCAGCTGCTGATGATGATGATGGAGATGATGATGACGACGTGGCAATTGCTGGAGCGAGTGCTGCCTCACGGGACCGCTACCGCGTCTCTGGTGACTCGTCATTGTCGCCCTCGCTTTGGCGGCTTCGGCTCAACGATCTTTCAGTTCACCTTGACGGGCTTATCGTGAACCGATTAGAACTACGCGCCGCGTAGCGTGACGGTTGTATGGACGCCCACGCGTTTTCCTCTCCGAGGCTCTCGACCCTGTCGCTCCGTCTCTCTTGCGCGCGCTCTTCGTCTCCGGGTCCAATGAACCCCTTGCCGAGGCCGTGCCTCGGTCTTGCCCCGACGTCGAGCCGTCGGCGCTGGCACACGCCGACTGGCTGATATGACTCGACTCCATCCAAAACTCGTCCCTCTTTTTTACCTTCTCTCTCTCTCTCTCTCTCTCTCTCTCTCTCTCTCTATCTCTCTCTCTCTTTCTCTCTTTCTCTCTCGCTCCCCCGAAGCTACACATCATTCAAAGTTATGATACCTCGTACACTGGTACCCTCGAGGAATCACCACCACCACCACCCTCCTCGGCTAGTATCCCACCACTACGTCGAGATTCTTCAACCCCACCTGGAGTCTCCCAGCCACGACAACAACCCCTCCGAGTCCCCAACACCGACATTCTCATTTTACTACAAAACACCCGATCCGTTGGCGCTCGTAGGGAGGGCAAGGTGGGGAGGCAGAGCGTGTACGATAGCGCGTTTTCTGCCCGCGCGCTACGAGAATCGTCCTATTCAAGCGATCGCGCCCACGGCTCTTCGTAACGTTCAAATCCCGTAGGCGTCTGTGTGCACACAGAGGCGTGTACACATATTTGTGGCTTATAGGATTTATATACACGGGAACTCTCGCAAACTCGACTAAACTCCGGTAGTCACCAGCTGTTATTGATCAAAACTTTACCTATCATCTGACAGCTTGTTGTCCGCAGTTGCCATGGAATCCCCACGACCCGATCATTCGAATCGTATCTAAACTCTCACTCCATTCTCTCGGCCGTCTCTTTCTTTCCATGCCTCTCCGTTCCACTGGCAAACGACCATCCCCGTACCCCAGCCTGTAATTCGACATCCTTGTATCCACGAGCGAGCCCCAACAGCCTCACGGCCCCCTTGGCAAACTTTAAATGGATAACTTTTAAGTTGGGCCGCCCCGAGGGAAGGCCTCTTGCAACGATTCGCCAAGTTGAATCGCCAAACTCGCTGTTACGATACTTTGGTACGGGCTATACGCCCAACAACCCTGTGCCCCTTTAATTGCCACTGCCTTATCTGATAGATGGGCTCCTCCGTCTATTTCTGTGTCTCGCACCAATGTCCCCCTTTTTCGTCGATCCCCTGATACAGACCGACTTTCGGTCCGTAACTACGTGCCAAACGACTCGGAGATTGGCCACAATTTTGCCTTGGTTGATTATCGGGACTGGAAGAGGGTGTCGATGAGTTTGCTCGGAACGGCGACACGATTAGTCGAATACGATATATGAATCATTTACGTAGAAATTACGATGAGTACTTCGGGACTCTCCCTCACGAGGAACGACCGAGGGGTGGCGCTATCGCCAACTGGTACACCTCTTCTTCTCTCTTTGTGTCCCTACGGAATTTGCACGGTCGCGAGGCGAGAAATTCAACCCGTGAATAATCCGTTCACTCGTCCCACCTTTGCGTATATTCGATACTTTTTACGAAGGCTGCTCGGTTATGCCTCACCGGGGGCTCTACCGAACTTGGAGGAAATTTGATGCAATGTATTTTCTAGATTGATCGCCGCCGCAGCGTCACATTCGATGGAGGGAAAAGGCTGTCCGGAAATGAAACAGGACGGTGTGAATCCGGAAGCGCACCCGGAGGATTCTACCCTCGAGTGTATGAGCGAGACTGAGCTGGATGCTGTGTGTAAAACCCTGCTGAGCGCAATCTCCAATTGGAGCCCTGGATCTGCTCAGGATTTAATCCTCCAGGATTCATTCCCAATGGCGGCTCAGCTACTGATTCAGGTGCTTGAAAAATGTATCCCATGATCGTAGAACTTGTCGGCGATCTTTGAGGTAATCGGGTTTAACAGAGCTTCGAGGAAACGGAAAACAGGCTCGACGAATCGTCGAATCTCCTGTCAACGGAGGATCTACGCTCGCGCATCAACTCGTGGCAGGCCTCGCTGCAGCCGTGGCACGAGCACTCGAAGAACCTGATGAACCTCGACACGGTGCCGTACGATCATTTGGAAAAACTACTGGACACGTTGCCCAGCGTTGTCCACTCTGTATTCAGTCACTGCAAACGATGGTACGTCTACCTGGAGAATTCGATTGTCCATTTCCGCCAGCCGCGATCTTAGAATTAACGCGGGATATACATTTAGACAGGAAGAAAATAAGCAATATTGAGGGATTTTTTAAACTAAGACATAATTATTCTACAATTATCAAACTTTAGGTATACTTTATTAGTATATTTAAGTATGCGAAACAATTTTTTTTAATTAATTCATCATTAAAATGATTACTTACAACAAGGTCGCCGCGGGAGTTGCGAATCGGCGTGCAGTCTAGCTTCCCATAGACTTTGATTTGCAAAAAAGTACAAACATTTTTTCAGTAGGAACATGTATAGTTTCTATGTGACGGTAATTAAAATGAAGAAAATACAAATTTAAGAAAATCGCACGCATTTACAAAAAAAATCAACATTTCGCGAAACATATCTGTAAAATGTGGATTAAAAAAGTAGTTTTTTTCCAATTTTTCAAAAACAATTCTCGTCAAGTAGAAGGTACCAATATTGTCAATATTTCGACCAAGTTTCAACTCAATCGGCTTAATAGTTTTTGAGTAATCCTGCACGCCAATTTCGATAATGCAGTTTTGAGAAAAACGCGTTTGAAGTTCACGCCCGCTCCGAACCCGAGCGGTGAGGCACAGCGTTGACGGGCCGTAACGGTTGAAGTTTTTCTAATTTCGCTTTGAAACTTTGGGAAAATATTCTATATATGAGGCATTCTTCATCAACTGGCCCACTTTTTTTTCAACCTCTCCAATTTTTTCAAAATCTGCGAGTATGAAATATTAGTCAAAAGCAACGTCTGCGATTTTTTTTCTTTTTTTAGGCGTCCGTTCGGGATTTTCAATTTTTCATTAGGGGTCGTGCATTAATCACGTGAGGTTTTTTAGGCCACTTTTTGAGCCCCCCTCCCCCATAGTGATATGTGGTGCGGTTTCTAGCCCCCCCCCCCCCTGCACAAAAAATACACGTGATAACTCACAACCCCCCCCCCCCCCCCCCACAGCATGATCAATCGTGATGTTATCCAACCCCCCCCCCCCCCCCTATTTGAGCCTCACGTCATTAATGGACGGCCCCTTACGAATACTGTATCCCAAAAAATATTCATCAAACCAAAAAAAACGTAAGAATGAAAACTTTTTATTTTTTCCGCTTTATCGAAAAAAAATCAAAATCATAATTTTTTGCATTGAGAAAATTGAAATTTGGCAACAAAATGAGAATAACATTTTTTTAAAGCTAATAACACACTTTCGATTTCGGTACAAATTTTACAGGATATCTGTCATTCGGTAAAGAGTCTGCGACAAAATTTTCAGAATGGTACCTGCAATGGTTAGGATAAAAAAAATTAAAACCCTGCGAAATCTCATAACCGCATATATGCGGTTATGAGATTTCGCAGGGTTTTAATTTTTTTTAATGAGATTTCGCAGAGTTTTTATTACCGCATATATGCGGTTATGAGATTTCGCAGGGTTTTTATAACCGCATATATGCAGTTATGAGATTTCGCGGGTTTTTTTTTCATCCTAACCATTGCAGGTACCATTCTGTTTTTTTTCGTAGGCTCTTTACCCAATGACAGTCATCCCGTAAAATTCGCACCGAAATCTAAAGTGTGTTATTAAGTTCAAAAAAATGTTATTCCCATTTTTTTGCCAAATTTCAATTTTCTCAATGCAAAAAAAATTATGATTTTGATTGTTTTCGAAAAAGCGGAAAAAATAAAAAGTTTTTATCCTCATGTTTTTTTGTTTGATGAATATTTTTTCGGATACAGTGTTCGTAATGAAAAATTGAAAATTCTGAACGGACGCCTACAAAAATTTAAAAAAATCACAGTCGTTCCTTTTGACTAATATTTCAATCTGGCAGATTTTTTAAAAAATTGGAGAGATTGAAAAAAAAAAGTGACCCAGTTGATGAAGAATGCCTCATATATAGTTCTAGCGTTTAAAGAAAAAAAAAGAAATCCATTTTTTTGTCGTTGTAAATTTATATTCCGCCTTGACCGATGTGTGCGTTGCGCAGCAACACTTTGTACGGCTCAAAGTTCGACGATCTGAGATCACAGCTGACGGATCTCTATCGCCGATCGAACCTCGTCCTGGACCTCTTCTTCGGCATAATCGGCGCTAAGGTCGATTTCGATGGGGAACTCGAGAGGGAAAGGAACGCACTCGAAACAGGTTGGATATCGAAAATATACAGTGTGCAGGAAAAATACTTAATAAAATTTTTTTAAAAATCGTACATTTGAAGAAAAACAATAAAATACATTTTCGTGGGCTCGCCAGTTATCGAGAAGATCGGAGACATCGCTGCACTGACGAGCGGCATGGACCTCAAGAGTCTCGTAAGCACGTGGAAGGTATTCGCCAAACTGGCTGTCTCCCATGCATCCATTATCAAAGAACGCGCCTCGACCGGATGCGTGACGCGACGATACGCCGACATTGCTAAAGCCATCGAGACACTCCTGTGCGTGTCGCTTCGAGTAAGTGCACTCTGTTCTTTTTTTTTCTCTTTCGTGCACGAATTCTCGCTGATTTTCGTCACCCGGCGTACAGCAATAAATTATCCGCTCGCTCGGTACAGGAAGGAAAGGATACGAACTACGAGAAAGTGTTCCAATGTGTTGGCTTGCTGTTGAAAATCCTCAACAGACTGTGCATGCTTTATCGCGCTAATTGCGCGAACGAAGTTTTCATCGTTCTCGTACAATTACTGGCAAAGTTGCACAGGTGAGCGAAACTCCGAGAAGCTCTAACCCCCTCCCCCTTCTCTCTCTGTGTTTCTTTTGTCCTCTTTGCAACTTTATCGAAACTCTTACGAGGAAATTCACGTTCGCAAGGTACTCGCCACCGTTCCCGTCCGAACGCCTCGTTATCGCGCACTCGGAGATCGCGGGGTACTCGAAGACCTACGTAGTTCCGGTCTCGGCCGAAATATTGACGGTTCTAATCGGCGAGCAGCACTTCCCCGAGGTAAACAACTAGATCACCGATTTGTTTGGAACGTAATTAAGGAGAGGGTTTCAGCGTGAGGAGGGTTTCAGCGTAAGGAGGGTTTCAGCGTGAAAAAAAAACACTTTTTTGCGAATTTTTTTCATCTATATGGATAGACTAAATTTATTGAAACCTTTTGTACATTGTTAAGTGTCATTGCAAGAACATTCCGTGAAATTTGTACGCGAGAATATCCACAAACAAGCCGGTAACAAAGCTTTTTCAAGAACGCCTTTGGAGAAACACGATTTGCGGTGTTCACTGTATCTCAGCTAGAAATTATCTGAAATCAAGTACCATTAAAATTTAGTCAAAGTATCATCAAATCCTCCCCCCAACGGTCTTAGATAATTTTTTTTAATTTCTACATTTTTGGTGGTCGTGTAAAATGAAAAGTGCTATTTTTCACAAAAAATTCCGCCATTTTGGGGGTGGAAAACCCCCTCAATGTAAAAAAAAATCTCAAACTAACCGTTGGGGGGAGGTGTTTTATATGTAGAAAGTGTGTACCAAGTTTGAAATAAATCGGTCATGTAGTTTTCAAATGGCAGTGAACACGGACTTTGAAAAAGTGGTTTCGAGAAAAACGCGGCACCGGCTTGTTTGTGGATATTTTCGCGTACAAATTTCGCGGAATGTTCTCGAAATGACACTTAACAATGTACAAAAGGTTTCAATAAATTTACTCTATCCATATAGATGAAAAAATTCGCAAATAAGTGTTTTTTTTTCACGCTGAAACCCCTACCCTTCCCTTAAGATTGGGTTAAAAATTAATATTCAACTCTTTTTTCCCAGGCGTTTTTTCAATACGGGCAAACGGACCTAAAAGAGCCCATCTGCTATCACATGCTGACTCTCGGGATCGTGGAAAAGTTGATCGATGCGGACAAAACGGAATTGTCTCCTTGGGTGGGAGGGGAGACGGACAACATTATCGAGGTTGCTCTCAGAAACGTGAATCGCTGTTGCGCTAATCTTCTGATCGACGAGCTGCGAATTCCGACTCGGTCGAGCACGGTCCCCGGGAAAATCGAATATTCGGGAATTTACGAGACGAGTCTCAGGCTCTTGGCTCGCCTGGTTTTACGCACGTCCCTCGAAGATTTCGCCGCCGTTGAGCTGGTCCTCCTGAAACATTTACTATCCGGCGAGTTTTGGAGCTCCCTGCTCAGCTGCGACGTCTGGACTCACTTGGCAAGGTAGATTGATCGTTGTCGTAGTCTCTTTTTTCGCATCACAATTCTCGTCTCGTGCACAGAAGCGCCTCGCCGGAATTGCGCTACGAGCACCTTTGCTTCTTCATGAAAGTCCAGAGAGTCTTGAAGACGCGCGAGACGAGCCTGGAATTCGCGATAATCGGCAATCTGATCGGTCGACTGTACAAATCGTTGCCCGACGAGACGAGGGAAATGATTTTCCGCGAGTTCCAAGATTACCCGAGTCGACGTTTCGTCGATCCTTTCCGAGCGGTCTTGAGCCCACGCGCCCAACAGTCTCTTCGTCAACGCTCGACGATCGACGCGGCCGCCAACCTGTCTCGGGTCTTTCAAGACTTGCGTCGCACGCCATCGACGAACAATTGGATTGTCCTGGTTCGTTTGCTTTTGTCAATTTGAGAGCGATGAGCCGCACGGCGTCCACTCGTTATCGACGGGTGGGTAACTAGGCGAAGACATTAAGGGGCTGTACCAGTGTGAACGCTGAAAATTTGGGTGATTTTCGGGAATTTTTCGGAAGAAAAGTACTCAATTTAATGTTTCGAAAAAATAAGAATATATTTGGCTATATTTGATCTATATTACATAATTTTTTCATAGAAAAATATTAAGATTCAAGCGACTTATGTGCTGCCTTCGGAGGCGCAAAAAAAAGTTCCTCCACTGCTGACATGATTCCGGCCGATTGAGTAGCTAAAACCGAAAAAGGAAAAAATGTTAAACTGGAAGGTATTTCCTGTACAATGACGTAGGATTTTCGAAAAATATCAAAATCTAACAAAATGGGGTAGTTATGATAAAAAAAAGTGGTTTCTTGCCTACAATATGGTCGTTTTTTTCAATGCCAAATCGTCATTTTTCATCCAATCAAAAATATCCTACGTCATTGTAGAGTAAATATATTCAAGAGTACTCAGTTCAAACTTCAAGTCAATCGGCTAATTGCTCTTCGAGTTACAATGCCCGCAAATTTGAAAAATCTCATTTCGAGAAAAACGCGTTTAAAGATTTAACTATCGATTTTTGCAAGATAAAATGATATTGATATAAATGATAATGATACTCTTGAAAGTATAAACTGTCGAAAAAGGCAAAAAAATCGATTTTTTAAAAGTGTCACATTGGTATAGCCCCTTAAGGATGTTTGGTACGGGCGATACGATGTTGCCATGTTAAAAACATACAAAATTTCAAAAAGTTCAGAATTTTATAAAATTTGGTGAACATGTTCTTCAGTGCCAAATTTGACAATACAAATTTTTCAGATTTTTCTTCTGCACAGTTGTCGAGTAAGTTAACACTAAAGTTCACGTGTATAAGCATAGCGTTTCCATATATATAGGTATACATTGCGGGCATAAGAAATCTGCTTTAATGCTTAATTACTCGATAACTAAGTAGAAGAAAATTTTGAAAAAATGTGTTTCCGCACTTAATGTTGAAGAAACTTATCACCAAATTTGATCAATTTCTTAACATTTTGACTTTTGTTCCGAAACTCTTTAAGGGGTTATCACAGTGTAACGAGTCGAAAAATAGCTGATTTTCGCGATTTTTTTCCATGGTTAAAATACGCTAATCAGTCTGATTTTTCATGTCAAATCAAAGCACTCATAAAGAACAGAAAATACATTTTTAAACGTTTATTTTTATTTCTATTTACATTTTTTAACGGTTGAAAATGTCTGAAAAAAACCAGTCCTCACGGTGTAAATGGTTGTGGCCGTGAATATAATATAATATATGAATATATATGAAACCAAATTTGTAAAAAGATGATTAATCAGTATAAAAGCCGCTATTTTGCTATGGAGATTTTTTTTAAATCAAAATTGACAAAATGGCGGCGGTTTGAAACAAAATATCGAGTTTATGAATATTATCTCAAACAAAATTAAAAAAAAAATGATTAATCAGTATAAAAGCCACTATCTTGCCATGGAGGTTTTTTTTAAATTAAAATTGACAAAATGGCGGCGTTTTCAAGAAAAAAAACGAATTTAGCCTATTTTTTCGACAGTTTTTCGTTAAAATATGAAGATGAAAAAAGGCTTCCATAACAGCGTGAAGAATGTTGTGTCGAAATTTGAGACGAATAGCTCGAAAAATCGCCCTTTGAGAGTGCACACCGTTATAGAAAACGACATGTCGAAAAAAACGCGTCCGTCAGCGCCAGCTCTCATGCAGCTGGTCGAATTCCTTTTTCTGAGAAAGGCTGTAGCAACCGGAATAATTCGAATTCGGCCCCAAAAATTGAACAGCATGTTTATAACAGTCTTTACTATCGGAGAATGCAAAAAAAAATCGTTTTTTTTTTTTAAATTTTACACTGCGATGATCCCTCATCCACCGAACGCATTGCTAAGTTACCGAGTAGTTCACTCGCCGTCCGCATATGGGGCGTTTGCGAGCGATGCGATCCGATGACGCTACGGAGTTGATAAGCGAGCGCATATGTATGGAAAGCCCATATAAAAAATCACAAGCGCTCGATGCGAGGCGATGCTTGTCGGGTGCCGGGTTGATAAGTGAGCGACGATTTTTAAAATTTCAATTTCGCAGACTTCTGCGCTGAAATCGATCGGGAGTGCGGCGTTGCCGCAGGATCAGATTTCGTGCATCCTCGCGATTCGCAGTATCTGGCTCTTCGTCGCCTCGAGTTTGCCCAGAAGCGACGGCATCACTCGAGAGATGTTGCTCGAGCTGGCCGCGCTCTTGCTCGACTGCACGACGCCCGACTCCTCCGACAATTCGACCAACGACCGTCTCGTCGCCTCGGTAAAGTTTTCCTTCATACTCGCGCATGTTCCGTTACCATAGATCCATCGTTATCATTTTTCGCTTCCATAGATTTACACCAGCATGCTGGAGATCGTCGAGCACGCGCCCGTGCAGCATCGCCTTAAAATCAACGTTTTCTTCCGCGAAAACCTCGAGCCGTGGATCAACGAAAGCGGAAAGCAAAGCCTCGTCGCCCTCACCGAATTGTTTTGCCGTCTGATGAGCGATGACGATCCCTGGCTACGTCAGGAGTCGTTCGAGACATACGCCGAGTCGTTCCTCGGGAGCTCGAGCGTTCGCCTCTTCGATGCCCTCTCGAACGGCATAAATCAGTCGTCCCGCGTTTGCCAACAGATGCAGTTCTACCTGGCCAACCAGGAAATCCATTCCCTCGCTCGGCATTCCAACCTAGAGGATTATCTTCGCAAATTGGCGGCGACGTCGCGTCAGCGCGCGACTTGGCACAAGTGCTACCAAGCGGATTTTCGACAGCGCGACGAAAAGATGCCCCGGCGCGATACGAACGGAATGGAGGAGCGAGTCGAGCGAATTTGCCAAGACATACGTCTCGTCGCCAAGCGAAAGAGCGAACTGAGCGAATCGTCGATCGATAAATTGCGCGCGGCATTGTTAACGCTTTTGGAACCGAGTGGATAATTCGGTCAAACTTTGAGCATTAAAGACGTTTGCACAGCAAGCGAGCTGGATTTGATACCTGAACGCTGCGTGTTAATTAACAAGTCTGAGAGGCAGAGAGGGAGAAGTCGTTGGCGTGATTGCCGCTAGGTGGCGCCACCTCGCGACGTAAAGGCTAGCGTGCGTGGTCTACGTTCCGCACAGTTCGGGCTCCGATAAGTTGATGTTTTCAAATAAACAAAATATCGCGTTTCCTGCTATTCGGGGAACATCGGACGTGTCTTATCACCAGTTTCGTTTTTTCTCCTGCGGCACTCGCGGCTGTGCGCGTTGGCGAAGGATCGCGCTCGAATCGTGACTCAATGGACAATATTGTTTTGCATTTTTTTAGATAACGGCGAGATCGGACGCACGCCGGCTCCGAAGAGTACGTGACTCGGACCGTATGCTCGTAGGAAGTGAAGTCGGACCCGGTACGCCAATCGGAACGTCTGTTGCAGCAGGCTACTCGCGATAACAGCGAAAGGAGTACCGAGAACCTTGATCTCGAGTATCGCGATATCGCTCCTGGGTCGATCGACGTTTCCCCCCACCGACGCGCAATACTTCTTCCGCGTCCAGCAGCAAAAAAGCGTCGACGAATACTCGCCACTCGTAAGGCATTTCTTTTGGTCGCCGCGTCCTGCCGGTCCACAGCGATATGAGCGCCACAATGGATACGAAAAAATTTCGCGACGAAAGAACGATTCAAGTGATCAACAAGTGTATCAGCTTGAAGGATCAGGACATCAAGAGGAACAACGAAATTCTCAACGAGGTTCGTCCAAATTTATTTATTGCCTCGAAGCGACTCTGATTTAATGGAAAGCCCAAAACGACTCTCTTGACTTTCAGATACTGAATAACGTTCTCGCCGCTATGAAGGAGCAAAACGAATTCTTCCGGGATCACTTTCAGAATCTCGTCTTCGTCGGAAGCTATTACAAGGGCACGAAGGTCGGCAAGCCGGAAGAATTCGACGTCAACATGATCATAAAGATACCCGTGAAATACAGCAACATCCAGGTGATCGCTTCTCGCCATTATCCATCGGTGATGATGAATTTTCGTTACCCGCAAGCTTTTTGTTTGCCCCCTTCACAGTTCGAGAAAGCCATGCCGGGTTACACGAAACTGAAATTGGACCCGCTCGAATGTGACACACCAAAATGGGAGAAGCACAGGTAACGGGAGCCTCGAGACAAAAAACGAAACATTATCGACGTTCTTAATGGGAGAGTAGGGGTTCCAGCGTGAAGACAAAAACTTTTTTGCGAATTTTTTTCATTTATATGGATAGAGTAAATTTATTGAAACCTTTTGTACATTGTTAAGTGTCATTGCAAGAACATTCCGTGAAATTTGTACGCGAAAATATCCACAAACAAGCCGGTGACAAAGCTTTTCCAAGAACGCCTTTGGAAAAACACGATTTGCGGTGTTCACTGAATCTCAGCTAGAAATTATCTGAAATCAAGTACCATTAAAATTTAGTCAAAGTATCATCAAATCCTCCCCCCAACGGTCTTTGATAATTTTTTTTCATTTCTAAATTTTTGGTGGTCATGTAAAGTGCAAAGTGCTATTTTTCACGAAAAATTCCGCCATTTTGGGGGTGGAAAACCCCCTCAATGTAAAAAAATCCAAACGAACCGTTGGGGGGAGGTATTTTATATGTAGAAAGTGTGCACCAAGTTTGAAACAAATCGGTCATGTAGTTTTCGAATGGCAGTGATCACGGACTTTGAAAAAGTGGTTTCGAGAAAAACGCGTTTGAAGTTTAGAGAAGTCGGAACTACAGTGTTAGAGGAGCGGGACTAAATAGTCAATAACTTCGAGAGTTTTGCTCTAATTGACTTGAAATTTTGGGATTATATTCTTGAAATGTTTAACTACAAGAAAAGACAAAAAAATCGATTTTTCAAAAGTGCAAACCCCTACCCTCCCCTTAATCCTCCTAATATCATTCGCCAAGGAAAATCCTGTCCAAATGGCTGACGAACGAGGGCTACTTGAACCAGGACGCATTTCGTCAGTCGATGGAGGGCCTGCTCACACGAGCCATGAAGCAACTGCCGACGATTGACAATTACACGGTGAGGATCGGAAGGAATCCCGACAATCGCGACGATCCGTTCCTGGTTCATCGCTTCTTTTCTGTTTCAGATCGGGGTGCGCAAGAGCGGTCCTGCATTTACCTTGTGGATCACCAAACAGGGCTCTCCGGAAATGGACGTCGATCTCGTGCCCGTACTGGAATTTAGCTGCAATCCACCGGTGCCCTTGGCTATCAACGGTTTTGTAAGTTTCGCGATGATTGTGGCAATTTTGAGAAACGAACGGGGCCAATTTGATCGATCGTTGCTTCGGGGAACTTGCAGAAATGGTACGCGGTGCCGAAACCTCTGAAAAACGTCGCGGAACCTTATCTCAACTGGCGAATGTCCTTCTACAATTACGAGAAGAATATACTGACGAAACACGGCAGTCTTAAACCCGTAATCCGCCAAGTTAAGGTACGCCGTTATGCAGCATTGCACAAGACTGCCCCGACTTTTTCGGCACGTCTCACTCTAGCTTGCCCATTACAAGCTTTTATTTAACCCTGCGTGTGTACACTATATTTTATCGAGAAACGGTGTGTACATGGGTCTTTTAGGGAACAGTCGGGTTTTCACAGTTTCCGAGGCTTTCAAAAAATCGGAGAAAATTCTGGAATTCTTAAAGTGTCTACTACATGGCCCAGAAGTTGCCAATGTCAAAAGTTTGAAACCGTTGGCAATGAAAAGTGAAGAATAGTCGAAAAAGCGGAAAAAACGGAATTTTGCTTAAAAAATCGTAACTCTACAATAAACAAACATTTTAAAAAACGGTTATAGGCTTTTGTAGCTTAGACTATGAGCTTTCAAAGAATATAGTGTCTTCGATGTGGGCTCCAGAAAGTTGAATTATTTAAGCACCTGAAATTGGGGAAAATTTTACGGATTCAGGCATGTCATAATAAACGGAACAGCAATTATTTGGCACAAAATGAGTATTTATTGTTGCAAATACGAAAATGATGAAATATTAATAATCATTAGTGAAAAAAATACACAAATACACACAATATACAAAAATACATGAAATACACACAATAATACATTGTTTTTTTGTTTTCTTCGTGAACTTCTTCTCCATCGGCTTCATTTGAACCTTATTCATCGTAAAACACGTCAGGGAGACGGTCTCTCAGATTGTACATAACCGGAGATGCACTTCTTTCACCCATCTCAAAAAACTGTTAAAACAAAAAAACCTATTTCAGTGAAAAGCATGAACTAATAAAAACCCGAAAAAGCGAGAAAGTAAAGGAAGCAAGAAATAATATAGCAAAACTTTATTTTCTATAAAAATATGGGGAAATAACGGACTTAAAAGCCAAAAATACAAAAAAGTTTTTTTTTCTGAGATAAAAGTCCGTAAAAAATAGCCAAAACAGTATCAAATTACATAGAACATTTATTTTAGCCATGAAAAAACTGACAAACTACGAGAAAAGCAAAAAAAACTGCCCTGATAACGAGAGTATGATAATGGTGGTGGGAGGTGGGAACTGAAATTTCTTAATGGCAAATGGTAAGACAATCGAGTTCGGGCTCATTAACTTTGTTGACTTTAGCACTATTTATAATTACGCTAGTATAAAATTTGTCGCGAAACCTTTGTAACCTGAGGCACGGTTTTTTATTACGCCGATGTCTGAATGACATGGGGATCTGGCATGGCAAATAAATAAATTCTGATACTAAAAAGTATAAAATAAAATAAACGTAAAAAACCGTTTTATAAAGAAGCTTTTATTTATGAACTATTGAACTAAAAAGTAAAAAATAATATTAAGTGTATGAAGTTAAATAGTAAAGCTACAGAAGAACTCCATTCTTGGCCACTGATCAAAGACGCAGGCAGTACATACTTAAACTTACATAAACATAGAACTTAAATTTTTTAAATATTTTTTTAAGGCGGGATATACATCTACAACGATCAGAAAATCGATTTCTTTCTTTTTTCTTTAAACGATAGAACTATATACGTAGAATATTTTCCTAAAGTTTCAAAGCGAAATTGGAAAAACTTCAAACGTTGCAGCCCGTCAACGCTGTGCCTTACCGCACGGATTCGGAACGGGCGTGAACTTCAAACGCGTTTTTCTCACAACTGCATTATCGATTGAGTTGAAACTTGGTAGGAATATTGATAATATTGGTACCTTCTACTTGACGAGAATTGTTTTTGAAAAATTGGAAAAAAACTACTTTTTTCATCCACGTTTTACAGAAATGTTGCGTGAAATGTTGTTTTTTTGTACATGCGTGCCATTATCTTAAATTCGCATTTTCTTCATTTTAATTGCCGTCACATAGAATCTATACATGTTCTAACTAAAAAAATGTTTGAACTTTTTTGCAAATCAAAGTCTACGGGAAGCTAGACTGCACGCCGATTCGCAACTCCCGCGGCGACCTTGCTGTAACACTCTGCCACAGCTTCGTCATTTTTATGATAAATTGATTAAAAAAAAATTGTTTTGTATACGTAAATATACCATTAAAGTATACCTAAAGTTTGATAATTGTAGAATAATTATTTATTAATTTGAAAAATCGCTCAATATTGCTTATTTGTTTCCTGTCTAAATGTATATCCCGCCTTGAAAGCCTGAGGCGTAAAACGTCATTTCACTTGAAATAAAGCCTCAAGCGTTTAAGAAAATATTTCAAGAATTTAAACAGGGTGTCTACCGACCTGAAAAGTCATGAAAAATCTTAAATGTCATGAAATTACACTCGACCTTGAACATGTCATGAAATGTCATGAAAAATTACCAGTCTACCTGAATTATTATACCCTACTACACTATCGTTGAGTCTATATTCAATATGAACTAACTTTGTGGTACTTGTCGATAGAGAAGCGAATATCGAATCGATAGAAAATAAAATAGAAGAAAGTAAAAGAAAATGATGCGTTATCTCAACACATATTAGTTTTTCTTTGTTATTCGTGTAAAGCTAGTCGCTTTACACGAATAACAAAGAAAAACTAATATGATGATATTACTCAAAGATCCTAAATGTATGTAATAGTTTTCTAGATGTTCCCAAAATATATTTCTTTCCAGCAAAGTTGAAATTATATTTGTCTCACATTTTTTACTACATATGGAATTGTACAGTTTGGTGACTTTTCGTTTATTCCGTATACTTTTTATTGGCATACAACACACATCTGTTTGAAAGAGCAAAATAAAAATATGAAAATTTAGATAATCAGTCGCACTGTAGACTCATTAAGTATACTTCTATGCCAGAAAGTCACACTAAGTCATGAAAAAATCCCCATTCCTTGCCTCAAAAACCCTTAAATGTCATGCAATTTCAGTTCTGGTCAAAATTAGACACCCTGTTAAAGTTCTATGTTTACGTAAGTTTTATTACGTATTACTGCCTGCGCCTTCTGTAGCTGTAATATGTAACTTCATATATTAAATATTACTTTTTACTATTCAGTTCAATAGTTTACAAATAAAAGCTCGATTAAAAAAAGATTTTTTCTCATTCATTCGAAACAGAAACTTCGGGACAAACAGCAGTGGAACATCATTCCGAGCTATCACATCGAGACTCTGTTCATGCATTACATGAGGAGCGTCGAGAGGGATTCCGGGTCGCGTAGTAGCAAGTTAACCGGGACGAATCTGTTCATTCACGTACGTCAGTAACGCCTTTTTTTCGTTCCTCGCACGATGCTCGGATGATAGCCGAGGCTTCGCGTTTTACAGATGCTCGATCGACTGAGGCGCACGTGCGAGATGAAGCGTCTCGAGAACTTTTGGGATCCCCGTCACAATCTCATCGAGGCCGATGCTAGCCAACTCGCGAGCATCGTCGGACGACTGGCAAGAATCATCAGGGATATCACCGACGATCCTGTCAAGATGGCTGATTGGATCCGTGAGTCGAGAAAAATATCTCGCAGCGCTTACAGCAACGATGTGCCCGGATTTGTAACGACTTTTCTTTTCTCGGCGCGTCACAGTGACTCCGGACGAGTTGGACATGTGTCAGAACGAGTTGAAGGCCATTCGCAATCTCGGGGACGCTGATGACGACTCCACGAGTCGAGGAACTAGTCGGGAAAGCGAAGGCGGTTCGTCAAACGATTTTCTCAACTCGGTTTACAGTATTTCGAAGCTGGTTATGGGTGCGACCTCGGCCTTCGGAGCCGGTAGCCCATCGTCACCCGACGAACCGGATAACAATAATGCCGGTTTATCCGAAATAATGGACATGTTGCGCTCGATACGTAGGGATATCGCGGGTCTCAGGAACTCCGTTGATACGCTCTCGCATCGCATGACCGCCGTTGAGCAGAGACTAGCCTCGTCGGCGCGATCCAACGCCCAATAACCGTCCGACCTTGCTCCACCCCGCTTTCCCTTCGATAGCCTCCTCAACTCCCGAAATCAGCTTTTCAGGAACGACTAGTCTTTGGCGGAGTTTGTACCAAAGCTCAAAGTAACAAAGGACTGGGAACGAGACGACTTTGTGCCAATTGTTTTTATCATATCTAGCTGTATTATTGGATAATGATTTCAGGCAGCGCTTCTGCATTACCCATGGAACGAATCGCAATTTTATACTTTTGACACTATTAAGATCCTGCAAAAAAAATCATTGCAGCTTTTAGACTTTCTGCACGTCATCCTTTTTTATTCGTGTGTACGTCTGTATATATGTACATATATATATGAATAAGAGCTCCGTATATCAATTCATTCTACAAAATAAAATATCTACACACGTGAAAAAATGAAAAGATATCTAAAAAAAAGCCTGCTTCGCAAATCCAAAAGAGATCCAGTCCGAAGTGAAACAAGTTCGTTGTAGTACAGTTGACCGTTACTGAAGCTCGATACATCGGTCTGTGTTTATCCTCATACCATATTTGTCTTCAAGGAAAAGCGGGAGGGCCAATGTATTCCAAAAAATAACGTTATACAATACAGTACTGAGAAAATATGAGAGAGAGAGAAAAGTGCAACACGATTGGCGTACCGAAAAGCTCAAAGCAAATGCAGTTTAACGGGAGGTTACCGTCGAGAGGCATGAAAAATGCATGAACTTTGGGAATTTTTTTTATATATAAAATACTATTTTTATGCAAAATATAATTTTTTTTTCGTATAAAGTACTTTTGGAAATGGGTTTCAGCGTATTTCATTCTTGTATCAATGGAGAGTAAATTCCAATTTTATTTATCAAGAATCCAAAATGGCGGCTCGAGCTTCCATCAAAGAACGCCATGCATTGGGTGTTTTGGTCTGCGCTGGGCGCTCCACAGCCTTGCCGGTTCATCTGAAACAAAAATGGATTAAAAATGATTAAACTAGGCTAAATTTAGGGGGCCCTGTCGTTTTCCGTTTTCTGAAAAGCCCCTGCACAGAAAAATGGCAGCCGTTTGAAAAAAAACCCCTATTTTTGTGCTTCAACGAGCGATAAAGAATTCTAATATCAATTTTTAGCAGAAATTGCTTCCTTATAGCTACGCAAATTTAATTTCCTCTCAATGGCGCAGAAATTCATGTGAATCGATTCATCCGTTGAAGCTGCAGTGAAACGCTGAAACATGCTGTTTCCAAAAAAAAACGCTTCGAGCGCCTCTATCCGTTTTTCAGCCGACGAACAATTCCGCTCAACAGGCTGTAAATTCTAAATACTTTAGATATGCAAATATCCGTTTACCCACTTGTTCTAAACACTTTGAGGATAAAACATATGTAAAAAAATCGAATTTTCATCGTCATGAACGGTAACCTGCCCTTAAGAGGGAATGACACCTCATCGCGGTCGGTATGGTAGAACAATTATAGATTCCCAAAAATCTCTGAAACGGCTCTTCAGATCCCATCGAAACTTTGCCAAACGACGTCAAATAGATAGACGAATAGTTTCTAGCCCCTCAAATTTTCTAAATTTGAGAAAAAAAAACTAGATTGGCTTATGATAAGCCAATCTACATTTTTTTTCTCAAATTCAGAAAATTTGAGGGGCTAGAAACTATTCGTCTATCTATTTGACGTCGTTTGGCAAAGTTTCGATGGGATCTGAAGAGCCGTTTCAGAGATTTTTGGGAATCTATAATTGTTCTACCATACCGACCGCGATGAGGTGTCATTCCGTCTTAAAAGAAGTAACTTTGTCCGTTTAGCGTTGATGGCGGTGCTCGTGGCATAACCGCTAGGTATTTCACGACACGAGAAGTGAGAAGAAAAAAACACTAAACTTCTCGTTTCAATCGCTCGCGGATGCAGTTACAACACATATAGCCAGGTTGGCACGTTTTAAGAACCAGGGCCCAACCGAGACAAAGAACCTTTCCGTTCAGATGGCACGGGGAATACCGGCATCTCTGTTGCTCTACTTTTGTTGTTCCCCCATTTTCAGATACCGACGCGACCGACGAACGCCGGCTCTCCACAGACAAAGAGGACTCTGTCACACGCGGAGTTCTCGTACGACGCAGATCGCGTAGTCTACCCTAATCTCTCGTAATTTTGCCGGCAGCAACAAGCGACTCGGGTTTCCAGCGAGAAAATAAAAAAAATCTTAGTTATCATTTTGCGCTATTACTTCCGTTTTAATCGAAGCTTCTTTCATCAAGGCACGATATTTTTTTCGCGTACAACAGCAAAAGCGTCGACGAACATTCGTGTTCCATTTATTTTGTTCGCGTTGTGACGATCCTTGTTCTCCGGGAGGGCCACGTCAAGATGGACACCGAGGTGCAACCGGCGGAAAAATTACGCGGTGACGAAAGTATCTCGGAAGTGA
Source organism: Ophion slaviceki (assembly GCA_944452715.1). Classification (NCBI taxonomy): domain Eukaryota; kingdom Metazoa; phylum Arthropoda; class Insecta; order Hymenoptera; family Ichneumonidae; genus Ophion; species Ophion slaviceki. The sequence continues at coordinate 26,420,480 of OX101793.1, read as the reverse complement.
TCGACAACTGTATCAGGTCAAGGGATCCCGACTACGAGAGGAACAAAGCGATTCTTACAGAGGTTCCTTGCTTCAGATATAGCACTCGTTGAAGTAAAGTCAACCAAGTGGATTGTTAATTGAGGGCCCTGCTTTCAGATACTGGAAGACGTTTTTACCACGATAAAAGGGCGAAACACATTCTTCCAGGAACAGTTTCAGGACTTCTTCTTTGTCGAAAACTATTACAAAGGCCCGAAAGTCGGTAAACCAGAAGAGTTCCATGTAAACATAATCATCAAGATCCCTCTGGATTTCAAGTATCTCCAGGTGATCCATTCTCCCCTGTATTATCGACTATAATTTATTTTTTTCTGCATTATAATATATGCTTTCTATCTTCTTGCTTCACAGTTCGGAGAAGGGGAGCCAGGCTACAAAATGCTGCAATTCCCTAATGACAAGTTGATTTACACACCCCAATGGCCTAAATACAGGTAATAGAAGCATTAAGAGAAAGAAAGCATACGAACGATTTTTGCCAGCCTTGATTCTTGTAATATTACTTGTCCTAGCAATTTTGTGTCGAAGTGGCTGGTGTGGAGGAATCATAGCTCGGGTGCGAGTAGTTATGACATGAACAAGGACGAGTTTCGGAAGTCCATAGAAAGTGTGCTCGCATCAAACATTCTAAATGTACCCAGAATTGACAATTATACGGTGGGATATAGACGCGATTTATCAATTAGAAGAGAACTTGTGACAAGAGTAACAAAGAATTTCGGTGGGTCATATTTTTTTTGTTCTTTTGTTTCAGATCGAAGTGTGCGAGACTGGTGCCGCAGTTGCTCTTTGGTCAACAAGCAGGGCTTTCCAGAAATGAACGTCAATCTCATGCCTGTAATAGAATTCGTCTCCAAACCGCTGTATTCTCAGGCAAAGGAGGGTTTTGTACGTTTCACGACTTTATGCCAAATTTGACGCTCGAAGACTGCCAATCTGATCAGTTGTTTGTTTCACGTACCTTGCAGAAATGGTACGCCGGGCCGGATCTTTCGAAAGATGTCTTTGATCATAAATTCCAGTGGCGACTTTTCGCGTACAATCATGAGAATGATTTCTTGACAAGGCACGTCTATGTCACACCTACCATTCGACAACTCGAAGTACATAGATTAAACTTTAAACAATACATTCCTATGAATTTCACCGACATTATGGCGCGTCACTGCAACTCGGTCATCAATTTTGCTACGATTATTGTTAATGTGAAACAGAAACTCCGAGACACTCAGGAGTGGAACGTTATTCCGTATTACCACATCAAGACTCTGGTGATGCACTACGCGAAAAGCATGGAGAACGATTCCGGATTGCCAGGTACCTTCAAACTGACCGGAATCAAGCTTCTCATTCATGTAAGGGAGTAGGCATATCCTTCTTTCCTCGCTCGACACTCGATGCATGGATAATTGTTAAGCCCGGCGCTACATTTTGCAGATGCTTGGTCGATTGAGAAACATGTGCCAGACGCAGTATCTTGAGAACTTTTGGACTTCCGATCACAATCTCATATACACAAATCATAGCCAGTTCGCGGATATCGCTGAACAACTGACGAGAATGATCAACGAGATTACTGACGATCCTGCCAAGCTGGCCAATTGGATCTGTGAGTCGAAAGAAATATCCCCCCTCGCCTTTCCGTCGATATCAAGAATTTATCTATATTTTCAACCATGCTTTCTTCGTGTTGCAGTGACGTCGAAAGAATTGAGCATATATCAGGACGAGTTGAAGACTGTGGGGGTTTTTCAGGACACCGATTGCCCCTCTAAGATTCTACAAAGAAGCGTGGAAGACGAAGGATGTTCATCCAACGATACTTGTAATACGGCTGACGGGATTTCGAAGCTGGTTATAAGCGCGACCGCCGCATCCGGTGGCATCGAAGCATCGCTGTCCAATGAGGCGGGTAAAAATATCGCCGGTCGTCTCGACTAATCAGACAGTGTTAATGCGGGTCTCAGGGACAGTATGACCTACGTCCAAGAACCGTTCGACTCTGCTTCAGCCCGCTTTTCCTCCTACAGCCTCTTCAACTCCCAAAATCCGCTTTTCAGGTTCAACTCGTACTTACCTAATCTTACATAATCGTACCAAATCTCAAAATTTCGAATTGCTTGGAACAAGCCTTTCATGACACTGGTTGAATCATATCTAGCCGTACTATTAAATAATCATTTGAGGCAGGGCTGCATTAGCCATGGAATTCCTAGAGATAGCTTGTAATTTTGTACTTTCTGACATTATAAAGATGCTGCAAAAAAAATCATTGCAGGTTTGAGCCTTGACTTTCCGCACGTCATCCTTTTTACTTGAATATACGTCTGTACATGGATAGGGGTTTCGTATATCAATTCATACTACAAAATAAAATATCTGCAATAGAAGAATGAAAAGATATTCCAACAAAATCCCGCGGCGTGAATCCAGAACTGCTCCAGCTCAAAGCGAAAAAGGCGCGATGTAGTACATTGGAACGTTATTGAGACTGGAGATATCGATATTTTCATTATTTGAAATTGCATCCAAGAAAAAGTAGGTACAAAGTATTCCAAAAAATAACATTCATGTAATAGATTCTAGCAAAATAAAGGAGAGAAAAGCACAGCACAATGACCGTCTCGAATAGCTTAAAGCTAATTCAGTTAAAAAGTGGTTTAAAAAAGTAACTGTCCGTTTGGCGTTTTGAGCATTGATGACGTTGCTTCCGGCATTGCCGCTAGGTGGAGCCACCTCACGACGAGATGTGGGGACGCGCCTTTAGTCCCGAGATGAAAAGCCTATCCTAAAAACATTATCCGAATAACGGGAGGTGAGACGAGTAGTAGGAAGAGAGAGAACAGCGTCCGGCATTTTTAGTTCACGCACGTTTCCACAGTCAAGTGATATTCTTTGTATTAATTAATAAAGATATTTATTGTTTGTCAAGAAACAACCTCTACGGAGTTATATGTGGCACCCAGATCCCCACATAATGGTGACCCCGACGTGATCCAAGCAGATCACACGAAAATAAAAAAATAAAAAAACGTGCGCGCGACCGGCATTTTCAAGCGACCACGTGTCGCGCTAAACAAAGAACCCGAAAAGAAACAAAGAAAGTGTACAATGGCGACGCCTCGAACACCAAAAAAGGACACCGATCTTCATTTGAGTCGCTCGCAACAAGACGAGCCCAGCACGTCACAGGGCAACGAAACGTTCAGCGACGTAACCGCAACATCTCGCGAGGCAGCAACGGACGCGGGAGAATCGTCGATCGGGAGCATGGAACGAATCATTATTCCACCGTTTCGTTCGAAGAAACCAGAATTATGGTTCGTCACCCTCGAAGCAACGTTCCAGTGCCATCGCATCACATCGGACCTATCAAAATTCAACGCAGTAATTTCCAAACTGGGCGAGGACGCGCAAACACTCGTGGAAGACGTTCTCCTGAACCCTCCGATGACTGGCAAGTACCTCGCATTAAAGCAAGCGTTGCTAAACCGCTTTTCGGTGTCGCAAGAACAAAAGTTGCGCACACTCGTCTCCGGTCTACAACTGGGCGACAAAAAACCGTCGTTTTTACTAGCGGAAATGGAGTCGCTAAATCAAAATAGAATAGATGCGCAATCCGTCCGCATGCTGTGGCTCGACAGGCTTCCGCAGCAATTACAAGTCGCACTAGCCTCGGCCACAGCGCTTGACAATAATGCAATCGCCCAACTCGCTGACCGCATTTGGAATATCTCTCAAGCATCAAGCAACCGAGTAATGGCCATTAGCACGTCCCAGCCCAGGGCCGATCACGACGACTCGAGGCTGGAAAACATATTAGCAAGTCTAGAGCGATTACTTACAGATGCTCGACAACCACGACCCCGGCATCAATCCTATAGAAGAACGCCATCCCGGCACCGCTCAAAGTCTCGTTCGTACACGACCGAACCAAACGAGGTGAATAATAATGCAAAAATTTGCTTCTATCACCGCAAGTTCAAGGAACGAGCACACAAGTGCGAAGGTGCATGCCAGTTCAAAGCCGATCAGGGAAACTAAGCATCCCATCAGCCCACGCGGCGGCGGCTGGTGGATCACAGGAGACACGCCGACTCTTCATGAACGACCGAGTCACAGGTCAAATCTTCCTCATCGACACCGGTGCGGATGTCACCGCAATTCCAGCGACACAAGACGACAAGAAACACCGTTGCGACTTCCAGCTATACGCCGCCAACAAAACTCCAATCACAACATATGGACAGAAGGTATTGAACATAGATTTAGGCCTTCGACGTTCAATGGCATGGATTTTCAGAATTGCCGACATTCCCTACGGCATCATCGGAGCAGACCTCTTAGCACATTTCAACATCCGCGTAGACGTCGGATTGAAGTGCATCATCGACAGAGTAACGGGACTCCACGCCTACGGCACACTTGGCAGGGCTCCTCTTACAGAGATTTCGACAATCGACAAAGACGACCCTTACGCCGCAATTCTTCAAGAATTCCCGGAAATCCTCGACGCCACGAGCCAACGTTCAGTAGCGAAACACAACGTCGTTCATTACATTGAAACCAAAGGGCCTCCCGTGTTCGAACGAGCACGAAGACTCACCGTTGAACTGCAACGCAAGGCCAAAGAGGAGTTTCAATTCATGGTCGACCGAGGATTTTGCCGACCGTCCAAAAGTCCATGGGCCAGCGCTCTACACATGGTCCCGAAGAAATCGGGAGATTGGCGTCCATGCGGGGACTACCGCCGCCTCAACGCGCAGACGACGCCCGATCGTTACCCAATCGCGCATCTGTTGGACTACTCGGCAATACTGGGCGGTAAGACAATTTTTTCAAAAATCGACCTGGTTAGAGCTTATCACCATATACCGGTGAATCCGGACGATGTACCGAAAACAGCGGTGATCACCCCGTTCGGGTTATTTGAGTTCCTGGTTATGCCTTTCGGGTTGAGCAACGCAGCGCAGACGTTCCAACGCTTCATTCGTCAGGCCCTGGACGGACTCGAATTCGTTCACGCATACCTCGACGACCTTCTAATTGCGTCATCGGGAACCCAGGAGCATTTGGAACACCTAAGGGCAGTTTTCACGCGACTGCGCGACTACGGTCTTACGGTTAACCGCAGTAAAAGCGTATTCGGGGTACATGAGGTAGAATATTTAGGCCATCTAGTTTCAGCCGAAGGTTCTCGACCTCTTCCGGACCGAGTACAAGCCATCGCAACAATCAGACGCCCTGAAACACTCGAGCAGCTGCAACAGTTCCTCGGAACTATAAATTTCTACCGTCGTCACATAAAAAACGCGGCTGAAACACAGGCTCCACTGCACGCACTCCTGAAGGACGCACGCAAAAAAGACAAACGTCCCGTCGAGTGGACCAAGGAGGCGGAAAAAGCTTTCGAGAAGAGCAAAAAAGACATCGCGGAAGCAGCTCTGCTGGCGCACCCGATACCTCGAGCCGAGTTACGACTAACTACCGATGCGTCCGGTAAGGCTATCGGCGCCGTTCTCGAGCAACGAGATAACAGCGACAACGAGGACAGGTGGGAGCCCTTAGGATTTTTCTCCAAAAAGCTCTCACCTGCACAGATCAACTACAGCACCTACGATCGGGAGCTTACCGCTATTCACGAGGCCGTGAAATATTTTCGGGCATGGATCGAAGGCTACGATTTTTATGTCCGCACTGACCACAAACCACTGATTTACGCATTTCAGCAACGGTCAGACAAAGCCTCTCCACGTCAACTACGTCAACTGGGATTCATCAGTCAGTTCACGACAAAAATCATCGCGGTCAAAGGAACCGAAAACGTCGTAGCTGACACGCTTTCAAGAGTCGACTGCATCAATACGGCGCAGCCGCTCCGTCTTTCAAACGTCATCGACTTCTCAGCGCTAGCTGAAGCCCAATCCCAGGACGCGGTGCTACAACAGCTTCTCGTAGACAACACTACGTCGTTAAAGCTGCAAAAGCTTACGTTTGGGACACAACGGCAAGAGATCCACTGCGACGTTTCGCGAGACGACATTCGGCCATACGTCCCTCACAAGTTCCGACGAAAAGTGTTTGACGCATTCCATGGCCTAGCACACCCAGGAGGCAAGGCAACCAGCAAATTGATCGGTCAACGCTACGTGTGGCCATCGATGAGCAGGGATATCACGCAAATGGTACGTGAGTGCGTCGCTTGTCAACGTGCAAAGGTAGGAAGACACGTACATACGAAACCGAATATGTTCATTGAGCCAGATCACAGATTCGACCACGTGCACGTAGATATAGTGGGACCACTCCCCGAAACGGAAGGCTACCGTTATTGTTTGACGATAATCGATCGTTTTTCAAGATGGCCCGAAGCCGTGCCGATGAAAGAGATCAGCGCCAGTGCAATTACTCGACATTTCTTCACGGAGTGGATCGCGAGATATGGCAGTCCGAAAACAATTACAACGGACCAAGGAAGTCAATTTGAGTCCGTTCTATTTACAGCTTTGATACAGCTTGTCGGCACGAGAAGAATTCGCACGACAGCTTATCACCCGGCTGCCAACGGTCTCGTGGAACGCTGGCATCGTACCCTGAAAGCGGCAATCATGTCTCATCAGACAAACGCTTGGGTGCAGGTACTGCCAACCGTGCTCCTCGGTCTACGGACATGCTACAAGGAAGACCTTAAAGGTTCGACGGCGGAATATATGTTTGGAACAACGTTACGAATTCCCGGCGAGTTCTTCACACACGAAGACCTCCCTACGGATCCAAACATATTCCTGGAAGAATTCAGAATTCACATGCGTAACCTGAAGCCAGTTCCAGCGAGTCACCACTGCAAAGCAAAACCGTTCTGCTACAAGGACCTGTACTCCTGCAGCCACGTATTCCTAAGGCAGGATGCAACTCGGAAAGGCCTCGATCCGCCATACTCCGGACCGTATAAGGTGCTGAAACACCAAAACGATAGAGTCTTCGAAGTAGACGTTAACGGACGAGTAACCAACGTAAACATCGAGCGACTGAAACCCGCACATCTGGCAACGGCGGAACAAGTCGTTCCCAACGCCATACATCCATCACCGTCGACTAGCAGCACAAGCGACAGAGATCGTACTCTTCATCAAACAACTCAGCCGACGGCACCGAGAACATACGCAGGACCAAAGAAGAAAGTTCAAATACAAGTTCCTAACCAAAAACATAAAAATAAGGAAAACACTCCTTTTCATTAAGGGGGAGTATTGTGGGGACGCGCCTTTAGTCCCGAGATGAAAAGCCTATCCTAAAAACATTATCCGAATAACGGGAGGTGAGACGAGTAGTAGGAAGAGAGAGAACAGCGTCCGGCATTTTTAGTTCACGCACGTTTCCACAGTCAAGTGATATTCTTTGTATTAATTAATAAAGATATTTATTGTTTGTCAAGAAACAACCTCTACGGAGTTATATGTGGCACCCAGATCCCCACAGAGAGACGTACGAGCGTACGAGAAAAAAAAACTAAATTTCTTGTTACCATTGCTGGCCGATGCAGTTACAAAACGGATGGCCAGGGTGGCACTCCTGAAGAACCGGAGACAAAGAACCTTTGCTATCAAACGGGAAACACCGTCTCTTTGTCTTTAGTTTCGTTATCCCCGCTTTTCAGTTTGCCGATACGTGCGATGCACGTTGGCTCTCCGAAGACAAAGAGGATTCTTCGTTACGCGTAGTTCTCGTATGACGCAGATTATGTATTGAAGAAAATAACAAGAATCCGTTACCAGTTTGCGATATCACTTCCGTTTTAATCGAAGCTTATTTTATCGAGGCACAATACATCTTCCGCGTACAACAGTAAAAGCGTCGACGACCATTCGCGCACTTGTATCCCGTCGTTCGCGTTCTGACGATTTTCGCCCTCCGGGAGCTACGCCGAGATGGACGCCGAGGTGAAAGCGGAAGAATTACGCGAAGACGAAAGGATCTTGCAAGCGATCGACGAGTGTTTAACCTCAAAGGATGCCCTCTACGAGAGGAAGAAAGCGATTCTTAAAGAGGTTCCTTGTTTCAGATTTAGCACTTATTGAAGTGAAGCCAAATGAGCGGATTGTAATTTAGCAGTCTGTTTCTAGATCCTGGAAGACGTTTTTACCACAATAAAAGGGCGAGACGGATTCTTTCGAGAACAGTTCCAAGATTTCTTCTTTGTTGAGAAAGATTACAAGGGGCCAAGCATCAGCGAACCAGAAGAGTTTCATGTAAACATCATCATCAAGATTCCCCTGAACTACAACTATATCCAGGTGATCCATTCTCACATGTGCTATCAACAATTATTTTTTCATCTGCGTATAATATATGCTTTTTGTCTTCTTGCTTCACAGCTTATAGGAGGAAAGCCTGGCTACGACATACTGAGGTTGGCTGCCGATTCGAAAATTTATCAATCTCAATGGGACAAATGCCGGTAATAGAAGCGTCCATAAATGAAAATTTAAAAAATGTTTGCCAGCCTTAATCCATATAATGTTACTTGTGTAGCAAATTTGTGTCAAAATGGCTGGTGTACGAGAAGGGTTATTATAACTCGGGTACATATACCATCGATGGCAACGCCTTTCAACAGTCAATAGACGGTGTGCTTGAATGGGCCATACTGAATGTCCCCAAACTTGATAACTATATGGTAGGGCATGGATGGATTTCATCAAATCGAACCGAACTAATTTTGAACAATAGTAACCAAGGATTTTCGTTGACCATATTTTTTCTGTTCTTTTCTTCCAGATAAAAGTCTGCAAGAACAGTGCCACATTTACTCAAGTGTGTATCAAGAAGCAGGGCTATTCAGAAATGAACGTCAATCTCGTGCCAGTTATAGAATTCGACAGCCAACTACCGTCGAATCTTGCAAAGACGGGTTTTGTACGTTTGATATCTTTATGCCAAATTCGAGGCTCAAACAATGCCAATCTCATCATTTGTTGTTTCACGTAACTCGCAGAAATGGTATGCCGTCCCGAATCCTTCGAAAGATGTCCTTGATAAATTCCAGTGGCGAATCGTCCTCTGCAATCATGAGAATGAAATTCTGACAAGGCACAGCTATCTCACACCCTTTATTCGACTACTCGATGTACATGGAGTAATCCTTACATAAGATATTTTCACCAATTTTTTAATGTCCTTATGGCGCGTCACTGCAGCTCGTTTGTTCTTTTTGCTATTATTGTTAATGAAAACAGAAACTGCGAGACATTCAGGAGTGGAACGTTGTCCCGTATTATCACATCAAGACTCTGTTTATACACTACGCGAGAAGCATTGAGGACGATTCCGGATTGCCGGACACCTTGAAATTAACCGGGATCAAGCTTCTCATTCACGTAAGCTAGTAGCCATCGTCTCCTCCCTCGCTGGACTCCCAATGTTTGGATAATTGTTGAGCCTGGCGCTTTATTTTGCAGATACTTGATCGATTGAGGAACATGTGCAAAACGCAGCATCTTGAGGACGCTTGGTTTCCCCAACACAATCTCGTAGGTGCCGATAAGAGCCAATTCGTGAATATCGTGGAACAGCTGACAAAAATGATCAACGAAATTTCTGACGATCCTGCCAAGGTGGCCGATTGGATCTGTGAGTCGAAAAAAATACCCCCCTTGCCCTTATCATCGACACCAAGAATTTGTCTGTAATTACAACGATCTTTTGCCCGTGTTGCAGTCACCTCGGAAGAATTGAGCACTTATGAGAATGAGTTGAAGGCCGTAGGGATTATCCGGAACACCGATCGCCCGTCCAATAATCTACAACTGAGCGAGAATGACGAACCAGGATCCGCGGCGTCCGGAGACATTGAATCGTCGCCGTCCACCGAGGCGCGTAACGATAACGCCGCTTGTCTCGAAGAAATGAGCAGAGTTATCGCGGGTCTCAAAGATTCCATTGATATGCTTTCGCGTCGCTTGAAGGGCGTCGAACATAAATTACAGGGTGTCCCAAATTAGACGCAAAAGTTTGCATAAGCCGCGAAAGTTAAATGTTGCGTGTCATTTGGAACACCCTTTAGCTGCAACGGTTTAATCTAACGTCCAAGAGCAGCCCGACCTCGCCCCTGCTCGATTTACCTTCGACAGCCTCTTTAACTTCCAAAATTTACTTTTCCGATCCGACTAGTCTCTACCGAAGTTCGTGTCAAAGTTCATAGTATCAGAGGGCTTGGAACGAGATGAGTTCGTGTAAACCCTTTGGATCATATCTAGCCGTATTATTGAACATTTCAAGTAGAACTGCATTAACCATGGAATGTCTAGAGATAGCTTGACATTTTATCTTCTTTGACATTGAGATCCTATGAAAAATCACATTGCAGATTCTGACCCTGATTTCCTGCACGTTATCCTTTTTTACTCTTATATACGCTATATGAATAAGAATTTTGTATATCAATTTATACTACCAAATAAAAGATCTGCAACGGCAAAAGAGTGAAAAGACGTTTGAAAAAAAAATCTTGCGTCGTGAATTCAGTACCGCTCCAACCGGAAGGGACCAGAGTTTTATGTAGTACACCTGAACGTTACCCAGGCTGGAGATATCGGTGTGCCTATGCCCATTCCATATTTGCATTCAACGGAAACCGGTAGGACCAATTTATTTATTTAAAAAGAAAACATCACTGAAAAATAAGAGAAAAGCGCGACGCCATCTGCGTCCAGAAAGGCTTGAGGCCTCAGGCCACAGTAACGGGTATAAAATCATGTGCGAATTTAACAATTTTTTTCGTATGAAAAAGTGATTCACTAAAAATTAATTATACACCTATTTAGTATGATTATCAAGCTGTTGGAAAATAGATTTTTTTTCCATGTACAAAATTGCCGACTACTAATATTTTCTTTCCATGTACAAAATTGCAGACTACTAATATTTTCTTTTATCTTTTTTTAGGCGTGACATTTAGCATCCACAATTTTGACCTAGAACAAAAAATAAAAATTCTCGTCAATTTACATTAGAATACCTAGAGACGTACATAAAGAATTGAAAAAATGTTTTATTCAAAAGTTGTAGGTATTTGAACTTAAGAAATGAATTTTCAGTGAAAAATTTCGTTATAACTGCTCGTAAACCACTCATAAAATGAAAAGTTTTCGATTAATCAGAAACTCCGCACGTACTTCTCTGCGAAATGCCATTAGGAACATAACTTTTAAATTTGAAGTAAATCGAGTGAAAATTGTTGAAGTAATTTGTCACGCCAATTGGAAGAAAGCTGTTTCGAGTAGTCGGCCATTTTGGACGTCGAAAAAAATGGATATATATTTTCTAACAGCTTGATATTCATACTAAATAGATGTGTAATTAATTTTATGAGTGAATCGCTTTTTTTACGAAAAAAAAACATTGTTAAATTCGCACATGATTTCATACCCGTTACTGTGGCCCAAGGCCTTGAAGGAAATTCAGTTGAAAAGAAGTAACTTCGTCCGTTGAATGTTACGGACCGTTGATGGCGTTGCTTGCGGCATTGCAGCTAGGTGGAGCCACCTCACGACACGAAAAAAGCGTGCGAGTGTGCAAAAAAACACCAAACCTCTCGTTTTCACCACTGGCGGATGCAGTCGCAAAACGAATGTCTAGTACTTTGATAGCACTCCTAACGAACTGGGCCCTAGTCGAGACAAAGACCCGTTTTGTTCAGATCGTCTCGGGCATACCACGATCTCTTTGTGTTTAGGTTCGTTATTCCCCCGTTTTCAGATACCGGCGCAACCGACGCCGGCTCTCTGAAGACAAAGAAGGCTTTCGGCCACTTGCGCCGAGTTCTCGTATATCTACGCGGTGCACGCAGTCTTCCTGGATATCTTGTTTCGCGCAGCAACAATCCTCTCGGGTTAGCAGAAAAAACAATAAAAAGAATCTTAGTTACCACCTTGCAATATCGCTTCCGTTTTAAACGAAGCTTTTCTCATCGTGGAACTATAATTCTTCCGCGTACAGCAGCAATAGCGTCTACGAACGTTCGCACACTTGCGTCACCTTCTTTTCCGCGCTGTGACGACCCTCGCTCTCCTGCCGAGCCGCGTCGAGATGGACGCCGACGTGAAAGCAGAAAAATTACGCCATGACGAAAGAATCTTGCGAGCCATCGACAAGTGTATAAGCTCAAGGGATGACCACTACGAGAAGACCAAAGGGATTCTCAAAGAGGTTCCTTGCTTTAGACCTTCGTTAAAGTGAAAACGAACAAGGGGAGTCATTTCGGGGGCCTGCTTTCAGATACTGGACGACGTTTTTACCACGGTAAAAGCGCAAAGCCAATACTTCCGGGAACGGTTGCAGGATGTCTTCTTTGTTGAGAAACATTACAAGGGCCCGACGGTCATTAAACCATAAGTGTTCGATGTGTACATTATCTTCAAGTTCCCCATACATTACGAGAATATCAAGGTTATCCATTCTCGCTTGTATCATTGACTATCATTCATTTTTCATCTGTCTTACCATATGTGCTTTTTCTCTTCTTGCTTCACAATTCGAAGATGTACAGCCAGGTTACAAACATCTGCAATCCGGTGAATTTTCACGTTTTATACCTATATCGTCTCAATCCGGGTTCGTAACAATTACGAGTTACTATCAATATCATAAGGCGGATTTGCGAAAGTTATTGTCTGACAATATCCTTACATGGAATATGAGGAATGTACCCAGAATGGACAATTACAAGGTACAACATGGGTGATTATCATCAAATTTCCAACAAATGCATTTGTAACGATCGTAACAAAGGATTTCGATTGACCGTATTTTCTGTTTTTTTTTCTGCCAGCTCAAAGTGCTCGAAGACAGTACTGCGTTTATTGTGCGTTTCAGCAAGCAGGGTTTCCCAGAAATGGACGTCAGTCTGACGGCCGTATTTGGATTCGACTGCAAACCACCTTATACTCTTGCAAAAGAGGGTTTTGTATGTTTGATGGTACTATGCAGAGTTCAACGCTCGAACGATTCCAATCTGATCAGTTGTTACACCTAACTTGCAGAAATGGTACGCCACGCGGGAACCTCAGGGAGATGTCAGAGATAGAGATTTTCAGTGGCGACCGTTCTTTTTCAATCATGAGAATGATTTCCTGATAAGGCACAGCTATCTCATGCCTGTCATTCGACAACTCGAGGTACATAAGCTAATCCTAGTATAATATATACCCACAAACTTCACTGACTTTACAAGGCGTCACAGCAGCTCAATTATCCATTTTGTTATGCTTATTGTTAAGGGGAGGGTAGGGGTTTCAGCGTGGAAAAAAAACACTGCGAATTTTTTTTATCTATATGGATAGAGTAAATTTATTGAAACCTTTTGTACATTGTTAAGTGTCATTTCAAGAATAATCCGTGAAATTTGTACGCGAAAATAGCCACAAACAAGCCGGTGACAAAGCTTTTCCAAGAACGCCTTTGGAAAAACACGATTTGCGGTGTTCACTGTATCTCAGCTAGAAATTATCTGAAATCAAGTACCATTAAAATTTAGTCAAAGTATCATCAAATCCTAGCCTCAACGGTCTTGGATAATTTTTGTTTTTCATTTCTAAATTTTTGGTGGTCATGTAAAGTGAAAAGTGCTATTTTTCACGAAAAATTCCGCCATTTTGGGGGCGGAAAACCTCCTCAATGTAAAAAAATCTCAAACTAACCGTTGGGGGGAGGTATTTTATATGTAGAAAGTGTGTACCAAGTTTGAAATAAATCGGTCATGTAGTTTTCAAATGGCAGTGAACACGGACTTTGAAAAAGTAGTTTCGAGAAAAACGCGGCACCGGCTTGTTTGTGGATATTTTCGCGTACAAATTTCACGGAATGTTCTTGAAATGACACTTACCAATGTACAAAAGGTTTCAATAAATGTACTCTACCCATACAGCTAAAAAAACGCAAAAAAGTGTTTTTTTTTTACACTGAAACCTCTACCCTCCCCTTAATGCGAAACAGAAACTGCGAGACACTCAGGAGTGGAAGGTTCTCCATCAATACCACATCAAGACTGGTCATGCAGTACGCGAGAAGCATGGAGAACGTTTCCGGGTTGCCAGACACCTGCAAATTAACCGGAATTGAAATTTTCATTCACGTAAAGAAGTAGCCATTTTTTCCTCGCTCGACACCCGATGTTTGGATGATTGTTGAGCTTGTTACTCCATGTTGCAGGTACTTTATCGATTGAGGGACATGTGCAAAACGCAGTATCTTGAGAATTTTTGGGATTCCAAACACAATCTCATAAACGCCGATCAGATTCAGCTCCCGTTTATAGGGGTAAAACTGACAAGAATGATCAATGAGATTACTGACGATTCTGCCAAGGTGGCCCGGTGGATCTGTGAGTAGAAAAAAAAAGTAATCCACCTTACTGCCCATTCCATCGACATCAACAATTCATCTATATTTATGATGCTTTTACCCGCGGTGCAGTGACGTCGGAAGAATTGCCCCTGTACCGGGACGAGTTGAAGGCTTTGGAGATTCTTCAGGACACCGATGGCCCCTCCCAGAATTTACGAACGAGCAAGGATGACAAACCAGGTTCGCCCAAAGATATTCGTAACACGGCTGACGGTGTTTCGAAGCCGGTTACAGGCGCGACCGCAGCGTCCGGTTGCATCGAATCATCGCCATCCAACGAGGCGGGTAAAGACATCGCCGGCTGGCCCGAAGAATTGGACAGAGTTATCGCGGGACTCAACAATTCCATGGATTTGCTCTCGCGTCGCTTGGCGGCTCTCGAACAAAAATCAGCCGAGACGGCTTGATCCAACGTTCAAGAACCGCCCGATCTCGCCCGCTTTTACTGCGACAGCCTCTTTACTCCCAAAATTAGCTTTTCAGGTTCGACGAGTCCCTACCGAAGTTCGTAACAAAGCTTGATGAAGTATCAGAGCGCTTTCAACAAAAAGACTCAATGACAATTGGTCGGATTACATCTAATCGTATTATTGAATAATTATTTGAGACAAGACTCCATTAGCCATGGAATGCCTAATGGATGGCTTGAAACTTTATATTTTTGGACATTCTAAAATCGTACAAAAAAAAACGTATTGCAGGTTTTGACTGCTTGCACGTCATCTTTTTTACTCGTATAAATGTCTGCGTATGTACGTCAATAAGAATTTCGTATAACAATTCATACTAGAAAATAAATCATCTGCAACAGTATAAAACAAAATTTAACGCGCGCCGCAAATTCACAACTCCTTCAGCCCAAGGTGAAACAAATTTTAGTTTTGTTCTCCCGCTCTTCCGTCCCCTGACACGTGCACGGCCGCGCACGCTGACTCTTCGAAGACAAAGAGGACTCTTCGTTACTTACGCGAAGTTTTCATACGACGCCGATCACGAAGTCTTCCTTGGAGTCTAGTAATTTTGCGCAGCAACAAGCTACTCGGGTATGCAGCGAAAAAAAATAAAAGAATCTCAGTTTGCGATATGACTTCCGTTTTAGTCGAAGCTCCTTTCATCGAGGCACAATACTTCTTTCGCATACAGCATACACTTGTTTCCCGTTTCTTTTGTTCGCGTTGCTACGGTCTTCGCTTTCCCGGAGAGCCACATCGAGATGGACGCCGAGGTTAAAGCGGAAAAATTACGCGAAGACGAAAGGATCTTGCAAGCGATCGATAAGTGCATAAGCTCAAGGGATGACCACTACGACAGGAACAAGGAGATTCTTAAAGAGGTTCCTTGTTTCAGATTCAGCCCTCGTTGGAGTAAAGCCAAATGAGTGGATTATTATTTTAGGGGTTTGCTTCCAGATACTGGAAGACGTTTTTACCACGATAAAAGGCCGAAACCCATTCTTCCGACAATATTTTCAGTATTTCTTCTTCGTTGAGAACTATTACAAAGGCCGGAAAGTCGGTAAACCGGAAGAATTTCGCGTAAACATCGTCATCAAGATTCCCTTGGATTTCGCGTTTATCCAGGTGATCTCTTCTGTATCATTGACTATGATGTATTTTTGGCTGTACTGTAATATATGCGTTTTGTCTCCTTGATTCACAGTTGGAACAACGGGAGCCAGGTTATCAAATGCTGAAATTTCCAAACAAAGACTTAATTTATACAACGCAATCCGATAAATACCGGTAATAGAAGGGTCGGAAGAAAGAAAATATACCAAGATTTTTAGCAAAATTTACTCCATTCAATGTTACGTCCCTAGCTCTCTCATGTCAACGTGGCTGATAAAGGCAACAACATCATGTACTTACGTAAATAAGGATGCGTTTCGACAGTCGATTGAAAGTTTGCTATTGCGAGCCATGTTGAATATACCGAGAATTGACAATTACACTGTGAGTCTCGAAACATTCCAATACATTTTAACACGACTAATGCATTTATGCCAATGGTAACGACAGGTTTGACCATTTTTACCGTGTTTTCTTTCAGGTAAAAGTGCGCAAGGACAGTTCTTTTACTCTGTGTTTCAACAAGCAGGGCTTCCCAGAAATGAATGTCACTCTCGTGCCTGTGTTGGAATTGGGCTGCAAGCCTCCGCCTCCCATGGCGAATGATCTTGTATGTTTGATGGTTTCATGGTTTTGTGTCAAATTCGAGGCTCGAACATTCCAATTTGATCTGTTATTTCACATAATTTTCAGAATTGGTATGCCGTACCAGAAATTCTGCAAAATGTCAAAAATGAGAATCTTCAGTGGAAAATGGCCTTCTACAATGATGAGGACGATTTACTGGCACGGCACAACTATCTCGAGCCTATCATTCGACAATTCGAGGTACATAGAGAAATCACGGTGTACAATACATGCTCACGTATTTCACCGACGTTTTGGCAAGGCATTGCCGCTCGATTATCCATTTTGGTACGATTATTGTTAATCCGAAACAGAAACTGCGTGACACTCAGGGGTGGAATGTTATCTCGTGTTATCATATCAAGACTCTGTTCATGCACTACGCTATAAACATTGAGGACGATTGTGGATTGCCAGACGTCTGTAAATTAACCGGGACGAAGCTTTTTATTCACGTAAGAATGTAACTCTTTTTCCCTTGTTGGACACTCGATGCTTGGATGATTGTTGAACCTGCTACTTAATTTTGCAGATTCTTGATGAATTAAGGGATGTGTGCAAGACTCGCCATCTTGAGAACTGTTGGATGCCTAAACACAATCTCATAGACGCCGATGAGAGCCAGTTGGCGGATATCGTTGAAAAGTTGACAGTTATCATCTGGGAGATTACCGACGATGCTGGCAAAGTGGCCGATTGGATATGTAAGTCGATAAAATTTCCCCCCACCCTGCCATCGATCAAAATAATATATTTATATTTACAAAGATGCGATCCGTGGGTTGCAGTGACGTCGGAAGAAATGAGCATGTACCAGAACGAGTTAAAGGCTATTACGAACGTCCAGGCTACCGATGGCCCGTCCAAGACTCTACAAATGAGCGAGGAAAGCGAATCAGGTTCGCCCAAAGATATTCTCAACACGGCTGACGGAGTTTCGAAGCCCGTTCCAGACGCGAACGCGGCGTCCGATTACGTCGAATCATCGTCCTCCGCCGAGGCGAGTAACGATAAAGGCGGTTGTTCCGAAGAAGTGGACCTTCTCAGGGTTATCGCCGGTCTCAGAGATACCATTGAAGAGCAATCGCGTCGCCTGACGGCCCTCGAGCAGAAATGAGCCGCGACGACTTGATCCAACGCCCAAGATCCGCCCGACCTCGCTCCAGTCCGCTTTTCTGTTGACGGCGTCTTCAACTCCTAAAATCAGCTTTCTAAGTGCGACTTGTCCACACCAAAACTTTCAAAACTTCAAACCAAAGCTTAAAGTATCAGAGGGATGGGACAAAAAGACTTCGTGACAGTTGATTGGATCGTATCTACCCGTATTGAATAATTATTTTATGCATGGCTGCATTAGCTATAGAATGTCTAGATATAGCTTGAAATTTCATATTTTTTTACATTATTATGAAACTGCAAAAAAATCACATTGTACGTTTTAGATTAGACTTCCTGCACGGCATCCTTTTTTACTCACTTTGCGCCGCAGCCAAAAGTAAATGTGTTTAACGTCGTACATTTGAACGTTAACGAGGCTCGAGATATCCGTGTATTCATCCTTCTTTTATATTTGCATCCAAGGAAAAGCGTCAATGTATTCCAAAAAATTACGCTTGTATAATATATTACAATAAAGAGAAAGAGCCCAAAGCTAATTCATTTTAAAAAAAAGTAACTTCCTGTAGCGTTCTGAGCGTTGATGGCATTGCTTGTGACATTGCCGCTAGGTAGAGCCACCTTACGAGACGAGAAGTGCGAGTGTGCGAAAAAAAAACCCTAAACTTCTCGTTACAATCGTTGGCGGAAGCAGTTACAGAACGTATGGCCAGTGTGGCACTAGTGAAGAATCAAGACAGAATTTTCCGTTCAGTTGGCACGAGGAGTACCGGGATTCCTTTATCTCTAGTTTTGTTCTTTCCTCCCCCGTTCTCAGATATCGTCGCCGGCTGTTCGATGACAAAGAGGGCTCTCGGCCATTTGCGCAGAGTTCTCGTACGACGCAGATCACGCAGCCTTCCGTGATATCTTTTGATTTTGCGCAGCTACAAGCGACTCTGGTTTACAGTGAAAAAATAATAAATAGAACCTCACTCATAAAGTCCCATTTTAATCGAATCTTGTTTCATCGAGGCACGATATTTCTTCCATGCACAGCAGCGAAAGCGTGGGGGAACATTCGCACACTTTTATCCCTTTCTCTTTAAAAAATTACGCGAATACGAAAGGATTTTGCAAGTGATCGACGATTGTATAAGCTCAAGGGATGAACACTACGAGAGGACCGAAGCAATTCTTAAAGAGGTTCCTTGCTTCAGATTGAGCCCTTCTTGAAGCTGAATGAGTGGATTGATATTTTAATGGCCTGTTTCCAGATACTGGAAGACGTTTTTGCGACAATAAAAGGGCGGGACGGATTCTTTCGAGAACAGCTTCAGGGTTTCTTCTTCGTTGAGGAATATTACAAGAGCCAGACGGTCATCAAATTGGAAGAGTTTGATGTAAACATGATCATCAAGATTCCTGTGCATCACGACGCTATCCAGGTGATCCATTCTTACCTGTATCATTGACTATGATTTATTTTTGTCTACATTATATGATTTTTGTCTTCTTGCTTCACAGCTAACACTTGCAAATCCAGGCTATACAAAGGTGGGATTGCCCAGCCGATGTACTTCGACTGGTGCGTTTGAGAGACACAGGTAATAGAAGTATCAAGACGACCAAAAGACACAAACAATTTTTGCCAGGCTCAATCGATTAAATGTTACTTGGTAGCAAGTTCATGTCAAAATGGCTGGTGTACAAGGAGGTCAACCGTAAGTCTGGCTGCTTCTTTGATAGCAACGCGTTTCAACAGTCGATAGGAAGTTTGCTCAAATCGGCCATGCTGAATGTCCCCAAAATTGACAACTACACAGTGAGTATAGACCATTTTAATCAATTAGAAGGGAACTCATGTTTGTGACAATAGTAACAAAGGATTTTGGTGAACCATATTTTTTATGCTCTTTGCTTCCAGATCAGAGTATACCAAAATGGTCCTGCATTTACTCAAGTGTGTGTCAACATGCAGGGCTTTCCAGAAATGAAAGTAAATCTTGTGCCGGTATTACAATTGTTCTCCCAAATACAGGGTGAATCTTTCGGGAAATGTTTTGTACGTTCAACGGTTTTATGCCAAATTCGACGCTCGCACAATGTCAATCTGATCAGTCATTGTTTTGCGCAACCCGCAGGAATGGTACGCCATACCAGATCCTCCAAAAGACGTTGCTGATCAGCAACTCCAGTGGCGAATGGCCTTTGAAAATGATGAGAATATCTTACTGAAACGGCACCGCTATTCCGTGCCTGTCATTCGACAACTCGAGGTACATAGAGTAATCCTTGTGCAATAAATTCTTACAAATTTCACCCGCTTTATAGCGCTTACGGCAACTCGTTCGTCCATTTTGCTACGATTATTGTTAATATGAAACAGAGACTTCGAGACATTCAGGAGTGGAGCGTTATCTCGTACTACCACATCAAGACTCTGGTTATGAACTACGCGAAAACTCTGGATATCGAGTTTCAATTGCTAGAGAACTTCAGATTAACCGGAATCAAGCTTCTCATTCACGTAAGGAAGTAGCTATACGATTCTTTCCTCGTTTGACACCCCATGTTGGGTTAATTGCTGAGTCTGGCACTACATTTTGCAGATGCTTGAGCAATTGAGGAACGTGTGCAAGACGCAGCATCTTGCACACACTTGGGTTCCCAAACACAATCTCGTCGATGCTGATGAGAGCCAGTTCGCGAATATTGTGGAACAACTGACAAGAATCATCAACGAGATCACTGACGATCCTGCTAAGGTGGTCGATTGGATCTGTGAGTCGAAATATATCCCCCCCTCCCCTCCATTTTCCTTTCTATCGTCACCAAGCATTTATTTAGAACGATCCTTTCGCCGCGTTGCAGTGACATCGGAAGAATTAAGCATGTATGCGAACGAGTTGAAGGCTGTGGTGATCCCCCAGGACGCAAATTGCCCCTCAAAGAATCTACAAATGAGCGAGGATGATAAACCAGGTTCGTCGGAAGACGTTCGTAACGCGGCTGACGATGTTCGTAACGCGGCTGACGATGTTCGTAACACGGCGGACGATGTTCGTAACACGGCTGACGATATTTCGAAGCCGGTGACAAACGCGACCGCGTCTGCCGGTAGCATCGAATCATCTCTATCAAACGAGGGGGGAAAAGATATCGCCGGTTGTCTCGAAGAAGTGAATAGAGTTGTCGCGGGTCTCGGGATTTCCATTGATACGCTTTCACGTCGCGTGACGGCCCTCGAACAGAAGACAGCCGAGACGGCTTGATCAAACGTCCAAAAACCGCCCGATGTTCCTTCGACAACCTCTACCCCCGAAATTAGGGCTTCAGGTTCAACCAGTCCCTACCGAAGTTCGTATCAAAGCTCAAAGTATCAGCGGGCTTGCAATAAGAAGCCTCGATGGTGGAGGTTGAAGTTTTATCTAACCGTATTGAATAAGTATTTGAGGCAAGGCTGCATTAGCCACAGCATGTCTGGAGATGGTTTGATATTTTATTTCCTTTGACATTATGAAAAACATGTAAAAAATATTGTAAGTCTTAGCCGTGATTTCATGCACGCTATCTTTTACTCGCATATACGCTGCATACATATGAATATGATTTTCTTATATCAATCTATACTACAAATAAAAGATCTGCTACAGAAGAGTAAATAGATGTCTCAAAAAAAAAATCCTGCGTCGTGAATCCAGAACTGTTCCAACCGGAAGTGATCAGACTTCGATGTAGTAGACTTTGAACGTTACCCAGGCTCGAGATACGGTGTCTATTATTCCATATTTGCATTTAACGAAAACGGGTGGTCCAATTTATTGAAAGAAAAAAAACCGTTATACGATATATTACTGAAAAATGCGAGGCGGAAAGCGAGTTCAGTTTAAAATAAGTAATTTCGTCGGGTAAGCGTTATGGGACGCTGGTTGGCGTTACTTGCGGCATTGCCGCTAGGTAGAGCCACCTAAGGACACGAAAAGAAGTGCGGGCGTGCAAAAAAAAACACCAAATTTCTTTAATCGCTGGCGGATGTGGCTACATATGACTCCTGACGAACCGGGCCCCAACCGAGACAAAGAACCTTTCCGTTCAGATCGTCTCGAGCATGCCGGGATCTTTTTGCGTCTAGTTTCGTTATTCCCCCGTTTCCAGATACCGACGCAACCGACGCACGTCGGCTCTCCGAATAGACAAAGAGTGCTTTTGGCCACTCGCGTGGAGTTTTCGTACCATGCGAATCATCTAGTCTTCCTCGATCTCTTGTAATTTTGCGTAGCGAGAAGCGACCCGGGTTTGCGACGGAAAAATAATAAACAGAATTTTCGTTACCACTTTGCGATATCACTTCCGTTTTAAACGAAACTTTTTTCACCGCGGCACTATAATTCTTCGGCGTATAGCAGCGAAAGCGTCGACAAACGTTCGCACACTTGTATCCCTTTCTTCTTTTCCGCGTGTGACGCTCCTCGCTCTCCTCTATTCAGGTCGAGATGGACGCCGAGATGAAAGCCGAAAATGTACGCCATGACGAAAGAATCTTGTACGCCATCGACAAGTGTATAAGCTCAAGGGATCACCACTACGAGAGGACCAAAGGGATTCTCAACGAGGTTCCTTGTTTCCGATTCCGCCCTCGTTGAAGCGAACCTGAACAAGTGGATTCTCATTTGGTGGGTCTGCTTGCAGATACTCGAGGATGTTTTCACCAAGATAAAAGGGCGAGACGGATTCTTCCGGGAACAGTTTCAGGAATTCTTCTTCGTTGAGAAACATTACAAGGGACCAACGGTCATCAAACCAGAAGAGTTCGATGTGCACATCATCATCAAGATCCCCCTAAATATAAAAAATCTCCAGGTGACCCATTTCCTCCCGTATCATTAAGCATTATTAATTTTTATCTGCGTTGTTATATGTGCTTTTTGTCTTCTTGCTTTACAGTTCGAAAATGGGAAGCCAGGTTACAAATATCTGAAACTGCACAACCCGCTACATTATACAACCCAATGGCTCAAATACAGGTACAGTAGAACCTCAATTATCCGAACCTCGATCATCCAATCCCTCAATTATCCTAACGATGACTTAGTTTACCCGAACGCTCAATTATCGGAATGTTGGCACGAAAGATGCATTGCTGTGAGCAACAACGAGCAACCCAACGCAACTTTCCCTTCTCAAACGATTGCCAGACTTAGCTGCTCAAAAACGCATTACAGCCATTCATCAATTAAAAACGGACGATTTTATTTAAAAAATATCAAAAAAGGCATTCGACATTTTGAGGTATTTAAAACACACACACACACATATATATATTTCAACGTTAATATGTATGTCAAATTTTAATATATATGTATGTACTGTTTTTATGTAAAAAGGTGTTGTTTATGATCTCGTCGAAAAAAACCCACGTTTCGATTATCCGAACTAGTCTCGGTCCCAATTGGTTAGGATAAGTCGCGGTTCTACGGTAATAGAAGTGCTAAAAGAACGAAAAGATACAAATCATTGCGGCCAGCCTCAATCCGTTAATATTCTTTCCCTAGAAAATTTTTATCATCGTGGCTGGTGGATGTGAATTCTGGCGCCCGTAGGCCCAACTTCAAATTAGATAAGGAGGCGTTCCGACAGTCGATGGAAAGTTTGCTTGCATGGGCTATGCTGAATGTACCCAGAATTGACAATTACACGGTGCGACATGAACCATTATCGCCATTATCATCAGAAAAGCGAATCCATTCGTCGCAATAGTAACAAAGGATTTTGCTTCACCATATTTTTTCCGTTCTTCCTTCCGTCAGATCAAAGTGCTCAAAGAAAGTCCTGCATTTACTCTGTGCGTTAAGAAGCCGGGTTTCCCAGAAATGAACGTCAGTCTAATGCCCGTGTTAGAATTCGACTGCAGACCGCCTTATTCTCTTGGAAAAGAGGGCTTTGTACGTTCGACGTCTCTATGCCAAGTTCGATGCTTGAACAATGCCAATCTGATCAGTTATCGTTACACGCGTCTTGCAGAAATGGTACACCGTGCCAGACGGCCCGAAAGATTTTCCCGAAGACACGCGTCAGTGGCGGCCATTCTTGTACAATCATGAGAATGACTTCCTGACAAGGCACAGCTATCTCATGCCTGTCATTCGACACCTCGAGGTACATGAACAATTCTAGTATAATATTTCCCACAAACTTCACCGACTTCACGGGTCGTCACTGCAGCTCATTCGTCCATTTTGCTGCGACTATTGTTGATGCGAAACAGAAACTGCGAGACACTCAGGAGTGGAACATTATCCTTCATTGCCACATCAAGACTCTGGTCATGCAGTACGCGAAAAGCATGGAGACCGATTCCGGATTGCCCGACACCTGTACATTAGCCGGAATTCAACTTCTTATTCACGTAAAAGAGTAGCCCTTGTTTCGTCGCTCGACCCGCTGTGTTCGGATAATTGTTGAGCCTGGCACTACATTTTGCAGATGCTCGATCGATTGAGGAACATGTGCGAGACGCAGCATCTCGAGAGCTTTTGGGATTCCGAACACAATCTCATAAGCACCAATCACAGCCAGTTTAAGGTCATCGTGGAAGAACTGACAAGAATGATCAATGAGATTACTGACGATTCCGCCAAGCTGGCTGATTGGATCTGTAAGTCGAAAAATATCCTCCCTTTCCACCGACACGAAGAATCTACAATTACGATTCATTTCCCGTAATGCAGTGACGTCGGAAGAATTGGGCATGTATGAGGACGAGTTGAAGACTGTGCAGATTCTCCAGGATACCAATCGCCCCTGCGAGAATCTACAAATGAGCGTGAATGACGAGCGAGGTTCGGCTGACGATATTACAAAGCCGGTAACATGTTACGAGGGGTCGATTCAATTGCAGACTCAATCCCTCCAGACACAGCGGTTGCGCCTGGTACGTAAAAGGCGCAACCGCCGTGCCCGGAGGAATAAAGAGATTTACGGCGAGTGTAAGGGATTCCATTGATGGGCTTTCGCGTCGCTCGGCAGCCGTCGAACAGAAATTGGCCGTGACGGCTTTAATCCAACGTCCAAGAGTCGCCCGACCTTGCTTCATCCCGCTTTTCCTCCGACAAACTCTTCATCTCCAAAAATTAGCTTTTCAAGCTCGACTTGTCCTTGCCAAAGTTTGTACCAAAGCTTAGTGTATCAGAGGACTTGTAAGAAGAAGATTCCATGACAATTGTTTGGATCATATTTAGCCGTATCATAGAATAATTATTTGAGAGAGGACTGCATCAGCCATAGATTGCCTAGAGATAGCTAGACATTTTATCTTTGACATGGAAATCCTACCAAAAAAAACTCATGTAGCAGCAATTGGCCTTGATTTCCTGCACGTCGTCCTTTTTTTACTTCTGTATACGCTGTATATCTCTGTGTATATATATATATAAAAGCATTTTGTGTATCAATTTATACTACAAAATAAAAGATCTGCAACAGCATAAGAGTAAACAAAATTTCTTTAAAAAGCCTGCTTCCCGAATCCGGAATTAGAGAAAGGCTCGAAGCAAGTTTAGTTTAAGGGAGGTTTCTACTTTGATGGACGAAAGAATGTCCGATTTTTTACCATCTTTTTATGCGACAAATATTAAATATAGAATGTTGAAATTTGCTATCTTTGTTAAGCGGTCCTTATTAAACGTGATCATAATTTTTAAACCGACAAAACATGGGCGTGGGAGGAGCCACGTTATCGGTGCGCTGGCGATGATATTCTTCGCTTGCGGATGTCCTAAGTCCCGAACCGGTGATCAGACGCAAAAAACCAACCATTTTTACTTTTTACAATATTGTGTATAAGGCGAACTAGAATTATCCAAAAATTGTAACATTTTGATTTGATAAAAAATGTTTGGTAAAAAACTAATAAATCCCGCTCGGTCGCAATTTTTTAATTTTTTATATCTTGATTCTAGTTCAATTTATACACAATATTGTACAACGTAAAAATATGTTTGATGTTTGTTCTTCAGATCACATGTTCACGACTTGACACCGCAAGCGAAGAATATCATCGCCGGCGCACCGACATTCGTGGCTCCTTCCGCTCCTAGGACCATGTTTTGTCAAACTTAAAAAAATGTATCATGCTCATTAAAGACCGCTTGGTAAACATACCAAATTTCAACATTTTATATTTAATATTTTTCGCCGTAAAAATTGGTGAAAAATCGAACATTTTTTGGCTCAACAAATAGAAAGTTCTCTTAAGGCGAAGTAGAAGTCGTACCACGTGACATATGAGTGCAAGAGAGATAGCTGAAATTTCCAAACAGAGATGAATAATATTTAGAGCAAAAGAAAATCAGCAATCTCTGCGTCAGGGAATTCTCCAGAGCCTAATGCTTTGTTTTTCCTAAAAAAATTCAACCATCTATGAGAAAATAGGGTTGAAAAATTTGTGAGGTTTGACTTTCTGCATGCCCTTAAGGTAGTACGAGCGCGCAATCTTTATTTCTATAGATTTTGTTTAAATTTTAACCAGACAATGTTCATATCATTATGCATATTTGAGTGAAATTTCAGAACAGTCGACGATTTAGATTGGGAGATAATGGAATTTAATATTGCAACTTTTAACACTGCGGGTCTGCATTGAAATTTAGACAGAATAATTTTCCGTCAAATATATTTGTCCCCTATAATAAGAAGACATATGGCAACACCGCATCGTTCACGTATCCAATGACGTGAGTTTTCGCGGCATATTTAAAATAATACTGCAACACAAATTTTTATTTGGAAGTAATTTTTAATCGAACGAAGTTTTTAATTAGTTATGAATGAACCAACACTTTTATTTGTTAATGGAGATAATATAAACGATATAAAATATTTATATTTATAATGCAAATCTTTTTTTATGACCAAATTTTTAACTTCAGGAACACGATAATTATGCTTTTGTAGGGGACAAATATTTTTTACGGATGACTATTGTGTCTAAACTTCAATGCAGACCCTGCAGTGTTAAAAGTTGCAATTTTAAAACCCATCATCTCCCAATCTCAATAGTCGACTCTTCTGAAATTTCATTCAAACATGCATAATGGCATGAACAATGAATGGTTAAAATTTGAACAAAATCTATAGAAATCAAGATTGCGCGCTCGTACTACCTTAAAAGAAGTATCGTGGTCCGTTCAGTTTTCTCAGACCCAATGGCGTTGCTTGTGGCATTGCCGCTAGGTAAAGCCACCCAATAAGAGCGGACGTGCAGAAAAAAAAATAAAACACTAACACCCGTATTCATAGATGTACCTTGAGCAATGCTTATTGTTTGTTCTTTGTTCAGAACAAAGAACAAGGGAGCCTTATTTCTTAAGGAACGACTATGAATACGGGTGTAAGCTTCTCATTTTAATCGCTGGCGGATGCTGTTACAAAACATGGCCACAACAGTTTCGTGTCGTTAGCTAGCGACAGCCAATAAGAGGCTCCCTTTCTTCTGTGATCGTGCATGCGATTGGCTGTCGCTAGCTAACGCCACCGAAAATGTCCCCACCCAGTTACAGAAGCTCTCTGCAGATTGCACGGGGAACACCGGGGACTCTTTGTCTCGAGTTTTGTTCTTCCCCCCCGTTCTTAGATACCGACCCGGCCGAAGCACGCCGGCTCGTCGAAGACAAAGAGGACTCTCTTTGTAACACGCGGAGTTCTCGTACGACGCCGATCACGTAAACTTCCTCGGGCTCTTGTTGTTTTGCGCATCAACAATCGACTCAGGTTTGCAGCGAAAAAATAATAACAAGAATCTCAGTTACCAGTTTGCGATATCACTTCCTTTTTAACACGTCGCCTGTAAAGGTTTTTCCAGTACCTTCCGTCTGTGAACCTGGGTATTTCAAGTGCCGCCGTTTTTCACCCATTTAGTACACTCGAAATTTTTTTTAAAGTTCCTGCTAGTGTTTGAAACATTCAATTTAATGTATCAATCATAAAATTATAGGAAAATGAATGTTTTCATACATTTTTTGTTAAATAAATGAAGCAACTCGGTAGGAAAGTACTTTTGGCTCGGACACAAAATACCCAGGTTCACAGACAAAGTGTTAAACGAAGCTTCTTCAATCGTGGCGCTAATTCTTCCGTGTATAGCAGCAACAGCGTCGACGAGCGTTCGCACACTTGTATCCCTTTTTTTTTCCACGTTGTGACGATCCTTGCTCTTCTGCAGAGCCACGTCGAGATGGATGCTGAGGTGAAAGCGGAAAAATTACGCGAAGACGAAAGGATTTTGCAAGCTATCGACGAGTGTATAAGCTCAAGGGATGACCACTACGAGAGGAACAAAGCAATTCTTAAAGAGGTACCTTGCTTCAGATTTAGCCCTTGTTGAAGTAAAGCCAAATGAGCGGATTGTTATTTTAATGGTCTGCCTGCAGATACTCGAGGATGTTTTCACCAAGATAAAAGGGCGAGACGGTTTCTTCCGGGAACAGTTTCAGGAATTCTTCTTCATCGAGAAACATTACAAGGGACCAACGGTCATTAAACCAGAAGAGTTCTATGTGAACATGATCATCGAGATCTCCCCGTATATCAAGAATCTCGAGGTGGGCTGTTCTCTTTAATATTATTGACAATGATTTATTTTTATCCGTGTTATTATAGATGCTCTTTGTCTTCTTGCTTCACAGTTCAAAGATGGAATTCCAGGTTACAAAAAACTGGAATTGCCTAACGACTCTATGCATTCAGCTCATAAGCGTAAATACGGGTAATAGAAGTGCTGAAAGAATGATAAGATACAAATCATTTTTGCCATCCTTAATCTGTTTAACGTTGTTTGCCTAGAAATTTTTTATCACATTGGGTGATGAATTTGAATCCTCACAACTGTTTGCCTAATTATAAATTGAATAAGGAGGCGTTTCGAAAGTCGATGGAAAGTTTGCTTACATGGGCTATACTAAATATACCCAGAATTGACAATTACACGGTACAGTATATACCATTTTCACCAGCTAGAGAACAGCGAATTCATTTGTCACACAAGTAATAAAGGATTTTGCTTAACCATATTTTATCTGTTTTTCCTTCCGTCAGATCAAAGTGCTCAAAGATGGTCCTGCATTTATTCTGTGTGTTACGAAGCCGGGCTTCCCAGAAATGAACGTCAATCTTATGCCCGTATTAGAATTCGACTGCAGACCACCTTATTCTCGTGGAAAAGAGGGTTTTGTACGTTTAATAGCGCTATGCCAAGTTCGACGCTTGAACAATGCCAATCTGATTAGTTGTTACACGTAACTTGCAGAAATGGTACACCCTGCCGGAACCTGTGAATGATTGCCACGAACGTAATTTCCAGTGGCGACCGTACTTGTACAATCATGAGAATGATTTCCTGACAAGGCACAGCTATCTCATGCCCGTTACTCGACAACTTGAGGTACGTACATTGCCACAAACTTCAGCGACTTTAGGGGGCGTCACTGCAGCTCATTTTGTCCATTTTATCACGATTATTATTAATGCGAAACAGAAACTCCGAGACACTCAGGAGTGGACGGTTATCCGTCTCTACCACATCAAAACTCTGGTCATGCAGTACGCGAGAAGCATGGAAACCCATTCCGGATTGCCTGATACCTGTACATTAACCGGAATTCATCTTTTTATTCACGTAAGGGAGTAGCCCTACTTTCCTTGTTCGACACTCGATGCTCAGATGATTATTGAGCCTGGCACTGCATTTTTCAGATGCTTGATCGATTGAGGAACATGTGCGAGATGCAGCATCTTGAGAATTTTTGGGATTCCAAACACAATCTCATAAACGCCGATCAGATTCAGCTCGCGCTTATAGGGGTAAACCTGACAAGAATGATCAATGAGATTACTGACGATTCTGCCAAGCTGGCCGATTGGATCTGTGAGTAGAAAAAAAATCCCCCCCCCCTTTCTCCGATTTCCATCGACATGCAGAATTGATCTATATTTATTACAATGCTTTTCCGGCGTTGCAGTGACGTCGGAAGAATTGAGCTTGTACCAAAATAATTTGAAGGCTGTGGAAATGATCCCGGTCACCGATTGCTCCTCCAAGAGTCTACAAATGAAAGAGGATGACGAGCGAGGTCCGTCTGATGATGATCGTAACACGGCTGACGATGTTACGAAGCTGGTAACAGGCGCAACCGCGGTGTCCGGAGGAATTGAGTCGTCGCCCTCTACCGAGGCGGGTAACGATAAAGCTGGTTTTCCGGAAGACAGAGTTACCGCGGCTCTGAGGAATTCCATTGATATGCTTTCGCGTCGCTTGGCGGCTGTCGAACAGAAATTGGCCGCAACAGCTTAATCCAACGTCCAAGAGCCGCCCGGCCTCGCTTCAATCCGCTTTTCCTCCGACAGCCTCATTTCCAAAAAATAGCTTTCCAAGTTCGACTAGTCCTTGCCAAAGTTCGTACTAGAGCGTAACGTATTAGAGGACTTGTAACAAGAAGATTCCATGACAATTGTTTGGTTCATATTTAGCCGTGTCATAGAATGATTATTTTAGAGAGGACTGCATTACCCATAGATTGCCTAGAGACTAGAAATTTTATCTTCTTTGACATAAAAATCCTACAAAAAACTCATGTAGCAGCAATTGGCCTTAATTTCCTGCACATCATCCTTTTTTACTTTTGTATACGCCGTATATCTCTGTGTATATATATAAGCATTTCGTGTATCAATTTATACTAAAAAATAAAAGATATGAAAAAATAAAGAAAAAAAGTTCGATGTATATTTGATCGTTACCAAGGCTAGATCGGGGGCATTCATCCTCATTTTGTATCTGCATCGACGGAAAAGCAGGAGCGCCAATATATTACAAGAAAAACAAGCAAGATAAAAGGGCCACGCCATGTGCACCCAGAAAGGCTCGAAGCAAATTTAGTTTAAGGGAGGTTTCTACTTTGTCGGGCGAAGAAATGTTCGATTTTTCACCATCTTTTTATACGACAAATATGTCTAGCCTCGTATGTCAGTGCGCCAGGGATATTCTTCGCTAGCGGAAGTCCTGAACAGGTGATCGGAAGCAAAAAATCAAACATTTTTACTTTTTACAATATTGCGTATAAGTCGAACTAGGATTATTCAAAAATATTCAAACGTTTTTATTTTTTAACAAAAAACTGCAAAAGCGTTTGGTGAAAAACTAAAATTCCCCTTCGATCGCTCACTACTTTTTTATTTTATAATTTCTCTTCTCGATTCTAGTTCGACTTGTACACAATATTGTGCTAAGTAAAAATATGTTTGACGTTTTTACTTCAGATCGCCTGTTCAGGACTTAAGACTTCCGCAAGCGAAGAATATCATTGCCGGCGCACCGACATTCGTGGCGCTTCCCACTCCCAGTGCCATGTTTTGTCAACGTTTAAAAAGTATAATCATGCTCAATAAAGACTGCTTAGTAAACATACTAAATTTGGACATTTTATATTTAATATTTTTCGCATACAAAATTGGTGACAAAATCGAACTTTGGCTCAACACAGTGGAAAGATCCCTTAAAATATGTAACGTTCTCCGTTCAATGTTCTCAGACCTGATGGCGTTGCTTGTGGCATTGCCACTATGTAAAACCACCTCTCACACAAGAAGTGCGGGCGTGAAAAAAAACAACACCAAACTTCTCATTTTAATCGCTGGCGGATGAAGTTACAAAACATATGGCCACGACAGTTTTCGTATCGTTAGCTATAGCGTCAGTCAATAAGGGGCTCCCTTTCTCCTGCGATCGTGCACGCGATTGGCTGTCGCTAGCTACGCAACGAAAAGTGTCTCTACCGAGTTATGACCTCTGCACACTGCGCGCGATTTGCGACGAGCGATGGGCGATGTCCAATGGGAGCTGAGGTGTTCCAGAAACCCCCTGGCAAAGTGAAGCTCCCATTGGATATCGCCCGTCGCTCGTCGCATATCGCGCGCCGTGTGCAGAGGCCATTACAGAATCTCGCTACAGATCGCGCGGGGAACACCGGGCTCTCTTTGTCTCAAAATTTCTTCTTCCCCTCTTTTTAGATACCGGCGCGGCCGACACACACCGGCTCATCCAAGGCAAAGAGGATTCTGATCACGTAATTTTCCGCGATCTCTTGTTTTGCGCAGCAACAATCGACTCGGGTTTGCAGTGAAAAAGTAATAAAAAGAATCTCAGTTACCAGTTTGTAATATCACTTCCTTTTTAATCAAAGCTTTTTTTATCGAGGCATTATAATTCTTCCGCGTATAAAGCAAAAGCTACGAACGTTCGCACCATTGTATCCCTTTCTTCTTTTCTGCATTGTGACGATTCTCTCTCTACTGCGAAGCCACGTCGAGATGGACGCCAAGGCGAAAGCGGAAAGATTACGCCATGACGAAAGAATCTTGCAAGCGATCGACAAGTGTATAAGCTCAAGGGAAGACCACTACGAGAGGAACAAAGGCATTCTCACAGAGGTTTCTCGCTTCAGATTCAGCCCTCGTTGAAGTGAAGCTGAACAAGTGGATTCTTATTTTGGGGGTCTGCTTGCAGATACTCGACGATCTTTTCACCAAGATAAAAGGGCAGGATGGATTCTTCCGGGAACAGTTTCAGGAATTCTTCTTCGTCGAGAAACATTACAAGGGCCCCACGAATATTAAACCAGAAGAGTTTGATGTGAACATCATCATCAAGATCCCCCTGAATATGAAGGATATCTCGGTGACCTATTATCTCCTGTATCATTACCTATGATTTATTTTTATCTGATCCATTATAAATGCTTTTTGTCTTCTTTCTTCACAGTTCCGTGATGAGAAGCCAGGTTACAAACAACTGCAATTCTATAACCCCCCACGTTATGCACCTCAATGGCATAAATACAGGTAATAGATGCGCCAAAAGAATAAGAAGTTACAAATCTTTTTTGCCAGTCTTAAACCGTTTGATGCTATTTGCCTAGCAATTTTTTGTCAACCTGGCTGGTGCCCAAGAAGCAAAACGTCAATTGGACTATCTATGAATTGGACCAGGAAGCATTTCGAAAGTCAATGGAAAGTTTACTTGCATGGGCTATGCTAAATATACCTAGAATTGACAATTACACGGTGGGACATTGACGATTTTTACCAGCTAGAACACTACGAATTTATTCGTGACAACAGTAACAAAGGATTTCGGTTAACCATATTTTTTTTTTTCAGATCAAAGTACTCAAAGACCGTCCTGTATTTACTTTGTCTGTCAACAAACAGGACTTCTCAGAAATGAACGTCAGTCTTATGCCTGTATTAGAAGTCGACTGCACACCACCCTATTTTCTTGCAAAAGGGGGTTTTGTACGTTTTTGATTCTATGCCAAGTTCGAGGCTCGAACAATTTTAATGTGATCACTCATTGATACACGTGACTTGCAGAAATGGTACATCATCCCGGATGAGCCGAAAGACCACTACATCCTGAATTATCTGTGGCGACCGTTCTTGTACAATCATGAGAATGATTTCCTAACAAGGCACAGCTATGTTATGCCTATCATTCGACAGCTCGAGGTATATAGGATAATCCTAGGAACTACATTCTCCCTAACTTCACCGACTTTATGAGGCGTCACTGCAGCTCATTTGTCCATTTTGCTTCGATTATTGTTAATGCGTAACAGAAACTGCGAGACACTCAGGAGTGGAAGGATATCCATCATTACCACATCAAGACTCTGCTCATGCAGTACGCGAGAAGCATCCTGAACGATTCCGGATTGCCAGACACCTGTAAACTAACCGGAATTCAACTTTTCATTCACGTAAAGGAGTAGACATTCTTCCCTCGCTCGACACTCGATGCTTGAATTATTGTTGAGCCTGTCACTTCATGTTGCAGGTGCTTGATAGATTGAGAAACATGTGCAAGAATAATCATCTTGAGAACTTTTGGGTTTCCAGTCACAATCTGATAAGGACCACTTGCAGCCAGTTCGCGGATATCGTGAACCAACTGACAAAAATGATCGATGACATTACCGACGATTCTGCCAAGCTGGTCGATTGGATCTGTAAGTCAAAAAAAATATCCCCCCTTCCTTCCCTTCCCATCGACATCAAGAATGTATTTATATTTACAACAATGCTTTTCTCGCGTTGCAGTGACGCCGGAAGAATTGAGCACGTATCAGAACGAGTTGAAGGCTTTGGAAACTATCCCGGACACCGATTGCTCCTCCAAGAGTCTACCAACGAACGTGGGTGACGAACCGGGTTCAACCAACGATATTGATATCTCGGCCGACGGAGTTTCAAGGTCGGTTCCAGACGCGACCGCGGTGTCCCGTGACATCGAATCACCGCCGTCCCTGGAGGCGGCTAACGACGAAGCTAGTGGGCCCGTTCATACAGATATGCCAAGAGTTATCGCGGCTATCAGGAATTCCATTACAACGCTGTCGGGTCGCGTGAGCGCCCTCGAACAAGAAAAGCGCGATGCTTTGATCCAACGATACAACCACTAGTCTCGTGCTAGCTCGTTTTTCCTTCCACGGCCTCTTCATCGCCCGAAATTTGATTTTTTGGACCCGAAAAATCAAATTCAGGAAAGTTATCAAACTCAGGCGTTATCAGGCTGTCTGATGACGCCTGAGTATCAGACAGTCTGGAAAGATATACCACAGGAGAGTCTAAGTTTTAAACATGTTAATCTTTTTTTTTCGAAATCATTAAGGCCCTGCTAATTTTTATATCGCACGATTTACCCTTTGAATCCCTTAGTTTCATATTCCTTTTTGCTCTGCGTGTGTATGTGTGCGTGGAGGTAGCATACATAAATATAAATATATATATATATACCACGTTATGTATACGAGATGTATATCAATATTATTTTTTATTGCGTCGCGACGCTGCCGCGTCTTTTGATACGAATAAGAATATTTGTGTAGAAGATCCACAATATAAAATAAACAATATTCAATGTCATAATTAATGAGAAATTTCTTTAAGGGATAACACGATTGTAAACGTCTAAAATGAAGCGATTCTTCGCGTTTTCTTTTGCTGGAAGGAAAAGTAAGGGGATAATAATTTTCAAGGATGTTATTAGTCAGATCTTCAATTGAAAGAAAAATTTATAGAAAATGGTGACGCTGGAGTCATTCACGCGAGGCATGTTGAATTTATGACTGCAGTACGCAGTATAACTGACGCAAATTGGAATATGGATTTTTTAAAAACTCTTCATTTTCATGAGTATAGCTAGAGAAATACGTAGGGGATTTCCACAATATTAATTCTTGTGTAATTTGCTTTTAGGGTGGGGTATACATATACAACGATAAAAAAATAGATTTCTTTTTTTCTTCTTTAAACGGTAGAACTATATATGTAGAATATTTTCCCAAAGTTTCAAAGCGAAATTCGAAAAACTTCAAACGTTACAGCCTGTCAACGCTGTGTTCCACAGCTCGCATTCGGAGCGGGCGTGAACTTCAAACGCATTTTTCTGAAAACTGCATTATCAAAATTTGCGTGCAGGCTCACTCAAAAACTATTAAGCCGATTGAGTTAAAACTTTGTAGAAATATTGATAATATTGGTACCTTCTACTTGACGAGAATTGTTTATGAAAAATTGGAAAAGAAACTACTTTTTGAATCCACGTTTTACAGAAATGTCGCGTGAAATGTTGATTTTTTTTTCATAGAACGAACGAACATTGTGGAAGTTCTACTGCGTGTCGCGGAGAGGGTTGGCAGAAAACCAGTAGTGCTTTAGCGACTCGTGCGCTGCCTCTTTTCATTTGTTTGATAAATATATTTTTTTGCATATATCAATACATACCTAATGAAGCCTAAAAGTTCGTTTGACCATGTATTTTATGCCATTTTTATTTTTAAAACTTGAGAGAAAACTCGAAAATGGGCAGCTTGTGGTGTCCTCCCTTAACAAGCATTCGAATTTTCCCGCCGCTCGAGCACAGGTGGCGCCCTCCGCTGACACCTCGTCGTAACATTCGCATTTCACTCAGGCCTTTGTTCACGGGCCGAGTATCCCGGAGTGTCCGGGGCGAAACGAGACGAAGAAAAAAAACTTAACTCGGCTCTCTCCCCTCCCTTGCTCCCTTTCGTATATAGTTTATAACTGAAAAATCGTGTTTTGGAATGCGACTTTCCTTGAACAAGCCGAGAAACGTTCATTTCGAAGTTTGCGGCATTGAGATTTGCACATCACCGAAGTGGTTCAAGAAAAAGCTCGCCTGGTATTTGCCGGCTTGCGAACAGTAAGTTTCAATCGTGCATCCTTCGTGTCTCGTTCCTTTGTGTACATGCGATGCATATACGTGCGCGCATAGCGTAGCCATCTATCGAAAAGGACGCGCGCGTGTGTACGTGCCAATTCGCACACCCACACACGCGCGCCTCGCGAGCTGCGTGACGAATATGTCGCGAGTCGGTGAAGAACAATGGATTGAAGTTTTTATCTATTCCCTATATGCGTGTACGTCACACGATTTACCGTTGTCATCCCCCTCGGAGCTTCGGAACGAGGCTGGACGGTGACTCGTCCTCGTACGCGAATCCTACGTACACTCCACTCGCGTTTGCACGTACGATGAGGGCCGCGGGGCTAAACGTGAACAATCGATAGAACAGTCGGTAATTACAGTCGTAAAACTACCCGCGACACAGTTTCATCCGAATTTAGGTTAAAGCCTGCCGCTGCGAGATTTTTCGCCAGCAGTGTCAATCTTTGACGTTGCGACCTTTCGATATCACTTCGCCGATAATTTTCCTTTCGCGAATCGATAGTCTAAACCGCGTCGACCTTTCTTCCGTCCAGGTGGTCCGATATGTCAAACCCGGCGGATCGACTCATTTATATGCAAGACAGCAGCAGCGACACGGAGACCGACGGCAAAGAGACGGATGGGCACGACAGACAGAGAGTTTACGGCAACAGATCGAGGTGAGCCGGCAGATGATACACAATATTAGGAAAAATACAGTTCTCTTTGCTTTATCATTTTGCGCCAAATAAAACGGAAGACGAACTATCAGTCGCGACGACTTCTGTTTAGGCCTCGTTCGGGAATAGCGATGGGTAAGAATCAGCAGAGCACTGGACGGGAGGCTCTCTCCAACTCGGGCTCCGGCCTAGGCACGAGCAATCCGCAAGCCAGCGAGGAGAGAATCACCCTCATAGTGGACAATACGAGGTGAGAAAGCATGTTTATGAAAGTCCACATTTTTGGATATCGCAACAACAAAAAAAGTTACAATGGAATTGTCTCTCAAACTTTATTTTTCCTCCTATTTTCTGTTTCAGGTTTATCCTAGACCCGGCTCTCTTCACTGCCCATCCCAACACGATGCTAGGAAGGATGTTCAGCTCGGGCATCGAGTTTGCCCAGCCAAACGAGCGTGGCGAGTACGAGGTCGCTGACGGCATATCGTCGATGGTGTTTCGGGCGATTCTCGAGTACTACAAGGGCGGCGTGATACGGTGTCCGCCTACAGTGACGGTGCAAGAGTTGAGAGAGGCCTGCGACTATCTTCTCGTTCCCTTTGACGCCAGTACCGTCAAGTGCCAAAATCTCCGTGAGTACAGCGACGATCGCGGCGACTCGATATCGGAGAGCTGTCAAAATTAGGTCGGACTATTGCAGGAGGCTTGTTACACGAGCTTTCGAACGAGGGCGCCCGCTGCCAATTCGAAGTCTTCCTCGAAGACCTGATACTGCCCCTGATGGTGAACAGCGCTCGACGCGGCGATCGCGAGTGCCACATCGTCGTTTTGCTCGAGGAGGACGCGGTCGACTGGGACGAAGAGTATCCACCCCAGATGGGCGAGGAATATTCGCAGAGTGAGTATCCGATCGCGCGACTAATTGCCGAGAATACGACACTTTTTTAATCATTCTTTACACATTACGAACAATTTCGATGCTAGAATTTCCCAAAGTCAAAATATGGGCTGTGAATACAAATTACATTTATTCGGAACCAGAGAAAAAATTCTGTAGGTCGTGACAATGATCGATTGAAATTTATATGTAAAAAAAAATATTTAAAAAACAAGCTTTTATTTAATGTACTAAAAAGTAGAAAAAAAACCTTTTTAAATGTTTAATAAATTTGAGCAATTCAGTATGATTAACCGTATTTAATTTGGCACAATATATTAGAGAAATTATTATCACACGTTTATACTCAGTTTCAGGATTTGTATTTGCGAAATCTAAGGTTGTTTGACAGTAAATTAAATACAGTTGATATGTCAACGGATTAATGTACATTAAAGATTATATGTCTAAATTTCGAGCGCCCCAAGCTTTTATTTATAGTCACATAGGTGATTTGGTGAAAAAGATATTTTCTACTTTTTAGTACATTGAATAAAAGTTTGTTTTCTTTTAAATATTTTTTTACATATCAATTATTTTCTACTTTTTAGTTTTTAAGGGCGGGGTAAGGTTAATTCGGTGAAAAAGTATATTTTCACGAAATTTGTTCCTAAATGTTTATTGCAAAATATTGATAAATAAGCCGTTGGCAGCAAAAATCCGCAGGCGCCTAGAAAGAAAGTTGTTTTGCGGTGTACGCTATCGTTACTGGATAAACTCGTCACTGGATAAACCCAAACAAAAAAAAAGCCGAGTTTTCTCTTTAATAATTATTTTTTATCTCACAATCACAAGTTTGCCGATTTTTCTTAGCAAAAATCGGGTTTTTGACTTCCAAGTGCTAGAGAAAATGGAAAAATCGATTGAAAAAAAATCGGCAGCATTACCTCGAGAAACGTCTCACCTAATAAACGCATTTTGATTTTTTTATTTGGGTGTATCCAGTGACGAGTTATAGCGTACACCGCAAAACTTTTTTTCGAGGCGCCTGCGGAGATATGCTGCCAACGGCTTATTTATCTATATTTCGCAATGAAAATTTAGGAAAATATAGTTCAGATAATGTCTTATTATATGGAAATTAATTAAATAAACCAGCATTGCCTGTATCGTCTAAAAAAATCTTGGAAATATGCTTTTTTTCACCGAATTAACCTTACCCCGCCCTTAATTGATTTTACTAGTTAGTTGTTACTAGTAATTTACTATTTTACGAGATTCTAAATTAGGCGCACGGAGTGCTTGTAAAAAATAACAAAGACTAATCGGGATTGAATCTACGACTAACTGCTGCATATAAACTTTTCACATACAGACACAGTCGGCTACGAATTTGTCTGTATGTGTTGGTGCGATTTTATATGGATGATTAGATATCGCTAATTTTCCATGAAAAGTTGAAAATGTTATATATATATATATATTTTTTTTTTTTCAAGTTGAATCATGCAATGTCGCCTTTAGATGCATGATGGCAAAATTTCAGAGCTCTTAGAAGTCGGGAAGTGGATGAAATATCGATTTTCCGTTTTGCATCTCACAGAAAGTCAAGTTAAGGAGGTTGGAGCATTAGCCACAATCCAAGATTCAATTTAATAAAATAATACATGTTATTGTTTAGACTATACTGAGTCTTTACGAATTTTTTGAACTTTTTTCACCCCCAAACACCAGAGATAAAAAATAGTTTAACGTATGTAATTTAACGTGCGGTTAGATGGGCAAGACTTTCACACTAAAGGTTATGTAATTTTTTTGTTATTTAGCACCAAAATAAACCATTTCTAACAACGGATTAACACAAACTGAACCTTTGTAAACATTTAGAAAAAAAACCTCATCTTGCCATCGTAACCCATGGGCCAATAATCTCGTGACGTAAATATGAATAGGCATAATTATAAATTACTCAAAATTTAATTGTGAATTGTATAACACATTCGTTGTCGTAGTTTTTTTTTCATAATAATCATCGATAATGTTATACTTTTTCACGTTGGTAGTAACACAAAAGTTTTTCTACTTTACGTAATAAAAATATTAAAATGCATAATTTTGCCCTTTTATTGTATATTTAAAAAAATTAGTATATACAGAATAAATCTGTACCTCGTATGCATTTTTTTGAGGTCCATTGTAAAAAAATTACTAAACCGTCATTTGACTCAACTGAATCGCTCCAACCTCCTTAACGGGAGGGTAGGGGTTTCAGCGTGAAAAAAAAACACTTTTTTGAGATTTTTTCATGTATATAGATAGAGTAAATTTATTGAAACCTTTTGTACATTGTTAAGTGTCATTTCAAGAACATTCCGTGAAATTTGTACGCGAAAATATCCACAAACAAGCCGGTGACAAAGCTTTTCCAAGAACGCCTTTGGAAAAACACGTTTTGCGGTGTTCACTGTATCTCAGCTAGAAATTATCTGAAATCAAGTACCATTAAAATTTAGTCAAAGTATCATCAAATCCTCCCCCCAACGGTCTTCGATAATTTTTTTTTTCATTTCTAAATTTTTGGTGGTCATGTAAAGTCAAAAGTGCTATTTTTCACGAAAAATTCCGCCATTTTGGGGGTGGAAAACCCCCTCAATGTAAAAAAAATCTCAAACTAACCGTTGGGGGTAGGTATTTCATATGTAGAAAGTGTGTACCAAGTTTGAAATAAATCAGTCATGTAGTTTTCAAATGGCAGTGAACACGGACTTTGAAAAAGTGGCTTCGAGAAAAACGCGGCACCGGCTTGTTTGTGGATATTTTCGCGTACAAATTTCGCGGAATGTTCTTGAAATGACACCTAACAATGTACAAAAGGTTTCAATAAATTTACTCTATCCATACAGATGAAAAAAATTCGCAAAAAAGTGTTGTTTTTTCTCGCTGAAACCCCTACCCTCCCGTTAAATAAAAGTTCGTAAAAATATTGTGTCTCGATAAGAATCGCTTTTCAAGCATTCAACCGCCATCACGATCCCACTGAATATCTCCCTAGACCGGATTTCTCACGACAAAATGACCAACAATCTTTCTTTCCTCTTTCTTTCTCCATTTGTATTCCTCCACTCGCGTTCGATCGGATCCCCACAGCCGTGAACAGCACCGCGATGTATCGTTTCTTCAAGTACATTGAGAATCGCGACGTGGCGAAACAAGTGATGAAGGAGCGTGGGTTGAAGAAGATACGTCTGGGGATCGAGGGCTATCCAACGTACAAGGAGAAGGTGAAGAAGCGGGCGGGTGGACGTGCCGAGGTAATCTACAACTACGTCCAGAGGC
Organism: Ophion slaviceki; assembly: GCA_944452715.1. Classification (NCBI taxonomy): domain Eukaryota; kingdom Metazoa; phylum Arthropoda; class Insecta; order Hymenoptera; family Ichneumonidae; genus Ophion; species Ophion slaviceki. The sequence continues at coordinate 26,379,569 of OX101793.1, read as the reverse complement.
CCTTCATCCACATGTCCTGGGAGAAGGAGGAGGCCAAGTCCCGCCACGTGGACTTTCAGTGCGTCAAATCAAAGTCCGTGACGAATCTAGCCGAGGCGACCGCGGATCCGGCCCTCGACGCGGGCGGAAATCCCATCAACGCGATAGGTCTTCTCCAGGGAAACGAAATCGTGCGCACACCCGAGCCCGCTCTCCATCCCGGTGGCGATCACGAGGCCGAGGGCGCAGTCCTCTTTCCCGATCCGGAGCTTCGGAGATTGCTGCCCGACGAGATAATATGAGCGTCGCGGGCGCGCCAACGGAAAATTCCTCCCGCGAAGAACCACAACGCTCGTGGCTCCTCCGTCCTCGTTGCTGCACTCCTCGCGTCTCGTCTAGCGCCAACTCCGCCAATCATCGAGCTCGGGACGCGGACCCCCGATTTCACTCCCGCGTCTCTCGTCGCTTCGCAATACGAATACGTTTTTTTTTTACATTGCGTAATTCTCGGTGCAAAAACGCGCCCTCCGAGCAACGAAAATCCGACAACGGACGATCTTTTTCGAAAAATCATACGTCCCTTTGGAACACTCTTCCCGGACTTAACATTTTGACCAGTTCCACGTGTTTTTTCACATCGAGGTGAAAATAAAACGAAGTACCGGGAAAACATCGATGTTGCCTTGCGGAAAAATTGGCCATCGATTGTTCGATGCAAGTTTGGATTGACCGAGATAGCTGGCACACGTAGGCGCGCACGCTAAATTGTCAAAGCACACTAGGGCCCGATGTGATAGCCACGCGTAAGTGGCAATTGCCTTAGATCCCATACGCACGCGTCTTGTACGATCATTCGAAAGAGCCAGAGAGAGAGAGAGAGAGGCAGTGATAGATAGATAGAATGAAGGAAAAGAAAGGAATGGATCAACCGGACACGTTCCAGTCTTTTTTTCGCGTCTAGAGCGCAACGAGAGTTACCCAAGGTACATCGATGTATCGTCATACACGTTGTCTCCTTTTTTTCCGCTCTTTGTATATATACATACACCTCGATGTTTGTTTACGACATATCGCTGCGTTACCGCACTCCGTCTTGCGTCGGAGACCAGAGAAAGAGGAGAACGTTCTCGTTTTTCTTCTCGTTTTATACGTAATTAATAAAGTTGGGTACGACTCGTGGCTTTTGAATGGATTTTGGCCTGTCACTTCATTTAAGTGTAGCCTGCGACGAGGGAAGAAATATTTCTCTTCTCTTTCCTCTTTTTTTTTTAATTAAGGGGTTAGGCCACAGTAACGGGTATGAAATCTTGTGCGAATTTAACAATTTTTTTCGTATGAAAAAGTCATTCACTCGTAAAATTAATTACGAATCTATTTAGTATCAATATCAAGCGGTTAGAATTTTTTTTTCGATGTACAAAATGGCCGACTACTAATATTTTCTTTAGGCGCTCCGCGGCGTGACATTTAGCATCCACAATTTTTTACCTAGAACAAAAAACAAAAATTCTCGTCAATCTACATTAGAATACCTAGAGAAGTACGTACGGAGTGTAAGAAATATTTATACAATATATAATTTGAACTTAAGCAATGAATTTTTAGTGAAAAATTTCGTATAAAACTGCTCATAAAATGAAAAGTTTTCGATTAGTCAGAAATTCCGTACGTACTTCTCTGCAAAATGCAATTAGGAAGATAACTGTTAAATTTGGAGCAAACCGAGTGAAAATTGTTGAAGTTATTTGTCACGCCAATTGGAAAAAAGCTGTTCCGAGAAAAACGCGTTTAAAGTTTAACATATAACTTTTTTGTCGTTCAACTTAGAAAATGCAACCGAAAATACCATAATAACTTATTCTTATGATGATAAAGCACCGTTTTAGCGGAAAAAAATCGATTTTTTGAAAACTACTGTGGTCTCACCCCTTAAGGGGCCAGTCCACTTCGGAGCCACGAAAAAAGGCTATTTTCGCGATTTTTTTGAGGATTTTATAAAAGATATGAATATAAAAGTTGGACTTGATAAATAAAGTCTTGAAATACATTTAAAAAAATGTTTAATTCATTTTCATTCATTTTTAAGTACAAAAACTATAGTTTAACGTAACGCCTCGAAAATAGGTGGGTTAGGTAGCTCCATCACAACTTGGCAACGGCTTGTCTGAAACAAAAAAATCCAAGTCCATTAGATTCAGTATGACACCAGCTACAAAATGACCCTCGTATATAAAGTTTTATCAAAAAATACAAAAATGGCTGATGAAAAACGAAAAAAGTAAAAAAAAAACGCATTTTTTCGCAGTTTTTCGCAAAAAAAAGAGTAAAAATGAAAATTTAAAAACCATCGAGGGTCATCTTGTTGCGAATCGTGTTTACAATATGTGGTTCAAATTTCAAGAGAATCGGTTTATTAGTTTTAGAGATACGATGGAGCTAGATTTTGAAAACGTTTCGAGAAAAACGCGTTTGAAGTTTATACTATAAAAAACTCGAGCGCGCTATACGCTCAGGTAGACGAAATGAGGTCCTGACGTTCAGGTGAAAAAAAAAATACTTAGCTCGGATTTTCATAAAATTTTGACACAATATTTCTGAATGTACGTACTTTCGAAAACATCAAAAAGATCGATTTTCAAAGTGGACTGGCCCCTTAATGTCTTCGCCCGAGTTCTGGTAACCGCAAATCCAAGGCTGTAATTCGGTAAAAGGCATTTGTGTTATTATTTATAGACTTTGATTTCAATCGGATACTTGAATTTGCCGTGAGAGACTCGACGGTCGAGGGAAAAAGTTTTCTGCTCGTGACGAGATGGGGGTATTTCGGAAAAAGTGTTCCCGTTGAACGTATCCGTGGGGGGGGGGGGGGGGGGTGTTGATAAGAGAGTAGAAAAATGGGATTCCATGGCGCCATAGGCGTGTGTGTGAGTGGGTGGGCGGTGTTTCATCGGGGCGGCACATGCGTGAAATCTCCGAGACGTAAAGTTCTGATAGGGTGGCCCGCTCCTTGAACGCAGGCGCCGGACAGATCAATAAATACCCGAATGCGAGGCCTTCGGGCCAGTAGCATACGGAAATCCGCGCTGTGCGAGCCGAGCATTTTCCGGGACAACCTTAATACCGGGGCTGTAACGAGAGTGGTGAGGGCTGCCCGAGGAGCAGCAGCTTAGTCCAGCATGCAGCCGCCCCCGAGAAAAGTAAGCACCCTTGCACTTGCCCCACTTTTCCCCGCGAGGCCAAATTTCAAAAGCCAACGAAAAACAAAAAAAAAACGCCACGAAAGTACGCGAATTTAGAACCGAGAGAGTGTGAAGAAAAAAAGAAAACGTAGAATCGAAGTTTGACACGAGTCGATGATGACCCACTGACGTTTATTTTCCCCGTCGATATCGTCGCTCATTCGCGCGGATTTCGAGCGATTTTATTTTACTTTTTACGGGTGCGACGGGTATCACGGGAGGGTGAAAATCGATCGGTGGTGGTTCGGCGCCCGGCCGGACACGATCGAATCGGCGAACAAAACTTGACCTGAAAATGCATGCCAACGGGCAAAGCCCCTGGCGCGCACTTTTCTGCGTTTCGAACGATTCGCGTTTTGACCATTTATTGTAACGGGATCTCATTTTTCTTTGATAATTCAACGTCTCTCGAATTCGCATTTTTTTTTGTTCTACACCTTGTCACAATTTATTGCGTATTTTTTTCTGCCTTTTTTCTCGTAGGGAAATTACGCGAAATTCCTTAAAAATGTACACACGGAACAAGCGGCTAAGCTACAAGCAAAGAACCAACACGAGTGCGACCTACTCGAAGACATTCGGTAAGGATGACGGTCCCTCTCGCTCTCTCTCTCTCTCCTGCTCTCGCGCAGTCTTGTACGATTATTGCTTATCCCTTTAGCCCTTGCGTTATCACGTCGCACGCTTTTTTTTTCGTAGTGAGTAGACGTTTTTTCGCTATTCTTATTTTTTTCGCCTCTCAGACGTGTGAGAAAGACCAAAACGATTCGGTCCATTCGACCTCGAAGTGCGCGCCTTAAGCGTCCTCCACCGGAAGTGTCAAAGTACCGGACGTTCTTCGATTATCGCGGGGGGTGGCTCGCACGTTCGAACCCTCGCGCGCGTTAATGTCAAGCATGACATATGTAGGAACGCGAAGAGGAAGCGAAAAGAAAAGAGCGAAACGTTGGAAACGCGGTTACGGTGGTATTCGAGGACGTTCGAGGGTCGTGAACTTCTTGAATCGAAGGCAAGAGAGAGAGAGAGAGAGTAGAGTGCAGTGCGCAATACAGCTCAGCGAATCAATGTCATCGACGCCATTTTCAGAGGGCCAATACGAGAGGCCTGTACTTTGAATTTTTATCTCGCGTCTCTCTCTCACTCTCTCGCTAATTTACCTTGCACCCGATCGTTGCTCAATAGTATCTTCCTATTCGTAAAATTGTTTGTAAGTCCATCGAAAGGAGCCTAACGTTACTCCTAAGATGCTCGTTTCCAGTCTACTCTTTTATTGAATTTTTACGATCGATGATTTTCTTTTTGACGAAAGATTTGCTCAAATCTCTCAATTTATCATCGTAGCGCTTTGTGACATACTTTTACACTTACATACAGTTTTCTACAAACATTAATAGAAATAGATTTTCTTTTGTATTTTTTTCCCTGTCATCCCACTACCTAGGCTTACGAGTATAATAATCGATAACGCCACGGCCCTCTCATCACTTGTATGTGCGAGCGACGAATAATGCACGCAAATTATTTCTTCTTGCAGTAACTTTACGATTAAAAAATCGGCCATCGAAAAATCCTATTCTGAGGTAAAAATAAACACTTTTTTATTTCATCGATAGTTTATCTACGGTATATATATACGTAATAACGAGAGCGCGCGCACTTTAGGATTAAACGAAAAGAATTGTATTTATAATTTTCGCACGTTTCAGGCATTGCTCAAAATATCGTCGGCGTATCTGAACAAAAAAATTCCAAATATACCGGACCTAAAGGTCGACGGCTCGGACGAGAGATGGTAATTTTGTGTTCGCCATTATTGTCATTCCTCGATGTTTGTCAAATTGTTGAATAATCGTTCAACGCGTTGATAGGAACGTGTGGAACGTTTGGCGCACGGTTCTCGAGGAGAACGAGAAACTCGCGAGGGCTCGTTTGGCCGCCGTCGAAGTTTTTCAACAACAGATCGCCGACGACGCCAAAGTCCTGAAGATGCACAAAGTTCAAGTAGCGAAAAAGGTACCAATGGGCCATTTATTTTTTTTCCACGTCGAATTGAAATAATGAGAGATTTTTTATCTTGTGCTTTTTGTTTCGTGCCCAGGCGATCGATCAATTGATGATAGTACAAAAGGAGCTGCAGACGTGCGTCCAGGACGTCGACAAAACGAAAAAGTTGTACTTCGACGAGGAGCACAGCGCGCACGACGTGCGCGACAAGGCCAAAGACATCGAAGAGAAGTACGCGGAGATAACACCGTAGAGACACGTGAGACGAGAACTACTGGTTATTGTCCTTCTCTTTTGACGTTTCCAGACTGAAGAGGAAGAAGGGCTCGTTTTTTCAATCGATAACTTCCCTACAGAGGAACAGTGCTAAGGTGAGCCTTTACAAACCCAGAAGGACAAGCAACGAGCGCTCTTTCGGGAAAAAGTCTCGGAAGAGGAAAAATAATTTTCGATCCAATTGGATGGTTGCAGGTGAGCTCGAAACGGGACGCTCTCGAGGAAAAGTCGACCGGTGCGCGAAACGATTATCTGCTTAGCCTCGCCGCTGCCAATGCGCATCAAAATAGATACTACGCCATAGATTTGCAAAATACAATGCAGGTGAGCCACACATCGGTTGATCGCACCTTGCTCCCGCCAACGTCATTCATTTTTACATGCTTTTATTTAACTTGACTTTCTGTCAGATGCAAAACGGAAAATCGATATTTCAACCACTTCGCGACCACTTAGAGCTCTGAAATTTTGCAAACGTGCAGCTAAAACGTGACAATCATGATTAAACTTAAAAAAAAACAAAATTTTAAACTTTTCACGTAAAATTAGCGATATCTAATCATCCATATAAAATCTCAGTAATACATACAAACAAATTCGTAGCTGATTGTGTTTGTAAGTGCCAAGTCTATATGCAGCACTTAGTCGTAACTTCAATCCCAATTACAGTTACAACCCAAACAAACTCGTAAACTAGTCAACTACTAGTAACAAGTAACTAGTAAAATCAATGAAAGACTAAAAAATAGAAAATAATTCATAAGTAAAAAAATCTTTAAAAAACAAGCCTTTATTTAGTGTATTAAAAAGTAGAAAATATTTGTTCTATCAAGTCACGTATATGTGACTATAAATAAAAGCTTGGAGCGCTCAAAATTTAGACATACAATCTTTAAGGACTTAGGCCACGGTAACGGGTATAAAATCATGTGCGAATTGAACAATTTTTTTTCGTATGAAAAAGTGATTCACCCATAAAATTAATTACACATCTATTTAGTATGAGTATCAAGCTGTTAGAAAAAAAATATATTTTTGTTCGATGTACAAAATGGCCGAATACTAATATTTTCTTTTATCTTTTTTTAGGCGCTCCGCGGCGTGACATTTAGCATCCACAATTTTTTACCTAGAACGAAAAACAAAAATTCTCGTCAATCTACATTAGAATACCTAGAGAAGTACCTACGGAATTTGAAAAATATTGTTTTATTCAAAAGTTGTAGGTATTTGAACTTAAGAAATGAATTTTCAGTGAAAAAAGTCGTTATAACTGCTCATAAACTGCCCATAAAATGAAAAGTTTTCGATTAATCAGACATTCCGTACGTACTTCTCCGCGAAATGCAATCAGGAACATAACTTTTAAAGTTGAAGTAAATCGAGTGAAAATTGTTGAAGTTATTTGTCACGCCAATTGGAAAAAAGCTGTTTCGAGAAGTTTCGAGTAGTGGCCATTTTGTACATGGAAAAAAATTCTAACAGCTTGATATTCATATTGAGTAATTAATTTTATGAGTGAATCACTTTTTTATAGGAAAAAAAATTGTTAAATTCGCACATCATTTTGTACCCGTTACTGTAGCCTAAGGCCTTAAAGACTAAAAAGTAGAAAGTAATTTATATGTAAAAAAAATTTTTTTTTAAACAAGCTTTTATTTAATATACCTAAAAGTACAAAATATTTTTTTCTACTAAGTCACCTATATGTGACTATAAATAAAAGCTTGGGGCGCTCTTTTTATTTTAAATTTAGACATATAATCTTTAATTTACATAAATCCGTTAACATATCAACTGTATTTAATTTACTGTAAAACAACCTTAGATTTCTCAAATAAAAATCCTGAAACTGAGTATAAGCTTGTGATAATAGTTTCTCTAATTACTATTGCACCAAATTAAATACGATTAATGAGACTGAATTGATCAAATTAATTAAACATTTAAAGAGCGTCCCGGGCTTTTATTTATAGCCACCTATTGGTACAAACACTATTTTCTACTTTTTGGTACATTAAATAAAAGCTTGCATTAAAAAATTTTTTTTCCATGTAAATTTTCCAACCTTCTATTTTCTTCCCTCTTCCGCAGTACTTGGAGCAAAATGTATACGAGAAAGTGACGGAATACTTGACGCTCATGGGACGCACCGAGCTACTCACTTGTTTAGCGACTCAAAACAGCTTCACGAAGATTCGCGATCAGGCCCAACAGCTCACGAGGGAATACAATATACAGTGCTGCTGCCTCTACTATCCCGTGCTAAAGCTTCACGTGCAGTACGACTTTGAACCGTGTGACAACGATCCCGTCGACAGGTCAGCCGCGAAACTTTGTTTCTCCTTGAACAATGATCGCTACAAATAATTGTAAAAGAAAGAATACATGAGCTTTGCGTGTTTGAAAACGTCCAGAGTAACTGCCGATCACTCTGCCGCAACGACATTAGGTAAGGAAGCTCGACGATGGTCGACGAAAATCGCTCGCGAGGTCAGTTGCATACGCGAGAACACGCGAAAGCTCCAGGCGCTTCAACAGATTCGTGACTCCGGTCACAAGGTTCGTTGAAGCCACGAATTCGTCGTCGCCGCAGCTACAGTGACTCTTTGTTAATCCACATTTCATTTCAGACCGATCCGAACGATCCTAACGGGCCTGACGTCGAAACGAAGATCGACGAACTTAAGCAAACGATACGCCGAGCCGAAACTGCCAAAATGGTCGCCGAGGCGCGAATCGAGTGTCTGAGACTGGGCGGAGGTTCGTAACGAATACATCATTTTCATAGTCAATTATCATTAAGGAGTTTCGACACCAAAATCGAAATGCTTGTAGACGATTGACATTCATATCACCGAGAGATTAATATAGGATGCATTAACTGTCCAAAAATTGATCCGTTTCACCACATAGTTTCGGAGATTTTTAATGTTCAAGTTGAGTTTTGTTCGAGTATTATTAATAAACCAAGGGGAGAAACCGCTTAATTTTTTAACACGACATTCCTGAAACTAATCGCAGTTTGTTTAGTTTTTTAAATTTGAATCGAAGCATTATTTTAACCCCTACAGCCCTATAACTAGTGTTTACGAAGTGCCACGTACCATGAAGCTTCAACTGGAACCTTCATCCATTCGGTAAAAAACGTGGCACTTCGTAAACACTAGTTATAGGGCTGTAGGGGTCAAAATAATGCTTTGATTGAAATTTAAAAAACCGAACAAACTGCGATTCGTGTCAGGAGTGACGTGTTAAAAAATTAAGCGGTTTCTCCACTTGGTTCATTAATAATACTCGAACAAAACTCAACTTGAACCTTTAAAATCTACGAAACTATGTGGTCAAACAGATTAATTTTTGGACAGTCAATGCATCCTAAATTAATCTCTCGGTGATATGAATTTCAATCATCTACAAGCATTTCGATTTTGGTGTCGAAACTCCTTAAGGAATCATCACAGTGTGAACGCCTGAAAAATAGCCGATTTTCGCGATTTTTTAAAAGTGGATAGGATAAGCTAATCGGCCTAACTTTTTTTTTACAAATTAAAACACCGATAAAGAAATCCAAATTGTTTTTGAAAAAATTCTTTATTTGTTGTTTAACATTGTTTTTATTTTCGGAAAATTGCGTGGAAAAAAATGTTGTCCCATGGTGGCCGGGATTGCAGCAGCAAATTTTATCTGAAACAAAAATTTAAAAATGATTATTAATCTGTAGGAAAGCCTGAGGAGGTTTTTTAAAGTGAAATTTGAAAAAAATGCCGGCGGTTTGAAACAAAAGTATTAAATTGAGCCTTTTGGCGACAATTTTTCGTAAAAAAAAAATAAGTAGATTAAAAAAAAATAAAAGGCTTACATAGAAATTTCAAACGGGTTAAAAGTTCTAAGAAAGGGTGTTAAGAAAGGCGTAACTTTTTTTAAGAAAGGCTGTAGCGACCGAAATAATTCGAATTTCGATCTAAAAATTCGACAGAACGTTTATAACCGTGTATACTATCGGATAATGCAAAAAATCGATTTTTTGAAAAGTTCACACTGTGACGATTCCCTAATTATGTCGGGCGGCTTCTTCTGAAAACAAATTTTCCTTGTCCCTCTTTCTCCGGGCGCTCAGTGAACGTAGATGAATTCATGCAAGAGGCCGAGACTCTGAGTGTGCAGGACATGCCTCGTTCGGCCAGTTCGCTCTCCGTTCGCACCGACGCATCGGGCGCTGCGGTAAGCGATGTTTTTTACCTTCCAGTTAGTCGCAAAAACGTGTATAAAACATAAAAACGTGTTTCTCGCTTTCCCAGGAGAATCCTTCCTCGGACTCGTTTTACGACAGTGACGGCGACGGTGGAAGCGACCTGACGACGGTGGAGAGACCGGACAGCGGTCGAAACACGTCGCAACAACAGGACGACGACTCGGCCACGGAAGAGCGCGAGAGGCACGATAGCGCCGAAGTTGACGGTGAATTTCCAATCGATCCCATTGAAATGTAATTAAAACAACGAGGCTCAGTTGGAGAGGGAAACAAAACCGAGAATTCTCCCCTCAGCGCTACTGGAGCAAGAGCAACAACGGATAGAACAGCTGACCGAGGGCTGGGACGATCCAACATCCGTCGACTGGGAGAAGGAGCACAACGACGAGCCAGCCGAGGGTGAGGACTCGTCGGCGATTGCCGACAACGTCATTCAGCAACAGGTCTACAAGTGCACGGCCCTTTACTCCTATACGGTGAGTTACGAAATGAACATTGGATCCGACACTAGGCGACGACATTCGACCGTCTTCGCTTGATTTTTTTTATCTCCGCATTCTTGCGCTCCTCCCAAAGGCGCAAAATCCGGACGAATTGTCGATCGTCGAGAGTGAGCAGCTGGAAGTTGTGGGCGAGGGCGACGGCGACGGTTGGCTGAGAGCCAGAAATTATCGGGGCGAGGAAGGTTTCGTGCCGCAGAATTATCTCGACGTTGAGAGAGAAGAAGCCGTGGCACCGAGCGGTCTGGCCTCCCACGGCCCCGGCCTCGTACAACAGATCTCCTTCTCCTCGGTCGACTACACGATCGACGATCACGACGCGGTCGACCCGGACGCCCACTTGTACGCGGACTCGGCGAGAATCGACGAAGACGAATCCTTCGAAGGTGGACCGCCGAGTATCGCACCTCCAGCCCCGCCCGCACCCTCGGAACAGGACGAAGTCGTTCAAGCCGTAGTTTACAATCGTCACGAGGAGACCGGCCTCGCCGAGGTTGGCCAGATTTACTGCATCGCTCTTTACGATTACGACGCGACGTGCGACGAGGAACTTACGTTCCTCGAGGGCGACGTTTTGCGCGTACTGAGACAGGAACCCCACGACGTGGACGACGGATGGTGGGAGGGCGAGTTGCGCGGTCAGCGGGGCCTCTTTCCGTCTCTCATAGTCGAACCGTGCGCACAAGATGGCGCTCCGCTAACTCCTCAGGTTCGTCCATCGATCTGCACTCTTAAGGGGAGATATACACGTGGGAGCCGGAAAAAAAGTCATTTTTGTGAATTTTTTCAAGGAAAACTATTTGAAAATTCGGATTGGGGTTTTCATTATCTAAATGTATATACATTCGAAAATATGTTTAATTTTCTTTATTTTAAAATATCGAAAATATACAAGGATATTGTATGATCCTTGGAGCGTCGTAAAAAAATCTGCGGTACCCACTGGCGTTTCAGCAAAAATCATCTGAAAAAAAACCAAAAAGATTATTAAATTAGATACTATAATCTAGTACTTGTCATGGCCGATTTTGAAAATATCGATTTATGACAAAACGGCGGACGTTTGAACATAAATAGTGATTTTTGGGCCAAAAATTAGTTATTATTTTGCCTATAAAACAAAAACTAAGTAACGGGAAAAAAATCCTATGACAAGTACTAGATAATGGTGTATAGAATAACCACAAAAAACCTCAAGGCAATCGGTTCATTGGTTTTCGAGAAATTTTGGGTACCGATTTGAAAAACGTGGTTTTGAGAAAAACGCGTTTGAAAATTTGGGAATGAATAAATCATGAAATTTGTCAACTTACATGGGATCATCGATACCAGGCCCATAGTGTAGGCCTTCTACGGGCGACGGAATGTTCATAGCTTCTAAATTTCGACCATCCACGTGTATATCTCTCCTTAAGGGCTTAGGCCAACGGGTATAAAATCATGTGCGAATTTAACCATTTTTTTCGTATGAAAAAGTCATTTACGTGTAAAATTAATTACACATCTATTTAGTATGAATATCAAGCTGTTAGAAAATATTTTTTTTTTCGATGTACAAAACGGCCGACTACTAATATTTTCTTATGTTATTTTTTTACTTAGAACAAAAAACAAAAATTCTCGTCAATCTACATTAGAATACCTAGAGAAGTACGTACGGAATTTTTAAAATATTGTTTTATTCAAAAGTTGTAGGTATTTGAACTTAAGGGGTCAGTCCACTTTCGAGCCACGAAAAAAGGCTACTTTCGCGATTTTTTTTGAGGATTTTATAAAAGATATGAATATAAAAGTTGTTAGGCTTGATAAATAAAGTCTTGAAATACATTTTAAAAAAATTATTCATTTTTATTAATTTTTAAGTACAAAAACTACAGTTTAACGTAACGCCTCAAAAATAGGTGGGCTAGGTAGCTCCATCACAACTCGGCAACGGCTTGTCTGAAACAAAAAAAATCAAAGTCCATTAGATTCAGTATGACGCCAGCTCCAAAATGACACTCGGATATAAAGTCTTATCAAAAAATAAAAAAATGGCAGATGAAAAACGACAAAAGTAAAAAAAAACGCTTTTCTCCGCAGTTTTTCGCCAAAAAAAGAGTAAAAATCGAAAATGTAAAACCATTGAGGGTCATTTTGTTGCGAATCATGTTTACAATATGTGGTTCAAATTTCAAGAGAATCGGTTTATTAGTTTTAGAGATACGATGGAGCTAGATTTTGGAAAACGTTTCGAGAAAAACACGTTTGAAGTTTATACTTATGAAAAACTCTTACCTAAACTCAATCGGCAATTCCTGCACCGTACAAAATCCCTTCTGATTGCTCATCATCGTCGATTTCTTCAAGTCTGGCTTGCTTTCGATTTTTTTTTAATTTTCAAAGTGGACTGGCCCCTTAAGAAATGAATTTTCAGTGAAAAATTTCGTTATAACTGCTCATCAAATAAAAAGTATTCGATTAATCAGAAATTCCGTACGTACTTCTCTGCGAAATGCAATTAGGAACATAACTTTCAAATTTGTAGTAAATCGAGTGAAAATTGTAGAAGTTATTTGTCGCGCCAATTGGAAAAAAGCTGTTTCGAGAATATTCGAGTAGTCGGCCATTTTGTACATCGAAAAAAAATACATATTTTCTAACAGCTTGATATTTATACCAAATACACGTGTAATTAATTTTCCGAGTGCATCACTTTTTCATACGAAAAAAAAAATGTTAAATTCGCACATGATTTTATACCCGTTACTGTGGCCTAAGGCCTTAACTCCGTAGATGAAATTGCACGCGATCACGTGATTTTTGTCTTTTCGCGACAGGAAATGATGACCCCGCCGAGCTCGGCGCCACCGGTCTTTACGCCCCCAGACGTTCCCGAGTACGCCCTCGAGGAGGAGCTTGCACAGGCGATGATGAACGGTACGGGACGCGGTTGAAACGACGCGCGTGCACTCGTGATATCTTTTAATTTCCGTTTTTCTCGCATACGCCAGTGCCCGGAGCGGAGGAAAACGTGCTCGTGAACGGGGAGCAGCAGGGCGAAGGATTCGCCATAAATCTCACCAAGTTCCAGAAGGATCATTACGGCCAACAGTTCGGGGAGAACGGGGAGCCCACGGCCCCGGGTATCATAGGTACGTACCCACAGTAACTCTCTCGCTCTCTCGCTATTCACTCGACTAATCCGTGTGTATGACTTGCTCTCTGACTAACGCTGCTCTCAGTCGTCGAGGTGTCGGACGAGTCCGGCGATCAGGTAACGATTCGGGAATCGCCTCCCTTATACTTCCGGATTGCGATTGACGGGGTCATTCCATGTGAAAGTTATTTTTTTACGCTTGTGGGATTTTTTTTTGCTGAGCCATTGAAACGCACTATCTTGGAATTTTTATCGCACATTTATTAACATTTCTACAGTCATTCGAAATTTTTTCAAATGAAGATAACGAGTTGAATATACTTGACACCGTTCGGAAGACACTCGTGTGTTAAGAAAAGTTGGTTGACGGCTAATTCTGGAGGTTTTGGTAATCTGAAATTAAAAAATCCAACGGCATTTTAATTTGTAGACCTGAGGCTATCGCCGGAACTAGAGTAAAGTGAAAATATGGAAAATTACATTTTTGGCAGGGTTTTAAAAGTTAATTTCCAAGTTTCGTCATTGTTTTTCGACTTTTTCAGCTAAAAAAAGAACTATGGCAGGTAGCAGAAATATTCTAGTTCGGGTGAGAACTATAGATGTGCTAACTATACCATAAAATTTTGAGCTAAATCCGTTCAATACCTTTAAGGGGGGATTGTCTTTTTTTCGCAAAATTTACCGCTTTTTGGGAATTTTTTGTGAAGAAAGTATACAACGGAAAACTTGTGAAACTTGGCATATAGTTTTATTGATCTGTTTACTACATACAAAAATTTTTTTAAACAATTTCATCAAAAAATCCGCCTCCCACCCCCCTCGACGCGCGATGGTCCTTTTTTGATGGTGTGCACGATTACAGCCTTCACGTTCATCCTGCAACAAAAACCCAAAAAGTATTTTACTTTAGACACATATAGCTATCGTTCGATGAAGGGGGAAAAAAAAATTGACGATTTGGTGACGTTTTGAACTTGAAGTATCGATTTTTCGAAAAAAATTGATCGATTTTTTGTTATAAATAAAAAACTATTAAACGTATTGCTTTTTTGCTTCATCAAACGATAAAAGGATGTCAGCTGAGCATTCTGTCCAAATTTGAAGGCAATCGGTTGAATAGTTTTTGAGAAATCGTGCACACCATCAAAAAAGGACCATCGCGCGTCGAGGGGGGTGGGAGGCGGATTTTTTGATGAAATTGTTTAAAATTTTTTTTGTATATAATAAACAGATCAATAAAACTATATGCCAAGTTTCACAAGTTTTCCGTTGTATACTTTCTTCACAAAAAAATTCCCAAAAAGCGGTAAATTTTGCGAAAAAAAAAGACAATCCCCCCTTAAGATATCATGGAAGCCAATTAGAAAAATACAATTTTGAGAAAAACGCGTTTAAAAATTCAAGTATGGTTCACACAAACAAAAAGTTAACACAATTATTTTGCTATGCCAGGTCCGTATAACACGCGAAGTTTTTCTGCAATTTGTGCAAACATTTTTGTTCGATTTTTTGGACCCGTCACATGGGATGACCAGCTTAAGGAGCTATACCACTGTAAACACTGAAAATTTGGGTGATTCTCGGGAATTTTTTGGAAGAAAAGTACTCAATTAAATGTTTCGGAAAATTAATAAAATATTTGGCTATATTTAACCTATATTACATAATTTTTTCATAGAAAAAAATTGAGATCCAAGCGACTTATGCGCTGCCTTCGGAGGCGTCAAAAAAAAGTTCCTCCACTGCGGAGATGATTCCGGCCGATTGAGTAGCTGAAACCGAAAAAGGAAAAAATGTCGTTAAACTGGAAGGTATTTCCTGTACAATGACGTAGGATTTTCGAAAAATATCAAAATCCAACAAAATGGCGTAATTATGAAAAGAAGTATGTTTTTCTTGCCTATAAAATGGTCGTTTTTTTCAATGGCAAATCGTCAATTTTCATCCAATCAAAAATATCCTACGTCATTGTAGAGCAAATATATTCAAGAGTACTCAGTTCAAATTTCAAGTCAATCGGATAATTGCTCTTTGAGTTACAATGTCAGCAAATTTGAAAAATCTCATTTCAAGAAAAACGCGTTTAAAGATTTAACTATCGATTTTTGCAAGATATAATGATATTGATATAAATGATGTAAATGATAATGATATTCTCGAAAGTATAAACTGTCGAAACATGCCCAAAAAGATCGATTTTTTGAAAGTGTCACACTGGTATAGCCCCCTTAAATATTCTCTATCCCGAAATTAGTAAATCCAGCGCGAGCAGAGCTGATTACCTTTCCGCGGTAACTTCCAGGTAGGTGAAGAGGAGAAGGTGGTGGGGAAGCCGTTGAAAGCGGTCGAGAAGAAAGCCGCAGCGGCGTCCGAACAGGACGATTTCGGTCTCGGCGTGGCGCAAATCGTCATAACCGCAGCGACCCCGATGGAGGAGATCGAACATCCGTTTCCCGGTGACGAGGACAAGTCCGAGAAGAGCGCGAAAGCCAACGACGAGGCAACGGCGAGCGCGGAGACGTCGGAGGATAATGTTTCCAACGTACCAGCGCCACCGCCGGACGTATCCGAGGTGAAAACCAACACGGAGGAATGTCACCCAGTCGCGGTGGCATCGGTGCCCGAGGAGATCGAGGAAAAATCAACCGTCGACGATTTGCCAACCGATTCGGCGCCTTTCCCACTGAGCAGCAGTTCCGGCAGCGAGGCCGACTCCACTTCCGGTCCGAGTACCGCCGACAATTCCCAATCGTTGCCCTCGCGCGGCACCGTTATCGAGATGCAAACCACCGACGACGAGCCACCTGAAATAATACCCGAGAAAATGCTCGTCGGCGGTCGCGCCAGTATCCCCGACGAGTTGCAGCCCGATCAACTTGAGAAACTCCAAAATCTCAAGGAATCGAACGCCTAGGATTGACTGGGCCTCGGAGACGAAAACAATTACGACGACACCATCACGTGCGAACTCGATCCTGCCTTAACGAACAAACTGGCTCTTCCGAAGAATCATCAGAACAAGTTTCAGCATCTGCTGGAATTCTGGAATTCTCCTGAGGTTATCGGGAATAAAGACTAAGAAAAAGAAAAAAAAAAAGAAGACGCGTCGCGAAAACGGAACGACTCTCCGACGAGCTGCCACGCCCCCTCCCCCCGCTCGCGTAACTCGATATTTTTATGTTAATATTATGTACACAGACGAAAGACGAACGGAAACGAGAAGAAACGAACACAAAAGCAAAACTTCAAGAACTTTTTGCTAGGCGATAATCTAGTATAATTAAATATACATATATATACATATGCATATATGTATATATATACATACACCGAAGGTAAGTTGCGCTTTTTGCAACCTTATTTACAAAGAGTGAAAAGAAAATGAAGATACCATTGAACTGTACAGTCGTTAAAGTAATAAAGAGAATTGTCGAAACCTGTAATAGAAACCGAAGCGTTGACGGATGCAGAAAGGACATCGGTCACTCGGAGCCTGAATAGGTCAAGACAGTGACGTTCATGTACATTATTAGGGAAATTGCAGTGGTGTTGCGTGTGAAAAACAAGTCCCGTTTTCTCTTTATTCACAAAAAAAAATATAACGTTTCATATACAATATAGACATCTAAATAAATGCAGCGTAGAACTGTTTCGTAAAAAAATTATCTGTGCGGGTCGCGGACTCGTTTGCGTGTGTGTAAATTAGATCGGCGGGTCGAGTTTCCGTTTCAAGGCTGCATACGAAGAGCACCGTCCAGTCTTATGGTCTCGCCGTTCAAAAGAGGATTTTCAACGATCGATTGGACGAGCTGAGCGTACTCGTCGGGTGTACCGAGACGTTGCGGGAATGGTATGGATTTGGCGAGAAATGAGCGCACTTTTTCAGGCAACGCGCTAAGCAACGGTGTATCGAAGAGACCCGGTGCGATCGTGACGACGCGTATACCGTGTGAGGAGAGATCGCGCGCCAATGGCAAAGTCATACCGACTATAGCGCCCTTGGAAGCGGAATAGGCCGCTTGGCCCATCTGGCCGTCGTAGGCGGCGACACTTGCCGTGTTCACGACGACACCCCGTTGGCCGTCAACGTTGGGCGCGTTCTCGCCCATCAAACCTACCGCCAGTCTTATCACGTTGAACGTGCCGATCGTATTGACCGTCAATACTTTCGTGAAATCCTCCAGCGAATGGGCCGTCTTCTTGTTGAAATTGTACGTCTTGTAGGCGACCGCTATACCAGCCGCGTTCACCACGACGTCCAGCTTGCCGAACTTCTCCTTGGTCACGTCCAGGGCCTTGGTCACTTGATCCGCCGACGTCACCTGCGCGCAAATTACACCCAAATTGTCGAGATAGAAAAATACTTTGAGGCCCGTTAGACTCGAGCATTTTGGACTTTGACGAAATCGCGGGATGATAAAGCGAAAAAATTGCAGACAGACTCGTGTATGGACGATAAGAGACACTTACATCGACCGGAGCGAATACGACGTTATCTCCCAATTCTTGGGCGACCGAGTTGCCCTGAGAGCTCGGCAGATCCGCGATCACGACCTTGGCTCCCTGCCGGACGAATCTCTCGACCGTGCCACGACCCAGACCGGAAGCTCCTCCAGTCACGAGAGTTACGACACCCTGGGGACGGAACGGAGCAGAGGTTTCAAACACGGAAAAAATAAAATGTAACGCGAGGTGAGTCGAACGTTCGGTAAATACAGAGTCCAAAGTTCGTGTTCTTTTTTCGTACAACAGACGGCACGTTGAATCTTTGCCATTTCTCGACTATAATTATTCATAAATACCTTGAGCATATTTATGATGTAGATAGAGCAGAGTAGCGAAGTAGCTTGGAGACTGGGTCGATTAATTGTGATATGGAAAATTAGAGTAACGATATAAATGAACGCTTAGCTTGGAAGAGCTGGATACGTGAGGACGGTTCGCTAAGTACTGCTGGCTCGCCGGCACCGCGACGAATCTCCACTTCTCCACACATCACTCCAATTGTACATTGCACCGGAGTAATTTAATCATTTTCAGCGGCAGTTTACAGCAGTACCGAAGGTCGGTAAAAAAGGCAGCTTTACCGACGGTCGGTAAAAGGCAGCTTTACCGACTGCTGGCAACGCGAACGCCGCTCGCCTTCTCGTTGCGTATTAAATTACCGGTTATTTTCTCGCTGTTATTTTACCGATGGCGAAGCCCATCGAGAGAGCGGTAATTTGAGCGCAAAAATGTCCAGGTTAGCGATTTCATGTGTCATGTTGCTTTTTCAATCGTCATCGTGTGCGTGAGCGAGACACCGACGGTCACACCGCGACACGGGGCGAAATTACACGCAGCGGGAGTGCGCGAGGGCGACTGCGGGGGTGAATAAAAAAATTCACGGTGGCTGGACATCCGTCAAATGAAATTCAGAGTGGAGACGAATAAAGTTGCGTTTTCCTTGCAATCCAGCGTTCGTTCAAGGGCGCTGAGTCTCTGAGACGGATCTGAGTCTCGTCTGTATCGCTTTTTTTTTCTATTTCGCACGCTCCCACATACACGCTCGATACGTTATTTCGTTGAATCACGACGTTCCCGAGTGCCAACGAGTGTACAATTACTTGCATATACGGGGCTAGAGAACGTCGAGTGTAGAAGGTTAGTAAAAACGTTCGTTCCCTCCCTTCGTGTTTCTCTCGCACGCTAAAGCCGCAGAGTTTCAACGTGAATGTCGATATTTCAGGAACGCGGGGAGAGATAGCAATTGGAAAAGTTTCGCTCTGCGGGCTCGACGATTGGGAATGATGTGGAGAATGGAGTGCGAGGACACGCTGCAATTCATGCCCGAGTTGACCAACTCCCTGAGCCTCATAGTTTCCGGTACCAGCGACGAGGAAGTGGCCAAAGGATGGGAGTGTCTGCGCGAATTGGAGGAGAGCAGCGTACTGGGTAGCTGCGTCGATCTGGAGGACGCGCGTTCGATAATGAGAGGAATATTGAGAGGCGACGTACTCAACGTCCATCAAGTGCCCAAACTCATGGTCTACTTTGCCAAGTATGTGAAGAAAAAGAGCATCTCGCAGGTCAACGACGGCGACGGCATAGTCGACGATTACGTGGCTTTCGTGAGGCTGGCGGGCAACAGAGACATAGCCCTGTTGGTCTCCATGGTGGAGATACTCAGGGATTATCCGATCTATCGGGGCAGCTGCGTCGCCACTGCCAAAGCTTGCAGAGCTCTCGTCGAGGCTCTGGGCACCTTCCAAATGCCAAAACCTCCCAACGAGGTGGTGCACTTTCGAGAGTGCGCCGGCAAGATCGGAGAGTCTCTGAGGCTCGTCTGCAAGAGCCGCGACGGCTCGGCCAACTCGGATCTCGTCACTGTATGCTTGGAGACCGTGTACAGCATGATATCGGACACGGACAGAGCGACCGTGCCGGGACCAGGCTTGATAGCCGTTCTCGAGCTCGTCGAGCCCAAGTACATCGGCCACGCGGTCAAGTGGATCATGTCAGAGCCCAGGAGCGATCGACAACTCGAACGCGCCCTCAGGGCGCTATGCCACTGGATACCGAATTGGCTAAGCATCGAACAGCTCAGCAGGTGGATCATGGAGTTTGTGAGCGGCCTGGAGAACGCCAAGAAATATTCCATCCTCGACACAGTCGCCAAAGCCTATCTCAACAGTATTCTTCTCTGCGTCATCTTTCCCATGTCCAGCCTACACGCGACCCTACTCGTCACCGTTATACTCTGCCGACAACCCAATCCCGTCCTCTTTCACAAACTCATACGCGTATTCAAGATGGTGTTCGAACAGCTTCGGAGACAGGAAACCGAAATTGCACGCAAGTGTCTTCAGGTAGGATCCTATCAGGGACAATCGGCATTCTGGGAAAATGTAGTCCTCGTTTTTTTTTGTAAGAAGCTTTTATTCAACTTGCTTCGTTTGTGTGTCTTCCCGGTTCGATATTTGTAATCCATTTTTCAAACATTTGCTGGCATCCGATTCAGCTGATATTTGGCATACCTACAGTACCGGACAAAAAAAAGTACGCACCTGAAGAAAAAAAGAAAATATGTCATCACATCGCGCATCTAATATTTTGTGTGACCACCTTTTGCTTCGATAACAGCCTGTAAACGCTGAGGCATACTTTCTGTAAGATTGTGAATTTGCTGTTCGTCGATATTGTCCCAGGTCTCCCGCAAAGCATCAAAAAGCTTTTTTTTCGTTTGTTACGTCGCCCTTATTAACATTTTGGTCCAAAATAGACCACAGATTTTCTATAGGATTCAAATCTGGCGATTGTGTTTGCCAATCCAGAAGTTAGAGCTGCGAAGAACGGAAAAAGGCCGATGATTTTCGAACCGTATATTTAGGATCTTTGTCTTGCTAAAAGATGAATTCATCCTGCAGACCGATCTTTAGCAGTGATTCCTCCAGATTTTCGTTTATGATATCAATGTAAACATCGGCGGTCATAATACCGTTGATTGGAACCAAATTTCCCACTCCTGACCATGCAAAACACTCCCACACTAAAACACTTCCCCCTCCGTGTTTGACAGTCTTTTGAATATTGTTTTTCCAGAAGCTGTTCTTCTGGCTTAATCCAAACGCGTGATCGTCGTTTGTGCCCAAATAAGTCAAACTTGCTCTCGTCACTCCACACAACTTCTTTTCCAAAACGAAATTGGCTTATTCATTAATTTTTTTGCAAACTCGAGGCGCTTGATTTTATTTGCTGTGCGAATCAGAGGGCGCCGTTGTGCAAAACTATTTTTTAAGGCTGCTTCTCGAAGTCTCCTACGGCCTGTTCGGTCGGAAATGTTCAGGCCTGTCTTTTCGAGAATTACACGGCTAGTAATCGTCGGGTTTTTCTTTACCTCCCCGATAATTTTGCGATCGTCCAATACAGTTGTTTTTATTTTTCTACCTCGTACCTTTTTATCACGGACTGTACCTAATTCCTTGAACTTCTCGCATATTTTTCTCACTGCACCTTCACTTATGTCATATTTTCGACCAATTTCTCTTTTAGTAGTACCTTTTTTGGTCTTCAATTACCAGTTCTCGCACTTGAATTGCAATTTTCGGCATCGCGGATTTGTTGCTACCGTACTCGAACCCAGAAAATCGATAACCGGCCGAAAAATTGTCAAATCTATATGTTTACATTCCGTTTGGCTTCCTAAGCTTCGTTGGGAGAAAATCGCTTTGTTGTCACTGATGAGAATATATAAACCTTGGGTGCGTACTTTTTTTTTGTCAGCATATAACAGGCACTCTTCCCGCTGAAATCGTTGTGCAGGTTTGGAATATTTGTAACATTGCTTCAACGGCAGCGTAAAGGCGAAACAATGAACTTTTGTCATGACTGCTCAAGGTCTGGTTTATTGATGATATTTGGAATGAGAATAGCACATAAATGGAAATTGAACGTTGCGTACTTTTTTTTATCGGGTACTGTATGTAACTTTCGTGACAATGCAATAATATACCATGGAGCTGGTCTGATGGAGGTGGGAGGTGGGTAATGCAACTCCTTAATAACATATACTAGGACAGTCGAGGTTGTGCTCATTTGTTTTGTTATTATAAGCACAATGCATTACACATGATGATAGTCTGATAATGGTGGTGGGAGGTGAGAACTGAAATTTCCTAAGGCCAAATTGTAGGACAATCGAGTTTGGGCTCATTGACTTTGTTGACTTGAGCACTATTTATAGTTACACTATTATAAAGTTTCTCGCGAAACCTTTCTAAACTAAGGCAAGATTTTTTATTACGCCGATGTCTGAATGGCATGGGGGTCTGTCATGGCAAATAAATCAACAAATTCTGATACTAAAAATTATGAAATAAAATAAACGTAAGAAATCCTTTTAAAAACAAGATTTTATTTATTAACTATTGAACGAAAAAGTAAAAAAAATAATATTTAGTGTATGAAGTTAAATAGTAGAGCTACAAAAGATCCCCATCCTTGGTCAGTGATCAAAGGCGCAGGCAGTACATATTTAAACTTACATAAACAGAGAACTTCAAAAAATTTACATGAAAGCTTGAAGCGTAAAACGTCATTACACTTGAAATAAAGCCTCAAGCATTTAAGAAAATATTAACATTTTCAAAAGTTCCATGTTTATGTAAGTTTTATTAAGTATGTACGGCCTGTGCCTCTGATCAGTGACCAAGGATCGAGGTCTTCCGTAGCCTTACTATTTAACTTCATGCACTAAATATTATTTATTACTTTTTAGTTCAACAGTTTATAAATAAAAGCTTGTTTTTAAAAAGATTTATTACGTTAATTTTTTCATACGCATATGCTCTCCGTTGACTCGATCGATTACCGTTCGTAGGATCTCGTGGACGTGACGAAAGCCCTGATCGAGCGTTATCCCGGCTATCCCTGCTACGAGGAGCTGGAAAAGTCGTTTCCGGTCGAGCCGCGGATACAGAACGTAATATCGTTGAGGAACGAACGCGTTTGGTCGGACGAGCCAGCGTACGAGACTTTTTCCACGTGCAGCGAGATGGCGACGACGAGCGCCTCCTGCGATCATGGCAAAGTGGGCCTCACCAATCTCGGCAATACGTGCTACATGAACAGCGTTCTACAGGCACTCGCGATGACGAGACAATTCAGCCGAGAGGTCATGAGATACAGGTGCTGCCCTCGCGGAACAACGGAAATGCAGGATACATCCTCGGTCGCCGCATCGGC
The DNA here is from genome assembly GCA_944452715.1 of Ophion slaviceki. NCBI lineage: Eukaryota > Metazoa > Arthropoda > Insecta > Hymenoptera > Ichneumonidae > Ophion > Ophion slaviceki. Next base: position 26,356,454 of record OX101793.1, on the reverse strand, counting down.
GGAGCAGGCCGCCCAAATAATGCCCAAACTGCGGGATCTCTTTGCTCTGCTCGCCTTCTCGCCACGACGAAGCTTGTCGCCGAGCGAGATACTCGTCGCCTCGAGACCCGAGTACTTTGCGCCGAGACAACAACAGGACAGCTCCGAGTTTCTGTGGTCAATATCCTTGCTTTTCCTTCGGAATTTTGAAATATCACGCGTTGTCTTTCGACAATTTTTTTATTTAATTGTAAAAATCTCCTTCCGAGTCTGCCTTTGTCTAACTTTTCTTCCCTCGTTTTTTTTTCTCAACGCAACAGCCATCTGCTCGACGTTCTCTACGAGCAGGAGAAGAGTCTACTGAGAAAGTGGAGCATCGCGACCGACGAGTCCGCCGTTACGAGGGCCAAGTGCAAACGGAGCGGCGACCTCGCGAGCCCCGATCGCGGATGCATCAAGAGATGGACGACCGAGGAGGATCTGAGCGAGGGCATATCCCTCGAGCGCAAAACGAGCCAGTCCCTCGGCGATTTTGCGCAAGGTGAGGGAACTACCGCTTGTACTCCGACACGTGACACGACCACGGGGCTGGTACCTCCTATCCCTTACCGTACATAAAAATGCTACGCTTTTTGATCACTTTATTTAGTTCTACCTCTCCCCGTGGCGCTAGTAGGTTACTGACAATATTCTTATTGCGCAGGCGCGAGGCCCGCACGGCGTACTTAACGGGAGATATACACCTAGGAGCCGGAAAAAAGGTCATTTTTGTGAATTTTTTCAAGGGAAACTATTTGAAATTTCGTATCGGGGTTTTAATCATCTAAAAGTATATACATTCAAAAATATGTTTAATCTTCTTTATTTAAAAATATCAAAAATATACAAGGATATTGTATGATCCTTGGAGCGTCGTAAAAAAGTCTGCATATACGGTACCCACGGGCGTTTCTTCAAAAAACATCTGAAAAAAACCAAAAAGACCAAATTAGATACTATAATCTAGTACTTGTCATAGCAGATTTTGAAAATATCGATTTATGACAAAATGGCGGACGTTTGAACATAAATAGTGATTTTTGGGCCAAAAATTAGTTATTATTTTGCCTATAAAAGAAAAACTAAGTAACAGCGAAAAATCCTATGACAAGTACTAGATAATGGTGTATAGAATCACCACAAAAAACCTCAAGGCAATCGGTTCATTGGTTTTCGAGAAATTTTGGGTACCGATTTGCAAAAAGGTGGTTTTGAGAAAAACGCGTTTGAAAATTTGGGAATGAATAAATCATAAAATTTGTCAACTTACATGGAATTATCGATACCAGGCCCATAGTGTAGGTCTTCTACGGTCGACGGAATGTTCATAGCTTCTAAATCCTCGACCTCGACCATCTAGGTGTATGTCTCTCCTTAACTACCCCGACGCCGAATACGACTATTTTGACGTTCGGAGTTTAAGTCGCGGTGCGGAATTGATGAAATTACCGAAATTACTTATACTCGTGCGCTAATGCCGTGTGTTGTGCACGGTTGTACCTTAGGGTATTCGCGTTATTTTGAAACGGTGCATTTCTCATCGTAACAGCCGATCCTCGCATTCGAAGACTGGAAAGTCTTCGAATTATATATGTGCGTGTGTGTATATATACAAAGCCCCTGCGCGCGCAGCAGAATTGTTCGAGAACAACTAGCGCTGCGAGCAGCGAAGTAGGACACTACAAACAGAGGATATTTTGCGTAGCAAAAATTCTGAAAGATGCCAGCCCCAGCTTGTGTCCTTTTGGAATTTTTGCTACGCGAATTGTCCGCTGTTTGTAGTGTCCTACTCTGCCACTCGCAGCGCTAGTTGTTTTCGAACAATCCTGATGCGCGCACAGGGGCTATGTATGTGTACGCACGCACACATATAATCGAGCAATACCCATATACCACCAACAATACACACTGATGGTTTCATATGGTGTATATCTATACACACACACAATTTATTATACTACAATTGTTGTGTCATCAATTTATCTATTATTCATTAATTGTCCATTGCTATAACTCTGTTGTCTAATGATCGTGCCAACAAACAATCATGAAGATAAATAGGGAAACGGAACTGTTTGGTACCAATTATAACTTTTTTAAAAGGTCATTACTAAATCTAAAAGATGAGCTTCATCTCTGATTATATGGTTATATAACGAGAACTGAAGCATTTTGAAAAACTTAATCACTAACAACATTTTCGAGAATCGATTATTTAGCGATAAATAATGATATTGTACCCTGAGGTACAACCGCGCACAATACACGGCATTAGTACACGGGTATAAGCAATTTCAGTAATTTAATCGATTCCGCACCTCGATTTAAACTCCAAACGTCAAAATCACGGGTCAAAATAATCGTATTTGTCGTTGTGGTGGTTATGTATGTTATGTACGCAGTGCGGGCCGCGCGCCTGCGCAATAAGAAATTGTCAGAAACCTACTAGCGCCACGGGGAGAGGTAGTAGAACTAAATAAAGCGGTCGAAAAGCGTACCATTTTTATATACGGTAAGGGATAGGAGGTGCCAGGCCCCTGGACACGACCCACTCCCTTTTCTCGCTGCCCGTGGTTCTTCCTCCGTCGATCGTCGGTTCTCTACGTACCGGGTGTTCTTTTCTCATTTATATTATACAAATCCATTTAAACATCATTACATCATTATATTGGTTTTCAGTTTGTTTTGCTTTGTTTTGCTTTTTTGAAATATTTTTTATAATTTTTCTTCGACCCGGCACGCACTTTTGTACGTGACTGTTTTTCGACTTTTTTTCGGTCATCGAGAATTTGCGCATGATCAATGGACATTTTTTTCTCATGTTTATCCATGATAAACTTGAACGGGGTATCAGGAGCTCCATTTTCGTTTTCGCAAAGTTATTTCATTTTTGGCTTAAAAAGACAAATTTTGACTTTTTAAGCCAAAGAGCCAAAAAGCCAAACCAAAATTTAAACTAAAAAGCCAAAAGAAAATGCACCGTAACTCAAAAACTATCGGATTTAAGAGGAAATGTCAAAGATGTAAAAAGTTGCGTCAGTTTATACTGGATCGCTTGGAATTTTTTCAAAATTTTCCTCATATTTATTTATTTTTTTACTATTTTCGCGCCAAAATCTGATGAGTAGGATGGCTTAACTCGAAAAGTATGACATTTATAACAAAATATCAGGTTTAAAAACTTATAATTTTCGATTTTAAATTCGCTTAAATTTTATCAGAATTTTTTTCTGAAATTTTTTTGCCGAACCTCGGAGAATCGTTCGAACAATTGATTAGCGTATCTCGAAAACTATTGATTTAGAGACAAAATATCAAGAGGAGAATACGTTGCAGTTTTTTAATGTCAAATCAAAGCACTCGTGAAGAACAGTAAATAAAATTTGAAACGTTTGTTTTTATTTTTTTTACATTTTTTTTAACGGTTGAAAATATCTTCGAGTAAAAGGAGTCCTCACGGTATACACGGTTGTGGCCGCAAATATTATCTGAAACAAAATTTGTAAAAAGATTATTAATCGGTATGAAAGCCGTTATCTTGCTATAGAGGTTTTTTTTAATTGACAAAATGGCGGCGTTTTGAACAAGAAGTATCGAATTTAGCGTATTTTTTAGACAGTTTTTCGTTAAAAAAAATATGAAGATTTCAAACAAAAAAAGCTTCCATAGCAAGATAAAGATGGCGTGAAGAATGTTGTGTCAAAATAGCCTGAAAACTCGTCCTTTGAGAGTGTAAACCATTTTGAAAAACGACATTTCGAGAAAAACACGATTAAAGTTTCGGGTGCGGAATTTTCATACAAATTGTCTACTTACGATCAATGCCAGGGCCATGTTTATAACCGTCTATCGGATAATGCAATAAAAAATAGATTTTTTGAAATTTTCACACCGTGATGATCCCCTAACATCGATATATTTTCATTATTATATTATTAATTTTAATTGATTTGATAACAAATAGAACATCAATTAGCTAAGCATTTATTGTTTTTATTTATCCTAATATTGATTTCTATTATTAATATTTATCATCAAAGTTTAATAAAAAGTTTGACAAAAAGAAGAGTTCAATTTGTTCATATTTTTTCTCACGTATAGAATAATTACGCGAAAAACTCAATTGTAAATTCAATTCAGCAACATTGCGTATACAGATGTAAAGAATATCCAAAATATTCCACAATCGCAAAAATGACCAAACAAATTATGTAGAAAGCTTGTTCGGGCGTGCCCGCAGGTGACGAGGTGGACGATCAGATCGGTCAGACGCAGGTGAGCGAGGCGCTGAGCGACTGTCACTCGGACTCGACGGACAGCGGTATACAGTCGGTGGACGGTGGTCCGGTCGCGAGTGTTTCGGCGATCGACGAGGCCGCGAGACTCTCGCCTTCGATTTTGGTTCATCGAGTTTTCGGCGGTGAGTCCCGAATAACGTATCAGTGCGCCCAGTGCGACACAAGCTCGGACAATACCGATCGTTTTCGCGATCTTCAATTGTGCTTTCCCGAGGAGATAAGCGACAATCAGGAGGTCACGGTGCAGGATCTCATGAATTATTATCTAACACCGGAGAAGCTAACGGGCGAGAACAAGTACCGTTGCGATCGTTGTAGAAAATTGTGCGAGGCCCAGCGTATTATAAAAATCCTGCGTGCCCCGTCGCATCTCATACTGACACTCAAGCACTTTCGTTACGACGCGGAAACGCGATTGCGCACGAAATTACGGCATCGAGTGTTGTACGACGAGACGATCAAGTTGCCGGTCGCGCCGATCGACCCTACAACGACGACTACGACGACGATGACGACGACAACGACAACGACGACGGAGACGACAACGACGGAGACGACAACGACGACGACGACGACCGAGACTGAGACGTGTGCGGCCGCGTCGCCGATCGCCGAAACTTACAGACTCTACGCCGCCGTCGTCCACTCTGGTTACAGTATGGATTACGGTCATTACGTCACGTACGCGCGGGACTCGAAGCAAAATTGGTTCAAGTTCAACGATAGTTTCGTGTCGCGTACGAGCCTCGAGGATTTCAAAGCCCTCGAACCACCGGTCACACCCTATATACTCTTCTACGAGAGACTCTCCGAAAATACCGACGAGACGAACGATCGTCGCGCTTCCGGAGACCTCGAAGACACCCTCGACGATGTCGAAAGGCCCGATCTCTCAACGCTCAGCGAACACGTGCGCGATCTCGTCGCCAAGGATCGTCGCGATTACGAGGACGAGATCAAATCACGCGCCGATAAGAAACGCGCCAAACGATCGATCCCAACCGGTCACGCGATCGCTCCGTCCCTCAGACGTCACGACAATTCGGACGACGAGAATCCACCGCCGAGCAGCTGTCGCGGACCCATCGATATCCCCACCAATCGTTTTCTCTTTTAACAGCCCCTCATCGACAAAACGCACCCCTTCGCTCGCGCTTCCTTATTTATCCCTTGATAATTACCCCCCCCCCCCCTCACCCTTCGTACTCAACATCCCCGCCGAACAGGCCTCACTCAAATATCTCGCCTCTCGATCCTGCCCCTTTCCTACTCGTATTTCATCGTATTCCAGTGCGGTGCTGGTTACCCCCCCCCCCCCCCCCCCCATCTGCGCAGACGGCTCGCGTATCTCTAATTGTAAATAATGTAATGCCCTCTTAATCGTACGTCTTCGAATCATAATGAATTAATTTAAATAACCGAAATACGAAGAGCGGAAAGGCGATAGAAAAGGACCCTAGTGAATCGAACAATTAATAAATCATATATATATATATATATGTGTGTATATATATGTACGGTTGGAAATCTGTGATATATGTAACATTTGTACTGTCGCGTTGACAATATCGAGATCTTACGAATACAGTATTCGATGCGAATGTTGCGGAATTATCGTCTCTTTCTCTCTGGCTCACAATTCCATCTCGTTACAGAAAGCGTATTTCTGCCATTTCCAATGTTATCAATCAAGGCGGGAAAACAGGTTAGGAGCACGTCTTTTTTTAGTGATTCATTTTTTTTTACAAAAAACGAATGAATATAATTTATTCAAACTTTGGGAATATTTTATACATATTTTCGAAAAAAATATGTCAATTTTTTTTAAGCATTTTTTCTGAAAATTTTGAAACATATAACCTGCTGCCTATCGAAGGTCGCCATCAGACTTTGCGGTTTGTGTACACTCTGGGGGCACACAGTTGTCTTCGGAAATCAATAGGGAAGATTAGTTTAAGAACATGTTTTCCTTCTATATGAGACGAACTCGGTCAAAAAAATTGATAATCGCATTTTTTTAGAGGTGTTTCAGCTTTTTTGCTATACAGAATATACTTTAAACGATAATTTTATCCTCAATTTAGGTTCATATAGAGCGTAATTATATAAACTATCACTTCATGAAATTATAGGTTAGAAACTTTTTGATCTAGAGTGTACACCAATTGAGAAAAGTGGTTTCGAGAAAAACGCGTTGAAAAAAAAATTGCTGCTTACCGGTTGATCAGTGAGTAGTTTTACTAACAATTTAGGGAATTTAAGGCCTTAGGCCACAGTAACGAGTATAAAATCATGTGCGAATTTAACAATTTTCGTTTCGCATGAAAGAGTGATTCACTCATAAAATTAATTACACTGTTTAGTATGAATATCAAGCTGTTTGATTTTTTTTCGATGTACAAAATGGCCGACTACTAATATTTCTTTTTATATTTTTTAGGTGCTCCGCGGCGTGACATTTAGCATTCACAATTTTTTACCTAGAACAAAAAACAAAAAGTCTCGTCAATCTATATTAGAATACCTAGAGAAGTACGTACGGAATTTAAAAAAATATTCTTTTATTCAAAAGTTGTAGGTATTTGAAGTTAAGAAATTAATTTTCAGTGAAAAATTCCGTTATAACTGCTCATAAAATGAAAAGCTTTCGATTAATCAGAAATTCCGTACGTACTTGTCTGCGAAATGCAATTAGGCACATAACTTTTAAATTTGAAGGAAATCGAGTGAAAATTGTTGAAGTTATTTGTCACACAAATTGGATAAAAACTGTTTCGAGAAGTTTCGACTAGTCGGCCATTTTGTACATCGAAACAAAAGTCTAACAGCTTGATATTCATACTAAATATATGTGTAATTAATTTTATGTGAGAATTACTTTTTCATACGAAAAAAAATTGTTAAATTCGCACATGATTTTATACCCGTTACTGTGGCCTAAAGCCTTAAAAGGGTATAATTTTGCACATTATTTTATAACCTTTTCTGCTATAAAAAATATACTTTAAACGATATTATCCGAAATTTAGGTTCACATAGAGCGTAATTATATAAAGAAACTATCACTTTGTGAAATTATAGGTTAGAAATTTTTTCAGCTAGAGTGTACACCAATTTAAAAAAAGTCGTTTGAATTGAAAGACGCGATTGAAAAAATTACTGGTTACCGGTCGATCAGCGATTAGTTTTACTAACAATTTAGCGAATTAAAAAAAAAAACAATTTTTTGAGTCATCTAGACTGGTTTCCCGCCTTAATTAATCCAATGTTGTCTCATTATGTCTGGCCCCCAATTCCATCTTACTCATGCAAGAACCGTATTTTTACTATTTCTAATTTGATCAATCAATTATTCCAATATTGTCTCTGACTGACTCACGATTCCATCTTATTCTTGCAGGAAGCCTATTTCTGCGATATCTAATTTTATGGATCAATTAATCAAATTTTCCCTTTCAGGATATCAATAAGAACGTGGCAATTTCATCATTTATACGCAATATAGTCGAAAGATTTGATTATTCTTATAAACAGTAGCGTGTTGATTGTCGACGACGTGACGGAAAGTGGGCGCCCAAGTCGCGTTGGTGTAACTGTCGGTGACATCCGGTTGGTCCATGGGGGAGGCAGAAGCGTTCATCGATCACGCGTCGTTTTCATCCAAAGTTTGCCAGGGAATCGGTTGAGCATGAATTTCACAAACGCTCTCACAATATTCGCCTCGTTTATTTACTTCAGACTTGTATAATCGTTCGTGACAATTTTATAGCGATCGCGATATTTCGCGATCATAAAACACGAGATTTTCGTCGGCGCGGTGTAACGGTCGTGGGTCGCCATTACGCAAACATTTCACGTTTTACGGCGATGTGCGTAGGTTGGCAGAGCGTCGTAGAACGTTTTCGTAAAATCGCCGTTTGCGACCGATACAGCGCGACGAAGAAAACTGCGAGTTTATTTGTTTATATCGATTGGGATATTTCGTGGCGAAAAATCTCGTGATCTCTTTCTACCAAAAATCTCTCGATATTTCGTGGTGGAAAAATCACGCGGTATGGCCATTTCGCCAATGTCGTAAAACGTTTGCACAATGGCGGCTGTCAACACTTTTAAGTCGACGACAAAAGTCGCGACGTTCCAACGTTTATATCAATTGTGTATCGACCGCGATATAACGCGTGGCCAAAAATTCTCGTGATATTTCGCGCCGAAGAATCTCGTCACGTTCGTCGGTAACGGTCGCGAGCCGCCATTACGCAAACGTTTCGCAGTGTTTGCGCATCACTGTAGAACGTAATGGCTACCCCAACGACGAAAATCCCGAGCTTTTTTGACACTTGAGTTTCGCATCGATAAAATGCCATTTTCATTTACATCGCGAATCGGTTGTGATATTTCGCGTCGTTGGATCTATTGCACGAAACTTGTGCTACGTACGTCGTTCGTTCGGTTTTTTCGTCGCACAATATTCGGTCGAGGCGGAAAGACAAATTTCGCGAGTGAAATTCGGGCTGATAAATATGTTTTTTTTTCTTTTATTCGTATCTAACGGCGAGATTTGTTCTCGGATGTTCAAGGGCTTCGCGTCGCGTCAATGTCGCGATATTAAGCTCGCCGTTCGCGTCGCTTACGATTCGCCGTCCCGCCGAATTTTCGACACGAAAGACGTGCTCGCGTCCGTTTCTTTCTCAGTCGCAAAGATCCCTTGACTCGCGCTGTTGTCGTCTTGAAGCAAAAAAGAAGCAACGAACGTGAAAAGTTCGCGGCCATTTTGTTTCTAAGTCCGTTGAATACGCGTGTCAATTTTCATTTCATTTTACGCTTACCTGTCGAATACGTATTGGAGATACTGTCGCGTTTTTCATCCGGAAATTGTACGTGTTTCCGGGCAACTTTTCCAACCGCGCCGGTCGGCGCTAAATTTGCGTCCGGGGAAGACGCAACGATTTGCCGATTGTACGGCACGGTCGGGCTTTGGGACGGGCTGGCCGTGGTGGTTCCAGTCGCGCTGGTCCTCTTAGCCTCGCCGTTCGCCGCGAGGGTGCGCCTCGCGCTCAGACAAGAAGTTGCGGTGGTGGCCGTTGGTTGCGCTGCGTACCGTATCACCGGTATCTGAAAAACATTTTTTTTCTTTATTTGTCAGAGGGATTTGGAAAACATTAGTTGCTTAATTAATTTATTTATCAGAGGTTAATTCATTAAGTAATATTTTGTTAGTTTATTAATTTATTTATCAAATCATTTGTTTTCTTTCGTTTAGTTATCATCGGTATCTGGAAAACATTTTTTTTGCTCGCGTTTATTCATTTATTATCAGACGTTTATCAATTTAGTAATCAAGTAATATTGTCCTTATGTATTTACTTATCAAAGAATTGTCTTCATTTTTTTATGACCAGCATCTGGAGAATGTCATTCTTTTCGTTTATTTATTAGAACATTTTAACTTCGTTTATTCATCTCCGGTATTTAAAAAACTTTTTTCTTCGTTTATTAATTTTTCAATTTTGCATTATTTCAACGTTCTCGCTTCCGCCTCGGCAATCGTACCAGGATCGTATACTTTCAGATGGGCTCATTCGGGTGACCGGCGCATCGAAATTGCAATAGAATACGCCCTTTTCCAGAGACGCCTTAACTTGGAGATGACTTTATTCAAAGAGACACGAACGAGGAGAGAATCGAGAATGCACGCGCGTGCTCTCTTCGCGACGATCATTACGCTGACGCTTCGTTCGACTTTTTTCCACGTATGTGCGATTTGTATGAACTTTTATTTTTATCCCCATCTCCACCATTTTTCTCCCGCGCAACCATCTCTATGGCAAAGTCGAAAAAACCGACTGCCGCGTACACAATAGCGGCTCGGAATCGCCCGTGATTTTTATCTCGTGTTTTTCGCTTCAGCGGAGCCAAGCCCTTGTTGTGATGGTTTTTTTTTCACTCAGGGACTCGTAAACATTTCGCGTAAGCGCGAGCGTCTATATCTGTATATCTATCTATACATATATGTATGGTTCGTACCCGATGCTCCAAGTCGTCGCTGGCTCTGCCACGGCCGGCTACGTACTCCTGGTACTGCGATATCACGCAGAGCAACGAATAAACCTGTGCCACGACAATTCTGTACATACATATTCCCATACATATGCATCGACGTTGGTATATATAGTGTACTCACGTTGATGCACAGCAGAAAAAAGTCGAGCGTGTACAAAAGTGCAGTTATGGGCTCAAAACCTTGCTGGAACGAAAAATAGTTTGTTTTCATCACGTAAACGAGATAGAGCGAGGGACGGGTAATCGGGGCAACGTTGATCGATCGATCGCTAAAACGGACACTTTGACGGCATCGCACGGTCCATTCGTCCGTGATAAAATTCGTTTGTTATCAAGGGAATCTGTTCGGCTAGCTCGATGCCCTTATTTGCTCAGGGACGAGAAAGTTCATTAATCACTGGAGCGCGCGCGCGCTCTCAAACGAGGTGCGACCGAACGCATCGCGCCGTCCCTCTTGGACGAATTATACTCGACACACCAACAGAGCTGATAAATGTCCAGATTAATCGGCCGAATTATTATCTCATTCAACACAAAGATAATATCTTTCATAATTGTACAAATTTGTCTCGACGATTAAAAAAAAAATTGCTTTCAATGTTTATCGTCAAAGCTTTGTCATTTGTACTTGTATCGATCGTGAGTAGATATCAATCAGTTTAATAATAATTGATTCCATTTTTCCAAAAATGATCGAAAATTATTATTTTGGTAAAAATAATTAATGATTGAAAAAAATAAATGTCAATCGACTTTTTTGTGCAATAATTATTAAAAATTGTTCTTTTCTGCAATAATTAATTGAAGATATTCTTCCTTTGCAATATTTCGAAATTTCTTTCGTCCAATGATAATTAGAATTATTCTTTTTTGCAATAATAAAGAATATCCCTTTGTATAATAATGATGAAGAATTGTTTTTATTGCGATAATCGTTTGTTTTTTAAATTAATGACGAAAGATTAATGATTGATTTCAATGAATATTATTATTCGCAATATTCATTGAAAAAACAATCTTTTTTCACAGTGATAATTAAAAATCATTCTTCTTTGCAACAATTTATACACATTTTGTTTCGAGTTTTCGTCCCAATGAAGAATTATCTATACATTGCGAACAAAAAAAACCGTATGACGTGAACAAGTCGATTGAAAAAAAGGGAAAAAATTGCAAAAACGAAGATCGCAGGGAGGAAGAGAGCAACAATTTTTTCTACCAAGTTACACATACATATAATAGGACGAATTGAATCTCACCGAAGCTAAGAGATACAGCGTGTGCGCAACGTCAATCGAGCTGCACGCTGCGACGTTCACGATCCACGGCACCAGATACGCCCGACGATCCTGCAAACGTTGTTACCAATAATTGAGAATTTTTCAAGCCTGAAAAAAAAACACGATAAAAAAATATCCTCGACCGAGAACAAATAAATTGTGAGGAATAATGGCAAGTACGTGCCTCTCGTCGCGCATTTATACCTGGATTCCAACGGGCGAAGAAATATATTGCCTCGATCGTGAGGGTGGTGGAGTATGCGATAAAGGGGTTGAAAAAGGGTGGCGATAAGGCTTCACTAGAAAACGAAAAGGGCAGAGACGAGCTTGTACACCAACGAGTTTTATTCGATTCCCGATCATCCTTGAATTCACACCGTATTTGTTTCCGCGAGTCAACAAGTCAGCGTTAATTGAGTCGCTGCGGTGGGGTTTGCATATCGCCCGGCTACTCTATCGATTGATTGCTTTTTATTCAAGAGACCCTGACAATTGTTGGCCAAGCCGGGAAATTATTATACGCGAAGCCACAGAAAGTGAATTGCTTCACAAGTTTTGCCTGCCAACACACACACAAACAATTCTGTGTGCTTCAGCCACAGTTTTTTTGGAATAAAGTAGTGCAGTAAAATCCTCGCAAATACTTTTTTTTTGTACGAAATGTGACATGTAACACTATGAAAAAAAAGTTGTTTACTCTTTGGTGAAATCGCATATACCGAATTTCAAGTTTGCTTTGAATATTTCTTTATAGATGCGTTACCATCTTGAGGGAGGACACGAATGTAAACTTTTCGAAAAAGCGTTTTTTCGGAATCATTTTTAAAAAATCCTTCGAACCTTCAAAAATATGATGCATATTCGTTTATAACTGGAAAAAAAGTATTAACGTGGTTTCCGAGCTATTTTTGAGGGGAGTCTCCGAGCGCTGAAAAGCGCCTTCGGCGATGCCACGGCGGTAGACGCAGTTCTCGACTCTTGTAAGCCTATTATCTCTGGGAAATAAGTAACCGACTAAATAGTTTGATTTTCTACCAACAGGTGGCATTACATCAGGGAACAAAAAATTCATCAGCTGTAGCGTCTATAAAACCGTTGACTTCAAACACGTTTTTCTCAAAACCATGTTTTTGAAATCGGCACGCAGCAGAACTCGAACAATGTTCGACCAATCGACTTGAAATTTTAACTGTAGCTTCTTAGATTGCTTCAACAGTCAAGTACGAGCGCTTTTTTCAATTGATTGAAAATCGTAAACAATATATCACTTTTTATATAAAAATTATGGTCGAAAAAACGATTATTTTTCAAACTTGTCTCTATTTTTATTATTTTGAAATTTTCTCCTTGTGCTTGACTGCTAAAATTAAAATAATCAACGAAAATATTTCACTCATGGTTCCAGGATTAAATTTACGGCAGTTCTACCGCGTGCCCCGCTGAGGGTTGGCTGAAAACCAGACTTCTATAGCGACTCGTGCGCCGCCATTTTGTATGGTTTTCACAAATACATTTTTTACATACTTCAATATATACCTGATAAAGCCTAAAAGTCCTTTTGACCATGTGTTGTATTTCTTTAACCCTTACTAGTCACACTGGGTCCACGGGACCCAAACAAATTATTTTGATGCCGTACAACTTTTTTTTCCAATAAAACATACATTTTTTAATATGCGTAAGCGTTTCATTCTTTCCTTCTAAATCGCACCTGCGTTGGATGAAATAAATACACTTTTTGACAAATCCACAGAAACCGCTATGTCTATTTCAAAGTACTTTATTTCCAGATTATAAAACCATTTTTTTGTCAATAATTACAAGAGTTACAGCAATTTTTGTAAAAAAAAGTCATTTTTCCAGTTTTTTTTGCATAATTTTTATCGCATATTTGAAATGTAATTTTTTTATTTCTGACCAATATCCTTGTGTTAAGCAAGGTTCAAATTATACCTCACTATTTTTTTGACATCGCTCAATGCATTATTTCATTATTTATAACAATTTTAAAACGCCTGGATCCCATGGACCCAGTATGACTATACCGTGATTCTAGCTAAGTGTGACTACTAAGGGTTAAAAAAAAGTTCCAAAGAAAACGGTCGAAAATGAGCAGTTACAGTGGCGTCCGCCCTCAAACTACACGCACCCAGTTCTGGTAAGGGGGCCGTACGTAAATTACGTAATGCAATTGGGGGGTTTGGCCAGGCGTTACGGTCTACGTACGTAGGGGGGGGGGTGATCAAGGTTTCAAATGACATTTGTATAGATATCGATAAATTGTTGAATTTTCATTTACAGATAACCTTTCATAAACATATCGATGGGACAATGAAGAGAAATTTTTTATTTTCGTCGTCAAATCAAGGCACATATCTCGGTTAATTTTCAAAATTTTGTCATAAAAATTGGTATAAAACTAGATGAATATATACTTCATAAGATGGGTATAAACCCGACCCTATCATAATTAGTTATGTCTATGAAAAAAAATCGCAATTATTGACGACAAAGCACCCGTTACGTAACGGAATAGGGGTTCTGGCCAAGCGTTACGGTCCCGTTACGTGGGTGGGAGGGGGGGGGGGGGTAAAAAATTGGGAAATGTTGCGTTGCGTAATTTGTGTACACCCCCTAACGTTATCTGTTGAAAAACAGTGAGAACTTATTTAACGTTCTAGTATATATTTATAAATGTTAAATATACAAAATATATATAAAACAAAATTCAGTATATATATTCTTATTAACTTTTATATGCGTCCGTGAATGTGTTCCATTTGGATGTCGGTCGCGTATTATACGAGTCGACACATTTCGATTTATATATTTAACCACCCTGTATACATGTATACGATGCCTGCGGTGGTGTACTTTGGCGACAAACGAACCTTCCCACTCGTTTCGTTCTTTACGGGAGTTAAATCGTTTCGTTATTGTTATATCCCTCCCTTGGGCCCGCGACCGTCTCACTCTCCCTCTTTTCCGCTCTAACTTTGTCGCTCTTCTCTTTGCCAGCCTCGAGCCTTTGAAACAATGTTTTGCCCTCTCGGTGTTCACGATCCTCGCAGACGTTCTATTTCACTTGATATTTATACATTCCATTCGAGTGCGCTCTCTCGTATCATAGAATTATCATTGACCCGTTAAATAGCTGGATTGTGCAGGATTTACCCTCATTTGCAATGCACTGGCAACCGTACCGACTTTTCTAAGCGGACAAAAAACAAATATCCCTCTACTTTGCTCGTTTTGGCTTTCTGATTTCGCTTCAAAGAAACGAAAATGCTCTCTGGTTCTCTCGTCGATTCTCCGACGATTCGTTGCTTTGCCACATTTTTAAATCTCTTTCAAATACCATACGCGCAATAAAAGTGCACGCGAATATATTTTTTGATGTTGCATAGGCGGCGGTGAAAAAATCGTGTCGCAATTTATCGCATTGTTCCCGATGTGTACAATACAAATAAATTTCTATGTGCATATATATATATATTACCTTGAACAATCCGAGGAGCAACAGGAGGCTAGAAATGATACCGCAGCACGACCAGACGAACAGACTAACGTAAAATCCGACGGTTACTGAAACAAAAAGTGAGAGAAAAAAAACGGCGAAGAGTAAAACGTGTTCGAATGCAATACGCCACGACGATTGAGAGTGTCGACGTCACGTTCTTGTTTCCTTTTTTTTGTTTTTTTTTCTCTCCAATCTCTATCCTCTTACGGTCTTTGTTTTTTTTCTATGTTTCCAAGACAATTTACCGGGTGACATATTTTCCGCCTCTAAAAAACTCATCGACTCCGGCTGCGAGCGATTACCCAGTATGTATTGGTGCTCATCCTTGAGCACGTTTCCCGTCGTTATGGCCAGCAGGACGAAATAAATCTGCAAATTGGAAATATCAGGGTGAAGTGAGGTGGATACAGAGACAGAAAAAAAACACAATTACTATTATTATTCTGTACGTTATTTTTATTATATTTTTGTCGTACGCCAATAGAAGGAGCGTGGAACAGCGAAACCAATTGCGGATGAACCAACCATCCAACATCGATTGCTATTATTGTTATTATTCTCTGAATATTTTAGTATTAATAAAGGGTGTCTCAAAATTACCCGACATTTAAATTTATTAATAAAACGTATTATTTATTTGAAAAGTACGAATATTTGTATTTTAATATAAGATACAAACATGGAGGTTATGTGTGGAAAACAATATCCGATGAATGGCCGCCCAGTCCTTGTTTGCAAAAGTTCACTCTTTTGACGAAATTTGCAATAACATTTTGGGATAATTGCGGACTAATTTCATTAATGGTTCGTCCAATTGCTTCCTCGAGCTTTGGAATGGTCTGTGGGTCATTGACATACACTTTTCCTTTAAGGGGTTACCCCCACTTGCGATTTTGAAAAAATCGATTTTCTTTATTGCATTTTTTTTAAGTGCAATTTTAAGTGCAGTTTTTTTTAATGCCCGGAATAGATGACTATGTAAGTTTACAAAAAAAAATATTTTCTTCGTGTAAACTGAAATTGAAACTTTAAACGCGTTTTTCTCAAAATGGCATTTCTGAAGTCGGTGACCAAGATTACTCGAACACTAATGAACCGATCTTTTTGAAATTTTGCAGGCTTATTTAATACATAAAAATGTAGTCTTTAATCGTTCGATTTTTTTTCGTTGAAATCGAACCATCAACTTTGACTGTCCGCCATTTTGTGAAAAATGAATATTTTTTAAAATCCTTCGATGAAAGACTAGTTTATACTTATATTTAACTAAATCCATCCGCATTTTTTTTTCAGATGATCCACTTCGCCGCAATGTTGGTCACCGCAAACCGTGTATATAAAAACATTATTTCATTGACGGCCATTTGCCACTAAACAATGTAATATTTTTCAATAAAAAAATTACTGAAAGTTCTTCAAGATGTGTTCTTTAAGATGGTATATTGATCGAATAAAAAAGTTTTGTAGTTTTCTTTAAAAAAATTCATGAAAAAGGCCTTTTTTTGCGCTACTAGTGGGGGTAACGCCTTAAGGTAGTCCTATCGCTTCGCACTAGTCATACCATTGATCACACTTGAGACTTGTACAATTTATATTTTCAACATGTGCAAAAAAATCTTGCAATAACTAAATTTCCCATGTGTTAACTGTTTAATGAATGTTCACATTTAATTACAAAAATGAAAAAATAGTTCCTTCAACGATTCGCGCAGTACTAGGTTTGACATTTGGCAATATTGGTTCTATCTCCGTCTATTTTTACTCAACCAGGCGAGCTTAACCTCCATGCTTTTCAACGTCGATCTGTCAAAACAATGTCAGGTGCAGGAAATATACGGAATTGCATTCGGGCCACGACTGGTAAAAAGCGTGGAAAATTTGTGTCTGCGAAATATGTCGGTTAAAAATGAAATATGTGTGGAAATTCGAATGAGTGAGACGAGGTTAGGACTACAGTCAGCTGTTGCCTTGCTGTCTTGCCTTGTCGAAGTAACACAATAAAATATTCACCACGGGGAGTCAGGGTACGAAGGGTGGATACATATTTCGTATCGATCAGCCTGATTAAATGTTCACGATGAAAATGATCAGCACTCTACAACATGCACGTGTCTTGCTGCCCAAAGCCCAATGTATACGCGTGTATTATTATAAATAGTTAACTACTTTGTCCAACTGTCGAATTCACTTGGATCTTTCTTCCCGAGAGCACGGACGAGCAATTCTTTCCGTATTTCCGTTACACAAATAAGAACAGGGTGACGTGTGCGTCTATAAATATATATACACAAATACATTAGATACGATAAATTGGCCATTGGTCGACATCTTCCCCTGTGGCGTCGTTCGTCCGTCTAGCCCTTCTCTCGCTCGCATCACTCGATATCCCTCGGATTTTTCTTTCACCCCTAACCTGATCCAACCCACATCCACCTTCGCTACGACCCGTCTCCTTACCGCGCCGCCTTCTCGAATGTCCGTGTCGTGTCCTGGACGTCAAATTGAGAAACAAAGTGGACACGAGATTGAATTGTAAGCCGCCCTGTGTGTGTGTGTGTGTGTGTGTGTGTGTGTATATTCTTCCTGGGGATTTATCGGCCTGCCCGAAAAAAACAAGGAGAAAGGAATACGAAAAATAGAAGTTGACAAAGAGGGAAACGAAAAAAGAATGAGAAGAAAAAAATGTTAACCCCAGTCAGTTTCCCTGTGAGAGAAGTAGAGACCTTCGTGGTGGGCAAGTACACCGACCAATATGCGCGACGGCAAAAAATGAGAAAAAGCATGTTTACACAGGGAGTATTTACGTTGCCAAAATGGGACTAATCGAAAGGAAACATTCGTATTGATCATTCCTGTAACGAGAAAACTGGCGGCGCGGGGTAGAGAGGTTGCTAAAGTGTCCATTGTCGGGAACCCTCTGTTTATTTTTCGCTGCTATTTCCGTATTGCCAAAAAAAAAAAGAAAGAAAACCTACCAAAAAGCTCTCCGAGCCGTTCGAAAGGGCGTGAAAGAAGGAAAAGAAAGGTGGCAAGGGCAGCAATCCGATAGCAGCACTCGCGAAATGGGGCGACGTGGAAATTCGATGCAAACCTAACGCGGCAGCATGTACGAAGAAAAACCAGACCCACGGTTTATTACCGCGCGAAGCACTTTGCTGCGAATTCCACCCCTCCCCCGCCTTGCCTGTCCGGCATTATTATTGTATACACCACACCCACCTGTAGGCCTTTAGGGCAGGAGGATTTCGGATGGTTGAGTGGTGTGAGGGTCACCCGGATGTGAATGGTGAGAAACAACAGACATACGATAATAATCATTATCTCGGGGAGCAAATAATTTCGTAACTCGGTTGAACTAACGTAATTATTGGATTTCGAGTGAAAGCAATCAATATAGTTTTCAGTATTCAATTCAACTTTTTCCTGGTGTATATTATATATCGTATATATCAAAACGATATATTTAAAGATAAAGTCTCGGTTAGCAATAAAATCAGCAAAATGATTATTGCATTTTTTAGTGGATGTTTTTATTATTTAGCTCGATGTTTTCCCTGATACGCACACACACCGCGTGTCCCATTTTAATCTTACACCTGGTTTATTTCGAAAAATACTGCTTCTATCGAGTATTGAGTATAGTGAAACTATGAGGGTTCAAAGGGGACGTTAAACAAAATTTGTTTGGTAAAAAATTCAAAATTGGCAACGTTAAGGGGTCTTCTCACTTTAGACGCTAAAAAAGGCTGTTTCCATGAGATTTTTTGATAGGTTTGTATTATAGATGTTGATATAAAAGTTGTTAGACTTAATAAATACACTTTGGAAATACATAAAAAACATTTTTTTAATGTATTTATCTAACCCAAACAAACTTTAAACGCAATTTTCTCGAAACAACGTTTTTCGACGGCTTGTTGATAAAATCTTCGTAACTATTGAACCGATCCTTATGCAATTTTAACCACATATTCTTTACAACTATATCTATATCGCGTATCAAGGATTTTTTCAAATTTTGATATTTACCAACTTTTTTTGCCAAAAACGGTGAAAGAACTCGTTTTTTTGTTTTTTCGAAAAATGTCCGCCATTTTGTTATTTTTGCATATATCAACATTCGTATGATATGCGCTATAGCCATTAACATACTGAATCTAAAACTGTTTGATTTTTTTTGTTTCGGATGATCCATCTCCGAGATTTCGTCAACGGCGCAGACCTACAATTTTTTTAGGATATTTTTTAACTACCATTTTCGTCTATAAATAGTCACTTAAATAAATATATAATTTTTTAAATGTATTTCGAAAGTGTATTTATTAAGTGTAACAACTTTTATATCAATATCTATAATATAAACTTATCCAAAAAAATTCATGAAAATAGGCTTTTTTAGCGTCTAAAGCATGGATTCTTAACGTGTGGTCCATGGACCCCCAGGGGGTCCACAGGGGGTCCACGGCATTATTACAATGTTTGCCACGGTATTGGGATCTTTAACGATGTTGGGTATTTTTTTCCTACATGATAAGTACCCAACGATTGCATACAAAAATAAAAAAAATAATAAAAAAAATATAAAAACCCAATAAAAAATTGAGAAACACAAAAACCAAAAAAAAATTAAAAATATAAATACAAAAAAAAAGTGAAAAATACAACCCAAAAAAAAAATTGAAAAATACAAAAACCCAAAATAAAATTGAAAAATGTAGAAGCCCAAAAAATTACAAAATACCAAAAAAAAAAAAATTGAAAAATACAAAAACCAAAAAAAAATTGAAAAATACAACAACCCCCAAAAAATTGGAAAAAATGAAACATGCAGTCAGAAATCCGCTACGTCCCCGTTCGTTGACTCCGGGTGCGGCCGAAAGCGGACATTCCTATCGTAATTCAACGAATTGTAATTCGACGAATTTTCCGTAGACGATTATTCCGACTATTTCGGTTTTCCGGTAAACTTTCTGCGTCAGTTTACAATTTCTGACGAAATCGCACTTTGATTTGAAATTTCAATTGAAATAATACATTTTTTCGAAACATTGTTTCGAAAGGGGTCCACAGGAAATGCGAGATGGCCCACAGAGCTCAAAAGGTTAAGAACCCCTGGCCTAAAGGGACATACCCCTTAAGACAGCCGACATGTTTGAAAAAATTAAAACCTGACTTTTTTCACCACAAAACGTGTCAAGCCAAATTTGTCAGGCTAACAACTTCTGTAGGATTTTTTTTTTCATTAAGTCCATTAGGTTGGAACATCATTTTAGCGCTATCCAGGATGTACCACTAGGAGATTAAAGCTTTAACATCCCAAGTGCCAAGCCAAGCGTGTGAGTTTGTTTGGGTTTGTGTGATAACCCAAACAAACCAAAACGAGGATTAGGTATCTACGGTTCGTCACTTCCGTTATATCATTTAAAAAAAAACATGTCGGCCATGTTAACGCTGTCATGTTGAATTTTGGACCAAAAAGAAATAATTTCTTTGAACCTGAATACTTGATTAAGGCCTAAGGCCACTGTAACGGTCCAAAAAAAAAGGTTTTTTCACGAATTTTTTGCTTCCAAAATTGAAGGTAATTGAAAAAAAACTTTTAAGGGTGTTATCGGGCATACATTAAACTTTATTATCAAATTTTTTTACAGCAAAAAAAAAACAAAATGGCGGTTCCACAGCTATCTTCCCGGGGCATGTTTTGCTTGCAGGGCTCCGCGGCACGCAGCACCACTGGTGCACTTTTGAATCTAGAACAAAAACAAAAAAACCATCAATCTAGAGGGTTATAGCTAGAGAATGTCGATCGGATTTTAAAAAGTATCAATTTTTGTGGATTTGGCGTGCGTTTGAAAAAAAAATTGATTTTTGACGAAAAAAACGGCTAGTTTTTTGTTAATAAAAAATCAATAAATAAAGTTATTGAAAATCCCGATCGACATTCTCAAGATAATGTTAATGTTCAAATCTGGTCAAAATTTCAAGTAAAAAAAATGAAAATTGTTCGAGTGATGCTGCGTGCCATTTTGAAAAACCGTATTTCGAGAAAAACGCGTTCAAAGTTTTGCGAATAGTTTTTTATTGGAAAAAATAAAAAAAAGAAGGTAAAAAAAAATTTACCGTTAGTCTGCAATCCCAGCACCATACATTTGTCCTTCGATGGCCAAATTTTCGTCTGGCAAAATTTACAGTGGCCTTACCCCTTAAGCAGTATTTTTCGAGATAAATCAGGTGTAAGATTAAAGTGGAACACCCGGTATATTTTTTATCTGCATCTTTCGAAAGTAGGGTAAAATTATGATGCACCGAGTGCGCCGTTTTAATCTTACGATTTATCTAGGAAAATACTGCTCCGATCCAGTATTGAGTATGGTGAAACTTCTGGGGTTCAAAGGGTAACGTGAAATTATTTTTTGTTTGTTCTAAAAATCGAAGTGCGACGTTAAGATGGCCGACATGTTGAAAAAATATGATATACCGGAAGTGACGAGCTGCGGAGCTCTAATCCTTGTTTGAGATTGTTTGGGATGTCAAACAACCCCAAACAAACTCACACCCACACCACACATGCGCATTGTGTGTGCATACTTGGGATGTTAATGATTTTACCTCCTCGTGGTACATCCTGGATAGCGCTAAAATACTCAAAAATGGTTTGCTAACCTAAAAATGATGGACTTAATAAAAAAACAAATCGTTCAAAAGTTAGTTTTGGCCTAACCAATTTTTTCGTGAAACGTCATGTCTCCATTTTTGTTCAACTTCGGCCACCTTAACGTCGCCATTTTGAATGCTGAGAAAACATTTTTCTTTAACGTCCCCCTTTGAACCCGAGAAGCCTCACTATACTCCATGCTTGATCGGAGCCGTATTTTACGGGATAAATCAGTTGTAAGATTACAATGGGACACGCGGTATATTTTGATTATTATTTAGTTATATTAGTATTAATCCAAATTATTTAGCTATATTCATAATAATTATATTTCTATTATATTTCTTATATTATTGTTATTGTTTAGTAGATCCAAGATAGACGCACGTAAGCACACATATGTAAATGATTAATAAATTAATTAGAGTTAGACAAGACTGAATGGAACGTCTAATTAAATATTAAGTCGACACGAAGGGAGTAAACACGCATCAATCTCTGCCGCCCGCGGAACATTTTTTTTCCTCGGCAACCCTTTTCTTCGCATTCGCTTTCCCGTCGTCCCGTCCGCCGAACACGATATTTTACAGCACGTCAAGTTTTATTTCACACATATATATATATATATATACACATACTGATCAAGCCTCCTGAGTACAAAGCTCGTATAAATTATCGTATCCATGTTGCTTTTAATGGAAAATTTTAACGCCCGTGTCGCCGTGCGTAAACAATATTCTGAACATATGTGTAAATCTACACATATATATAATACATATATTATACAGAAAATTATCGATGCGGAAGCGAGTGTATCCCGCAAATACACATTCGCGTATGCGCGAATACACGGAACACGCGAGAGCAAAACAGCCATTACGTTGAAACGTTGAACGAGCGCGATACGTGGAAATTGTTTGGGATTTTCCAGATGTAAGGTAAATGAAGCCTCGGGATGCGTGACGGGGGGGAGAAAAATGTTTTCTCTTTGTTCGTACTTTGTGGCTATGTAAGAATATGAAGGTTTGCGGATTACTCACACCGGTGTAAACGGCGCAAGCGAAGCTGCCTCTGCGCACCGATCTCCAGCAGCAACAGGACTGCATGATTGCCATGCCGAGAGCACATGGGTCCGATGCTGCAAAGCCCCCAACTTTATTACCCACACACACGCACCTTTCGTAAACCCCTATTCTTTTTTCAATTTTCTTTCTCCCGCTTCCTGTCACTCCTACGACCGCAGGACGTACCTTTTCAAACTCGAGTTTCCGCCGCCTCGTCTTCCCTTCGTTTCCCGAAATTCATTCCAAGTCTCCTCGCTCACGAGGCTCGCAACGTTTCGTAAATTGTTTCCACAAATCATCCCACCGCGTTCGTTCCGTTTCCCAACACGAAACGGAAGTGACGTGCCATTTCGTCGCGATTGCCAAAAAAAGCCTAATTCTTTTTTACGCCGTTGTGCAAGCTAATGCAAATATATAAACGGATGAACATCTCATAAATAAACACATACACGCACATTGGTGTGTTTACTTTTTATTGTGCGTGTGTGGGTGTATTTGACGTATTATTTATAACAGATATTGCGTATTATAATTTATATATAACATTACACACACACACACACACACACACACACACACACACACACACACACACACACACACACACACACACACACACACACACACACACACACACACACACACACACACACACACACACACACACACACACACACACACACACACACACACACACACACACACACACACACACACACACACACACACACACACACACACACACACACACACACACACACACACACACACACACACACACACACACACACACACACACACACACACACACACACACACACACACACACACACACACACACACACACACACACACACACACACACACACACACACACACACACACACACACAATGTTTTGAATTTCAAAACATTGAATGATCAGAACGCTCAAAACTCCGAAAATCTTAACACCGTCAAAATAATTCGGCTATGGAAGTTTTGAAAGTATCAAAATTTGCAATAAGTCGACGAATTATTTCAAGCATTTTTTTTTATCGAGTGATTTTACGTCAATTTTGAAATTTGTCTAGACAATGTTACACGTTCTACATCATTTACAGTCAACTGTGTAGACTTTCGCTGGCATAATCTTGACGAACCTTGTAATTTCGGAACATTAAAATTAGGAATTTCAAACCGTCGGCGTATTCAAAGTTCGGAAGTTCAACCTGGCCCTCATGTCGAAATCATGCCAGCGAAAGTCTACACAGTTAACTGTAAATGATGTAGAACGTATAACATTGTCTAGCCAATTTAAAAACTGATGCAAGATTTCTATTTAATAAAAAAAAAAATCTTAAAATAATTCGTCGATTTATCGAAAATTGTGAAACTTTTAAAACTTCCATAGCCGAATTATTTTGACGGTGTTAATTCCGATTAACACCAAATAACGATTCCGATAACGACCAAAACTCCGAAAATCGGAGTTTTGGTCTTTCGTGTAAAATTCTTTCGGAGTTTTGATCTTCCGGAGTTTTGAGCATTCTGAATTTCGGAACATGCAAAATTCGGAATTTTAAACCATCGGAGCTTTCAAAGTTCGGAATTTCAAGCCGGCCCCGGATAATCCTGCAACTGTCGGTAGGTCAGATTATGTCCTACTATATGCTGGAATTTCAATTTAGCAAAAGTCCCACGGTTTTCGACATTTTGGGCTTTATGTTATTTTTTTAATAAAAAACAATCTGCTTTTGGTTTTTCACATTGCATGCATCTACAAATGACACGAATCGACAATAACTAATCAACTTTTTATAGTAATTGGCACGATCCGTTATACGTAGTTCATTTTTTTACACCGCAAGCTATCAATGTCAGATGCTCGAATTGGTTTGTATGAAAATTCTGCATAAGATCTTTTTTCGTAAAGTTTCCTCAACATTCAAGGCTAAAAAGAAGACTTTTCTAGATAAAACAAATAACTGAAACTATTTTTTAAAAGACCGGGTCAAAAAAAGTTATTCTTTGTAGAAATGGCACGCGAAAAACTAAAAGTAGATGATTTTTTTTTCTTAAATAACAAAGCCCAAAATCTCGAAAACTGTGGGACTTTTACCAAACTGAAATTCCAGCATATAGTAGGACATAATCTGACCTACGACAGTTGCAGGATTATCCATTCATTGCAGGACACCCTATATATATATATATATTTCAAAAAATAATATAAAACAACCTATATATATATATATATATATAGGTTGTTTCATGATTTTTTTTATAAACGGAGGGCGCAAGAGAAAATGCGAGGGCACGGCTGAGGTGAAGCACGCGCGGCATTTTCGAACGTGCTGCGAGGAGTAGTACTTTTTTTTAACGTTTTGTAGAAGGGATAAAGTTGGCCAAATTTTTTTGTGTATATATATAGACACGTGATTTGACTAAGTTACTGCTCCATATAACTCGATCTCTTTCTTTGGCGCGCGCGCGTTTTTTATCGGGGCTCCAACAAGTGTATATCTCTCCGTTGTTGGAGGTAGCTCGTGGCGTACTGAACGTCCACGAGGATCGCGCGCGATGTAGCCTGGCACACTCGGGAGTAGCGGAAATCAGGCTATAGCTATGGAGGAAACTGCTAGGACCTGATACGAGCACGTAGCTCGTGGCCGTGCTCTCGTTCTCTCGCTCTCTGTATTTCTCTCTCGTCCTCGACGCTCCGGCGATCGTGACAAACGCATGCGCCACCCACCCTCTTATTTATATGTAGATAAAAGTATACGTGTATATACACTTCCTTTGGAAATTTTCGGCCACCGATTCTTTTCTCAAACACCCTCGTCCCGTCCGTCCTCGGCCTCCTCGCGCATCCCATCCGAGTGTCGCTTTAAGCACGTATGTACAATGTACATGTGCATACACGGCGTATCCCACGAGCCAAACAAACCCAAACCACCGCGGCCTGTGCGTTCCTATCAAGGCCGGATATACATTTACAACGATCGAAAAATCGATTATTTTTTTTCTTTGGCGATGGAACTATATATGTAGAATATTTTCCCAAAGTTTCAAAGCGAAATTCGAAAAACCTCAAACGTTGCAGATCCGGAGCGGGTTTAAACTGCGAACCCGTTTTTCTCAAAACTGGATTTTCGAAAGTGGTGTGTAGGATTAGTCAAAAATAATATATTGTTACCTTCTATTTGACGAGAATTCTTACTGAAAAATATGAGAACAAAACTACTTTTTCAATCCGAATTTTACAGAAATGTTGCGTGAAATGATGATTTTTTTTTGTAAATGCGTGTCATTCTTTTAAATTTGCATTTTCTTAATATTAATTACTGTCAAAGGGAAACTATAAACATTGTTACAAGGGGAGGACGCCAATCGGGACCGAGTAGAGCTTGAGAGATATTTTTTCAACAATTTCGAAGTGAGCGGCGTAGCGCAGTGGTCAAGCGCATTGCCCGTCATCCCGTTGGCTTGGGTTCGATTCTCGCTGCTACCGTTTCTTTTTTAATTATATTTTTCAACGTTTCCCGAATTATTCAACTATTTATTGTAGAATTTAAATATATTCAAGCAGTTAAAAACTCGAATGAAGTACGCTTTCCAATGAAGCATGTTTCGGAAAAATGTAACTGATCAAACAATGCTTTTATAAAATGTGCCTGGTGCGAAAAATATGTATGTTTCAAATGTTTCTACGATGGATATCACCCTAAAAATTGTAAAATTATTTCTGATAATGAATAAAAAGCAGCGTACATAACTAATTGCAAGAATTTTCGGAATTTTTATTTTCATTAAAAACTTCACGTAATTATATAAATTAACTGCTTGAATGTATTTAAATTCTACAATAATTAGTTAAACAGCGCGAGAAATAAAAAAAAAGTAATAAAAAAACGGTAGCAGCGAGAATCGAACCCAAGCCAAGACAGTGGTCGAGGCAATGCGCTCGACCACTGCGCTACGCCGCTGACTTGGAAATGGTTAAAAAATATTCTCCACTCTACTCGGAAATCTTTGGAGAGCGTTTCACCCTTTTCTATGGCCCACTCAGGCGAAATATCTTAGAAACGTTAAGTAACAACCTACCTTCTTCTACCCATGCAGTTTGGGCGAAATCGGTGGATCCCGATTGGCGTCCTTCCCTTGCAAGTGAAAAAAAAACTTGAATTTTTGTTGCAAATCAAAGTCTACTGCCCCCCGGCAACCTTGCTGAAGCACTCTGCCACAGTTTCGCCATTTTGACGATAAATGAATTAAAAAAATTGTTTTGTGTACTCAAATATACTGTTAAAGTATACCTATAGTTTGATAAATGTATAATATCTATTTCTTAGTTTAAAAGATCCCCCAAAATTGCTTAACTTCTTCCCGTCTAAATGTATATGCCGCCTTAAGGAACTATACCAGTGTAACACTTCCAAAAAATCGATTTTTTTTGCCTTTTTCGACAGTTTACACTGTCAACAATATCCTGTAAAAATTTAAAGGCTGTATCTCTAATCTTTTCATCTTGCAAAAATCGATAGTTAAATCTTCAAACGCGTTTTTCTCGAAATGAGATGTTTCAAATTTGCTGACATGACTTGAAATTTGAACTGAGTACTCTTGAATATATTTGCTCTACAATGACGTAGGATATTTCTGATTGGATGAAAATTGACGATTTGGCCTTGAAAAAAACGACCATTTTATAGACAAGAAAACAGCCTTTTTTTCATAACTACGCCATTTTGTTAGATTTTGATATTTTTCGAAAATCCTACGTCATTGTCCCGGAAATACCTTCCAGTTTAACGCCATTTTTTCCTTTTTCGGTTTCAGCTACTCAATCGGCCGGAATTATGTCAGCAGTGGAGGAACTTTTTTGTTCGCGCCTCCGAAGGCAGCGCAATAAGTCGCTTGGATCTCAATATTTTTCTATGAAAGAATTACGTAATATAGGCCAAATATAGCCAAATATATTCTTAATTATCCGAAACATTTAATTGAGTACTTTTCTTCCAAAAAATTCCCGAAAATCAGCGAAATTTTCAGCGTCCACACTGGTATAGCCCCTTAGCCCCCACTTGGAAATTCATTCGTACCGCGACCGCGTGTGAACGCGTTGATGCATGATATTTTATTTACGCCAAATTGTTGGGCGAACAAACCCGAACGACAGAGCGTTGTATGCCTACATGCGTTTTCTGTCAAATATTATTCTTTCATTTATTGCTAAATAGTTGGCATTAACAACGTCGTCGGCGTCTCTCTTTCTCTCTCCATTTCCGCCTCTTCTTTAGGCACAAAAAAGGGGAACGAGCAAATAGGAAATCACGGCAAAATATGGGCGAGTGTGTAGTTGAGGATTTACGAGAGGACGTAGAGATCGGCGCCGCGATTTGGTTCCGTTGGGAACACGAGATTATCGAGCTCATCTTCCGTCGATACATCGCGTGCCCGCTTCAGTTTTTCCCTCAGAGCTCTCACGAATTGCGATACCTCGCTCTTGGTCGTTATGGCGACGACGCAACCACCCCACCTGCGAACACCCCGAGACCGAGAAATATAGAGAAACGAGAAAAGAAAAAGAGGGAGAGATGGCAAATCAAGAGGAACAAAAAAAAAAGTAAAACGATCGGGGGAAAAAAAAACGAGGGAAGAAAAAAGGAAGTATACGCGGGATGAAAAGAGAGATGGAAGCTCTACCGCCTCATTCTGAATATACTTCTTAGAGTGTTAGAGAGTAGCGTGAAATCGCCAGGAACGCCTTTTTTATATACCGCAATTATTTTTTCCGAGCGAGAACAAATGTTCTTCACCCCGATGATAAATTTCCTCTCCCTCCCTCTCTCTCGTGCTTTTTTCGCACTAAGGCGGGATGTACATTTACAACGACCAAAACATCAATTTTTTTTCTTTAAACGAGAGAACTATATATGTAGAATATTTTCATAAAGTTTCGAAGCGAAATTCGAACAACTTCAAACGTTACAGCCCGTCAATGCTGTGCCTCACCGCTCGGATTCGGATCGAGCGTAAACTTCAATCGCGTTTTTCTCAAAATCGCTTTATCGAAATTGGCGTGCAGGATTACTCAAAAACTACTCACGAACCATTAAGCCGATTGAGTTGAAACTTGGTGGAAATATTGACAATATTGGTACCCTCTACTTGACGAGAATTGTTTTTGAAAAATTGAAGAAAAAAAAACACTTTTAATCCACATTTTACAGAAATGTTGTGTGACATGTTGATTTTTTTTGTAAATGCGTGCCATATTCTTGAATTTGCATTTTCATAATTTTGATTATCGTCACATGGAAACTATACATGTTCTAACTGAAAAAATGTTTGAACGTAACGTAACGTGAACGTAACGTAACGTGAACGTAACGTAACGTGAACGTAACGTAACGTGAACGTAACGTAACGTGAACGTAACGTAACGTGAACGTAACGTAACGTGAACGTAACGTAACGTGAACGTAACGTAACGTGAAAAAACGATGAAACGTTTGAACTCTGCCACAGCTCCGTCATCTTGATGATGAATTAAAAAAAATTACTTTGTATACTTGAATATACTATTAAAGTATACCTAAAGTTTTATAATTGTAGAATAATTATTTCTTAGTTTAAAAAATCCCTCAATATTGCTTACTTTTTTCCTGTCTAAATGTATATCCCGCCTTGAGCAACGGTTTATCTTCCGATGGGATTATCAATCGAGAGGAGCTCTGAAGAATTATCGAGTGGCTAGGGCGAGGGCAGTGCAGGCTGGAATTGGAAGAAGATGAACACACTAACTAACCCGGCACCGGTGAGTCGCGCGCCCTTTGCGCCGCAATCCATCGCCATTTTCACGAGCTCGTCCACGTACGGATGACTGCACTCGTAAAGTTTGCTGAGGCTGGCGTGACTCTTGCTCATCAGGTTACCAAGATTCTGTATGCGTTCCTCGTCGGTCAATTCGCTGTCCTCGCTCACGCGACGAAATGTCAATACCCTCGCTGCCTCTGTCAATTATACAAGTACGTAGCGCGCGCGCACACACAACCATATATACATACATGTGTAACGGATCTGGATGATACTTTGATTGCAGATGGACAACAAGACGGAATAACCCGTGGATTACTTCTCATCCCGACCAATCTCGTACTTCCCGTGGGTTCCGACGAAATTCGAAATTGCTTTCTTCATTTCATGGAGTTATCAAGCTAATATAGAATTATGGATATAAAGGGTGTCTCAAAATGGCCTGACACTTTTAATTTATTAATCTAACGTATTGTTTATTTGAAAATTACGAATATTTATATTTTTGTATGAGGTTGTATCTTCAATTTTCGACCTAGAACAAAAAACAAAAATTCACGTCAATCTACATTAGAATACCTAGAAAAGTACGTACGGAATTTAAAAAATATTGTTTTATTCAAAAGTCGTAGGTATTTGAACTGAAGAAATGAATTTTCAGTGAAAAATTTCGTTATAAACTGCTCATAAACTGCTCATAAAATGAAAAGTTTTCGATTAATCGAAATTCCGTACGTACTTCTCTGCGATATGCAATTAGGAACATAACTTTTAAATTTGAAGTAAATCGAGTGAAAATGGTTGAAGTTATTTGTCACGCCAATTGGAAAAAAGCTGTTTCGAGAAGTTTCGAGTAGTCTGCCATTTTGTACATTGAAAAAAATATATATATATTTTCTAACAGCTTGATATTCGTACTAAATAGATGTGTAATTCACTTTATGAGTGAATCACTTTTTCATACGAAAAAATTGTTAAATTCGTACGTGATTTTATACCCGTCACTGTGGCGTAAGGCCGCAATGAAATTAGTCTGAGATTATACCAAAATGTTATTGAAAATTTCGTCAAAAGAGTGAACGTTTGGAAACGGGAACGGGGCGGCGATTTATCGGATATTGTGTTCCACACATAACCTCCATGTTTGTACCGTATATTAAAACGAAAATATTCGCACTTCTCAAATAAATAATACGTTTTATTAATAAATTTGTACGTCAGGTCATTTTGAGACACCCTATAGATTGTGAATATAATTTGTTTTGTGATACGTCGTGGCATCGGCGAAAAAAGCCAAAAAGGTAGTGCTTCTCGGGAAAAAAGTTCATGTCTGAGTAGATATGTTCATATATGTTTCAGATTTGTCATATATGTATCAAATATATTTATATTTGATATTTCACAGTATCATATATGATTAGGTCTGATCATATTCCACATCATATATGCATATATAAGATCTGATCAAATACGGTATCTGGCCTGGCCATATATGAACTCATATCTGTTTATATCTGGCTAAGTACCAAGGCGAGTTGGCAGTGTGAAACCACATCTGAACATATACGAGGGGGGACCCATAAGTTCCGGGAATTACGCTGTGGTGGGGAAGGAGAGTGGGGGAACCTATTCTTTGACCACATGTCCGTTAGTGTCACGCCACCTGCGTCAGTGTGCAAAGTTGTGTCGCTGTGAGTGCATCGGTTCGGCTGTAAGATTTTTTTTAGTAAAACAACTGTTTACATTTCGGCGTAATGGCAGATTGTCGAGAGCAACGCGCGGCTGTGAAATTTTGTTTCCTGTTGGGGAAATCGGCCGCGGAAACTATTGTTTCCGCCGCCATGACACCGATTGTCCACCCCCCATACTCACCGGATCTAGCCCCCTGTGACTTCTTTTTGTTCCCCAGACTCAAAAGGAATATGAAAGGAAAGGGTTTTGCCACTGTGGAGGAGGTGAAACAAAAATCGCTGGAAGGCTTAAAGGACATCCCGATGAGTGAATTTAAAAACTGTTTTGAACAATGGAAGAATCGTTTGGAGAAGTGCGTTGTGGTTAATGGCGAATACTTTGAAGGTGATCAAAATTTGGTGTAAAAATATTGAGAAATAAAGAAGTTATGACGAAATTCCCGTTTTTTTTGGGTCCCCCCTCGTATGATGTGATATATGAGCAGGTACGTTCATACAAAATTCTATCCCATCAGATACGATACCAAACCTGGAAAATATACGAAGTCTTATACACTCTTACTTTATCGTATATGCAGTTCAGTTGTTCACACATGCAAACGTATAAATATATGAAACGATATATGAGGATATGAGACGATATCCGATCAGATACGGCACCTCACCTGACTGGCATGTGAGTTCCTATAATATTGTCAATTATTAACACGTCAAGTGATGACGTGTTAATAACCCCGCTCTATATATGTAAACATTTTAATATCTTCATGACTGCTCTAATAAGGTTTGATCTGTTTCAACAGGGTAAATTTGCTCTGACAAGTCGGAGTCATACCTGGTCTGATAGTTCAGATAAACTATGATTCTATCATATGGGCAGGTCTACTGTTCATAGATGTCCAGGTCTACTGGGATCCACGGTATTTTATTCTTATACGTTCAGATCTGGTCCGGTAGGATCTGTCTGACATGATCAGTTCTGGTCCAATAAGATTAGATCTGTCTGACATGATCAGATCTGGTACAACAAGATCAGACCTTGCCTGGGGATTGGATGTGGTCAGACCTGCAGCGATATGGACGGGTCTGCTCTCAAAATCATAAAAATGGCTCTGATATGATCATACATGCTCGGATATAAGCATACATGATCTGTCATGACACTACATGATCAGACCTGGCCGTTTTTCTTGTCTGATCATACCTGATTCTACAGATATGATTCAGATACATTCAGATATATTCAGATATGAACGTTTTTCCCGGGTTGCGCGTCCATGGGGTAAATATATTCATTCATGTGTATGTACGTGTAGAGTGAGGGAAAGTTTGCAGTGCAAACCCCCCACGCGATCTACTCTTATGTCGAGTAGGTACAAAATTGATGCAACGCATACGAGGAAACTTTCGAAATCTATTGAGCCAAAGAGAATTTCTATCAGTCGCGCTAGGGCTGTACGGGCTGAAGTTCCGGGAAACACAAATTTACACTTGATGGCAAACCGATGCGCGCGGTCTTTTCGTCATAGCTTTGATCGTTATCCGGTTTCTCATCGAAACCCATTTCTACACACGCACATATGTATGTGTGTTCATAGGTTTATAGGGGTTGCGCATAAGGGCTGAAAATAAGATATGGCCAGATAACGAAAAAATCCATCCGATGTTTGTCGTATATGATATACGTATAGACCCCTGTCCACTCGTACGTTACGTTTCATTTTTTTCCCCACACCAGACCGGAAAT
Organism: Ophion slaviceki; assembly: GCA_944452715.1. Taxonomy (NCBI): domain Eukaryota; kingdom Metazoa; phylum Arthropoda; class Insecta; order Hymenoptera; family Ichneumonidae; genus Ophion; species Ophion slaviceki. Next base: position 26,323,321 of record OX101793.1, on the reverse strand, counting down.
CGATCATGTGGAAATTTCCTTCGACGTTCACGGGAAAATGTATTTCTGATCGTTTTCTCGGAAAAGCGTGAGAAAGAGAGGGAGAGAGAGCGAAAATACCGCAGATTTGATATTCAAACACCCGATCACAATTTATACGATTGATATTTGACGCGGTTTTGCGCTGATTAGATACGATATTGCAATCGAATATATCTCTATGTTGGAAATATTCGTTTTCAACAAGGGCCGTATGCACGAATGCCAAGGGGAGTTTCATCTCTCTACGCTCCCGTTTACCTGATCACGCGTTACGGAAGAGCAGACGGCGTGAAGCGCGCTCGAAACGTAATTATAATACCCACTGTACGAAGCATGCAATCTATTAACGTATCAAACGCACATCATTCGATTGGGTGCCTCGACGGATCCGTAACGCTTCAACGTTTGCGTGATGATCCGATCAACTTTTTTTTCCTCGCATATTCATATTGGTGCAATTCGCGTACAAGTACACACATCCATACATTTTTCGATTCTTTTGCGAATGCATGACGTCAAAAAAATTGCAGCCAACGTAAACAAAGATGGTGCCGCGCATAGCATCCAACCCAAACAAAGATGGCGCCACGCATAGCAGCCAACCTAAACAAAGATGGCGCCGCGCATAGCAGCCAACCTAAACAAAGATGGCGCCGCGCATTGCAGCCAACCCAAACAAAGATGGCGCCGCGCAATGCAGCCAACCTAAACAAAGATGGCGCCGCGCATTGCCGCCAACCGAAATAAAGATGGCGCCGCGCATTGCCGCCAACCGAAACAAAGATGGCGCTGCGCATAGCATCCAACCTAAACAAAGATGGCGACGCGCATAGTATCCAATCCAAACAAAGATGGCGCCGCGCATAACATCCAACCTAAACAAAGATGGCGACGCGCATAGTATCCAATCCAAACAAAGATGGCGCCGCGCATAGCATCCAACCTAAACAAAGATGGCGCCGCGCGTTGCAGCCATCCATGTTGCGTATCTACGTTTGTTGTACAATCGCGGGTGATAAGTGATCATTATTCTGAATGTTTCTCGTTTTTACGTTTTAGTAAAAAAAAACATATACAAGTGGATGATATTCAAATGAATAATATTAATAATTACATAATGGATAGTAATCGGAAAATAGTATCGGACCTGAAGTAATAATAGCGATGGTAATAGTATGAAGAAGAGTAAAAAAAATATCAAAATTATACTTGGCGCGAGAAAAGGAGGCCGTTTGGATCGAAACACCCCTTACGTTTTTTTTTTATGTCGTATAGGGTGTCTAAAAATAACCTGACATTTTGATTTATTAATAAAACGTATTATTTATTCGAGAAGTACGAATATTTTTATTTTAATATACGGTACAAACGTGGAGGTTATGTCTGAAACACAATATCCGATAAATGGGCGCCTCGACCCTGTTTTCAAACGTTCACTCTTTTAACGAAATTTTCAATAACATTTTGGCAAAATTGCGGACTAATTTCATTAAGAGGTTAGGCCACTCTAGAGGCAGAAAAAATAGGCTTTTTGAGGATGTCTTTTTTCAGAAAAACTACAAAATAAATCGCGATTACAAAGAAGGTTGTTTATCTCCATATCAGTGATTTTATAAAATAATTTTTTGAAGCGATTAAGTTCAAAATGGCGGCTGCGCACAGTTCATCGCAAAACTACGTTTTTTTAAGATGGCCGGACACATAACTCAGACAATTTTCAACCGATTCACTCGAAATATTGAATATATGTTGAAAAATACATTGTCTATGGAAGTACGTAGGATTTTTTTTTATATTGCATACTTCATTTGTTATTAACGATTTTTTAGGCAAATTTTTGGAAAGTGAAAAATTTGCCTAAAAATCCTTAATAACAAATGGAGTATGCAATATAAAAAAAATCCTACGTACTTCCATAGACAATGTATTTTTCAACTTATATTCAATATTTCAAGTGAATCGGTTGAAAATTGTCTGAGTTATGTTTCCGGCCAACTTAAAAAACGTAGTTTTGAGATAAACGGTGCGCAGCAGCCATTTTGAACTTAATCGCTTCAAAAAAATTATTGTATACAGTCACTGATATGCATGATAAACACCCTTTTTTGTAATCGCGATTTATTTTGTAGTTTTTCTGGAAAAAAAATCCCCAAAAAGCCTACTTTTTCGGCCTCTAAAGTGGCCTAAGGCCTTAGTGGTGCGTCCAATTGCCTTCTTGAGCTTCGAAATGGTCTGTGGATCATTGGCATACGTTTCAAATAAATAATACGTTTCATTAATAAGTAAAAATGTCATGTCATTTTGAGACACCCCTTACTTCTCTCTTTCTCTCTCTCTCTCTCTCTCTCTCTCTCTCTCTCTCTCTCTCTCTCTCTCTCTCTCTCTCTCTCTCTCTCTCTCTTCCCCTCTCTTTGGCTCTTCCACTCTCGTCTGTTTTCCAAATCAGCGATACAACACGCGCGTATCCACTTATACAAATGAGAAAACGATCGATGATCTCCGTGAATAAATAACGAGGCTACATACACCCAACCGCATGTGCCCGCTATGTAATTATTCGCTGAGAAAAAAAGTACATTTATAATTCGCTAATGGCGCAAAATCTGGGGACCCGCGAGGACTATCTCTCCGCGAGGGGACGTCGAGAAAAAGCTCGGAACCGTTTATTATCACGCCCGATTTTATCTAACCCTCAATGTACCCTTGACACTAGAGAATACAAAATACTTTACGGCAAAAGAATTCCGATAAATAATCGTGGGGTATTTTTTGTTCGCGATGCCTAAATTTTAGGATTGGTTATTTCGTTTAATTTCGAAGGCCATGGCGGTGGTTTAAAAGTCGTTTAAAATTACGGCAAGAGTCTCGAGGGGGGGGCATTCCATTTTTTCCGTAAAAAACGGCTCGCCAGGATCCCGGGAAATAACGAAATAAAACGGTTTGTTCTTTCTTTCGCTTTTCCACTCAAACCTCAATAAGTATTGGGTTGTATCCTTATGTGCTGCGTATCTATACATGTATATGAAGTTACCTTGAAAGACGTGAAGGGCTCGCTGTCTAAGCTTGAAAACTCGTTGGGAACCCTCGAAATCCCTCACCGCGAGTGACTTACTCTCAAGATTTTGCTGCGTCGTCTCAAGTGTATCGCAGAGCTGCGAAAAAAGTTGGAGAAAAGGACGAGAACGGGTGAGAGAGGCACACGGGTGTGCGGGCGTGTGTCGCGGATCATTTTTTATTCCTTTCACGAGGGCTGTACAGTGAAGTCTCGATCGCTGAGTCGTACCCTTCCAAACATTGCTCACGTGTACAATGAACGACCAACGAGTAAAAGCTAGTATCAAAAATCAACAGCAAGTTCGAGAGTAATTTCATTTGTTTTCAATAATGAAGAACATTCCAAAGCAAAAAGTTTCGACGACGCCGCGAACATTGAATTTTTTTTAATATCGAGATAAAAATCTTCTAGTTCGTTCATTCGAATTGTCATGTTGAAGATTGTTTCTCATAAATTATTATGACGCATGTGAGCCGCCAGAGGATCAATAACTCGAATGGAAACGCAGACTATTCTTTATTCGTCAGTACCAGGTGAGAAGCAAATCCTCAAATTATTATGATTATTTTTGTTCCAAAGAATGGACGCTGAGTGGATACTTGTATGAAGTGAGGCCGGGGTTTATCGATCGCTCGAAACGAGGCTCTACTGTACACTCTAATGAATGGTTTGTCGCCTGCAGGATCGGGTCGTTAGATCCAAGTTTTTCTATGTATATGTCGTATGTGTGTAGAGTAGGATTTACCTCGTCGAGACTGTAGGGCTCCTCGTGTAAATCGCTCAATACCAAACGAACCATTTCGTCGTGGCTCTTGACGAGTTTATCCTGCAGGTCGCTCAATTTCTCGATCTCCTGCCATTTCTCGTTTCGTCGCTTCGCGATTACCTATTAAATCGTGTGTGCGCCCCCGCCCAACAATAAGAACAACTTTATCGAGTTTAATTACATCTATATATTGCGATCGATACTTGTATCCGCCGGAATTATCAAACCACGCAACTCCATTCTCGCTAGTAATCTTGAGAAATAGAGGTAATCGTTTCACGGTCGTTACGAAGAAAAAAATCGGCTCATAATCATTAAGGCAGGATTCTACTTTGGAACTTTGAAACAGGCTAGATTGGAAGAAAATGATTTCCGGAACAGGCAGAAGGCATTTTGTGTGGTGCAGGCATCGCTGATTAAGGATGTATGGCAACTAAGTTATTTACTACTGTTCGAATTGAAACTCACTGATATTGTAAAGGAAAATATCGAGAACTTTTTGAGATTAAAAAAACAAAATTTGCCCACGTGAATGCTGAGATAAACGAATTCAAAGTTGGGTCATTTAACACGGGGAACATAGGACTGTACGTCCAAAATTCCCTTTACATTGGCAAAAAAGGTATTTCCGGAGTACTCTTTTGTAAAGAAAACTTTTGTGCGGTATCGCTGTAATATGCATGATGCGTTAAAAAAAAATCGACATGTGCCCATATATTTTGCGAGATATTGCGAGTTAAATGGGACCGTTTTCGTATTTCTTTAGCTCGTATGTCGTAACCACGACAACGTCAGGGAAAACGTACATCAAATCAGCAACTAAATTTGCAGTTAAAAATTGAAAATTCTTCTTTCTGTACCGCATGTTTTACTTTGAGCTGTGGTAAATCTCCTTTTTAGCTTCAATGAATACCACAATTATTTTATTTAGTCTTTAAATGCGATCTTTGCAAATTGCATAATCAGTTCTGTAACGACTCTGCAGTAGCTGCCATACATCCTGAAGCGTAAGTTAATTTTTTTTGTGATTTTTTATTTTGAAAAACTTGAAACGCGTTTTTCTCAAAACCACGTTTTTACACCGCTTGGTGCGAAAATTTCCAAAACTACTGGATCGATTGTTATGAAATTTTAACCACATATTTTGTACACCTATATCAACCGACTGAAGTAAAATTATCTAAAAATGTTGATGTTTACTATATATTTTTGCAAAAAACAGTGAAAAAAATACAATTTTTTTTTCACCGCCACTTTATTATTTTTTCATGTACATTAACAATTTTAGGGTAAATATTCGAAAGTGTCACTCCTGTCAGAATCGAGCTGATTTTTTTTGTGTGGTATCTCACAGTTAAAAAACATCATATTTAATACATCAAACAATAACATCAAACCCAAACATTATGCGCCATTAAAATATAACTTAATATAAGGTATTATAGTTATAAAGAATTGATAAAAAAATGTACGTCTCTTTTTAGCGGGAATGACACTTCCGAATATTTACCCAAGATTTTAACAACATCGCAGACCCACCTACTAATGCAGGCATTGTATTTGAATGATGTTTTTGGGTATAAAAAGTGTATAAAATACATGAAAACATTTTTTCAAATGTATTTCAAGAGTGCATTTATTAAGAGGTAAGGCCACAGTAGAATTTAAAAAAAAATCGATTTTTTTTCTCGCTAAATTGGAGCTTCATCATATTAAGAATAAGTTACTATTCGATTTATAGCAAAAAGATTTTTTTTCCCCGACTGAGCGTATAACGTAAGCCCACCTCTGGCACGGCCATAGAGTACCTAATACTTCAAACGCGTTTTCTCTCGAGACATCTTTTTTTTCCGATTGGCGTGCATTCCGCAGAGAAGTACGTACGGAATTTCTCATTAATCGAAAACCTTTCATTTTATGAACATTTTCATACGAAATTTTTCACTGAAAATTCATTCAAATACCTACGACTTTTTAATAAGACCAAATTTTTTCGATTCCGTACATACTTCTCTAGGTATTCTAATGTACAGTGACGAGAATATTAGTGCTTTTTGTTGTTGGTAAAAAATTGTGGATGCTAAATGTCACGCCACGGAGTGCCTAAAAAAAAGATATCAAAATAAAATCGTACTATTCGGCCATTTTATACATCGAAAAAAATTCTAACAGCTTGATATTTATACTAAATAGATGTGTAATTAATTTTATGAGTAAATCACTTTTTCATACGAAAAAAATTGTTAAATTCGCACATGATTTTATACCCGTTACTGTGGCCTAACCCCTTAAGCCTAACAAACCCTACATCGATATCTTTATTAATAATCCTATAAAAATTCACAAAAACAGCTTTTCTTTCGAGCATTCAAAGTAGAATCCCAAAATTAATAATCCCATAAAAAAAATCACAAAAACAGCTTTTCTTTCGAGCGCCCAAGGTAGAATCCCGCCTTAAAATACAAAGAACGAAAACAAACAAAAACTTGTATAAAAAATGAATATGAGGCGGTGCGGAAATGAGGAAAGGTGGACTGTCGTAACGATACCTGGGCGGCGAGCCGGCACTCGCTGACTCGGAGATTAAAGTCGCCGCTCGAGGCTTTATTGTGATAAGCCAAACTGTGAGCTATTACGAAAACCGCCGAGGGCGGCAGCTCGACGTCACTCGCTCGCAAAGGGTTGAACTCGATGAGTTTCGCCGTACCTTCGAGAAATTAGAGGAGCCCCCCGTTTTAATCGTTGCGAATACGTTTGTCGCGTTTCAGCGATGCGTCATTTGGGAATAATAAATCCCACACTTTCCGGACAACTATACACGAGCGTATACATCGGTCGCACTTGAACATGGCTTTTTTTCCGCGTGAAACATTGCTTCGACTCCTCTCGCTCTCTCCCTCCCCCCCCCCCCTGTGATTCGAAACACGAGGCTTGTATTTTTTCTTCGCGCCCTCATGAATTATACAACAGGCGTCTGCATAAAAAGCCGGCGGGGATGAAACGCGCGCTCGTTTAGAAGAGTAACGTACGATAACGGGGCTCTCGCGATGCGCGAACACACGAACACACGAACACACAAACACACAAACAAACACACACACACACACACACACACACACACAAACACACACACACACAAACACACACACACACACACACACACACACACACACACACACACAAACACACACACGCACGCACGCGCACACACACACACACACACACACACACACACACACACACACACACACAAAAACACACACACACACACACACACACACACACACACAAACACACACACACACACAAACACACACCCAAACACACACACAAACACACACACACAAACACACACACGCACGCACGCGCGCACACACACACACACACACACACACACACACACACACACACACACACACACACACACACACAAACACACAAACACACACACACACAAACACACACACACACACACACACAAACACACACACACACACACACACACACACACACACACACAAACACACACGCTCACACACACACACACACACACACACACACACACACACACACACACACACACACACACACACACACACACACACACACACACACACACACACACACACACACACACACACACACACACACCGCGAGGAAAACGAGGAAGAGAAGTGTAAGCGTGTGAGGTAGATGCATAAAACTTACCGCGTTTACCGAGGAAAGCGATCGCCTGATCCATTCCACCCCCTTGGGTACCGATATAACGTTCGGCTTTCGCACTCACAGTTGCTAGCTTTTCCTTCGATACGCGACACTGAAACGTACCAAATTTCCAATCATTTATCCTGCGTACTTAAGTACGTACGTGTGCGTCACGCATATATACATATGGGGCATTCCATACCAACTCGACCTGGGTCTGACCCTCGACCCCTCAAATCTGGTTCCCGTTTTTTCCTATCATTACTCTCACTCTATCAAGCAATTTCAATTTTTTTTTCAGATTTTTCAAAATAAATTTGAGCGCGTCATGAATTTTTGATTTTTTTTTTGAACACCTCGATGGCCGTAATCGAAAAATCTGAAAAAATTCCCAAAAATACAGTGTCAGATATAAAAAATGTTGGTGTAAAATTCATAATGTCTGGGCTTTTGCTTCAACTCGTTTTTTAGCTTTTCGAGCGAAAAAAAATGAAAAAAATAAAAAGCAGAGGTCAATTTACTGTAGACTGTTTCTCGAAATTTTGTATGCGTAATGCCAGATTTAAAAAAAAATTTCTCCGATTTTTCTAAAGTGTATTTTGTAATTTTCGATTTTTTTTTATCATGGTTGACAAAAACCCTAATTAGGGGTTGAAGCAAAAGCCCAGACATTATGAATTTTACACCAACATTTTTTATATCTGACACTGTGTTTTTGGGAATTTTTTCAGATTTTTCGATTACGGCCATCGAGGTGTTCAAAAAAAAATTCAAAAATTCATGACGCGCTCAAATTTATTTTGAAAAATCTGAAAAAATTGTAATTGCTTGATAGAGTGAGAGTAATGATAGGAAAAATCGGCAACCAGATTTGAGGGGTCGAGGGTCAGACCCAGGTCGAATTAGTATGGAATGTCCCATATATATATATATATATATATATATATATATATATATATATATATAGTATCTGTAAATGGTATTTTATATAATAATGATGATAGCATTTGAAGTATTATATAGAAGAGAACTATGAATAGGAATGGATACTTACGCACATGACCTTTCTATTATACTATGTACTAAAAACATTATTATTATTAGTTACAGTAGCTTTTCCCTCAATTATATATAACTTTACAAAATGGTATTATTATATGAAATCGATAACAATATCATTTACAGTATTAAACGGAAGGAAACTGCGAGAAAAGAGTCGTCATGGTCGTCGGATACTTTTATCTTTTAAATTTCATTCTGTAAAGGAAATCTGCCCGCCCTCCCGACCGCCCTCGTTTTTCGACAGCAGCAAATCTAGGGAATGGCTGGATAGAAAATAATGTCGAATGATTAATGACGGTCCGAGTGACTAAGGAGTTGTGCTTGCCAACGTTGAGGAACATCTGAGGGTGTAGTTGCTACGAAATTGTTTATTTCAGGCAAAATGCCACGTATGCCACACATATACAGGGTGTCCTATGGATGGATGGTCCTGCAACTGTCGATAGGTCAGATGATGTGGTTGGAATTTCAGTTTAGTAAAAGTCCCATGGTTTTTCGAGATTTTGGGCTTTATATTCAAAAAAAATCGTCTGCTTTTGGTTTTTCGCATGTAGTTTCTACAAATGATGCGAATCGACAATAACTAAGCAACTTGTCGAAGTAATTGGCATGACATGCGTATTTTTTTTACACCGCAGGCTATCAACGTCAGATGTTTGAATTGGTTTGTATGAAAATTCTGCATAACATCTTTTTTCATCAAGTTTCCTTAAGGGGTTTTCTCACTTTAGACGCTTAAAAATGCTATTTTCATTAATTGTTTTGATAGGTTTATATTATAGATATTGATATAAAAGTTGTTATATTTGATAATTACTTTCGAAATACATTTTTTTTAACGTGTATGTATTTATGTAACCCAAACAAACTTTCAGTTGTTTAATCTAAAAAACTAATGAATTTTTATCTCAAAAACTAATGTTTCGATTGGATCCGGGTTTTTTTATTGGAAAATATGTACATTGAGGTATGTTTAGGAATTTTGTAAAATAAATTCGTTGACTGGAAGCGATTTAAACGCGATGATCTCGAAACACAGTTTTCAAAGTCGGTGCCAGATGTATCTCGAATACGGCTTGTCCGATTTTGTCCAAATTTGGATACAATATTCTTCGATAGTTTTTCTCGTTCGCCACGTAGGGTTTTTTTGAAATTTTCTTTTTTGACGGAATTACGACCGTTTTAATTGAACATTCGTTTCTCGTTCGCAATTTCCGACGCTTTTGGATTGCCTACACATTGCATAAAAAGCAATGGTTCAATCGAATGAAAAACCCCTACGTGGCGAACGAGAAAAACTATCGAAGAATATTATATCCAAATTTGGACAAAATCGGACAAGCCGTTTTCGAGATACATCTGGCACCGACTTTGAAAACTATGTTTCGAGATAATCGCGTTTGAATCGCTTCCAGTCGACGAATTTATTTTAAAAAATTCCTAAACATACCTCAATGTACATAATTTCCAATTAAAAAACCTCGGATCCAATCGAAACATTAGTTTTCGAGATAAAAATTCCCGAAGTTTACCTGTTTTTCTCGCCGTTTACTCAGGTACCTCCCTTTAAGGTAGTACCTCCACAGAAGAGTTGAATTAAGAAATGGTTGAAATTTGACATATATGTTATTCAATACATTATCCAAACATCTATGCAATTTGAATAAGTTTGACCACCCCAAACCTGAGATATTTACACTTAAAGTTGGCTTGGTTTACACGCAACAGATGCGTTATGATTGGCAAACAGAGCATCATTAATTTTACCGTCAAAACTAAAATTAAGAAATTGATAAAAAACGAGGATAAGCTAGAGTAAGATATCACGAATAATGTGAAAAAAAAATGAGAGTGATTCACCATCTAGTTTCCAAGATATAACCATGAAAAGGACTCACAATTTTGGTGCAAAGCCTGGCAAAGCCTGGAAAAAAAACAATTGGGGCAAAGTCTGGACAGTCCCAGCAAAAAGTTTACTGGCAATGGTAGATCAAAAACACAATATAAAATATATTTTACGGCAATAAATGATATCCATCGTATTATCTACTAGTACCGAGTCAATATTGCGTAGTTTTTAATTTTATTTATTACTATTTAAACCAATTATGAATCTTTTAAACATGAACATGGTATGTAAACTTTTGGTTGCGATTTTCGCAGAGGAACTACCTTAAACGCGTTTTTCTCGAAACAACGTTTTTCGACGGCTTGTTGATAAAGTCTTCGAAACTACTGAACCGATCCTTATGAAAAATTTAACCACATATTCTTTACAACTATAGCTATAGCGCCTAACAAGGATTTTTTAAACTTCGATATTTAGTTTTTTGCCGAAAACGGTGAAAAAAACACGTTTTTTTTAAATGTCCACCATTTTGTTATTTTTGCATATATAAAAAATCGTATGATATGCGCCATAGCCATTAAAATACTGAATGTGAAAACGTTTGATTTTTTTTGTTTCGGATGATTCATCTCCGAGATTTTATCAACAGCGCAGACCTACGATTTTTTTAGGACATTTTTTAACTACCATTTTCGTCTGAAATAGTGACTTAAATAAATACATTTAAAAAAATGTATTTCGAAACTGTATTTATGGAGTGAAACAACTTTTATATGAACATCTATAATATAAACCTATCGAAAAAATTCATGAAAATAGCCTTTTTTTAGCGTCTAAAGTGAGAAGACCCCTTAACATTTAAGGTGAAAAAGAAGACTTCCAGATAAAACAAATATCCAAGAGTTTTTTTTCAAACCAAGTAAAAAGAAGTTATCATTTATCGAAATGGCATGCAAAAGACGAAAAGCAGATTATTTTTATCTCGAAAACCGTGGGACTTTTACCAAGCTGAAATTCCAGCGTATGGTAGGACATGATATGACCTATCGACAATTGCAGGATTATCCATTCATAGTGGAACACCCTGTATAAATATGTGTATATGATGATTTAGAGGGGTAGCGGGTATTGGCCAAACACTCGTATCGAATGGTCCTAAAACGTACCGAAGCGAGCAGCACGAAAACATCACGTGTATACCCGCCCGGCTGCGGGCATGATGAAACGTTTTCTATTCGTCTTACTTTTTTCGTTTTCTTCCGCCACCATGGACACATTGCCAATAACTGTGCCCGGCAAAGTGTGGCAAACGAAGAAACGTGAGTTTTTTTTCGTGCCGTTGCTTTATACTCGGCCTGAAATATTATTCATTGAGGATGATGCGGCGATGACGTGCGTGTACGTACACGAAGCCCCAGCGGGCCTCACCAGACGAGAGATGGAGAAATGGCTCTTTCGCTTTCCGTTTGTTCGCCCTATACGCCGAGGATTCCCTCAAAACGTGGGCTTTGCGCAAATTTGAATACCACCTCTCACACCACCGCTCCCGAGGGGGTTGGAGAAAAGGAGCGGAACGAAAAAATATGTGGCCGTTTTTTCAAGGCTCCGGGGGCGAAAAAAATAAGGATGGATGGAAAAGGCGCCGACTCTCCAAAGTCGTGATTCTTTTATTTCACTTTTTTCTTCACGTTTCTCGGAGCGAATTTGAGGGGCTATACCAGTTTGACACTTTCAAAAAATCGATTTTTTTGCCTTTTTCGCTAGTTCATACTCTCAAGAATATCATTATCCTTTATATCATTTACATCATATCAATTTTATCTTGCAATAATCGACAGTTAAATCTTTGAACGCGTTTTTCTCCAAGTGAGATTTTTTAAATTTGCTGTCATTGTAACTCAAAAAGCAATTATCCGATTGACTTGAAATTTGAACTGAGTACTCTTGAATATACGAGGGTGGGGTGAAAAGTTTCCGGCCTGACCAAGAGATGGTGCCACTAGGTCTAGTTTTGGAGCGGCGTCCTACAGTACCATTCCTACCGAGCTTGTATGTACAGTTTCAGCCCAATCGCTACGTTAGTTTGCGTTTGAGAGCACATTGCGCGAGACGCTTCCGTTGTTTTCGTAAAAATGGAAAAATTGGAAAAACGTGCTGTCATCAAATACTTCCATTTCAAAGGTTTTACACCAAAACAAATAAAAGAAGAGATGGATTGAGCACTAGGAGACTCCTCCCCATCATATTCAACTATTAATCAGTGGGTTTCTGAATTTAAAATTGGTCGTGCGAGCACCTCTGACGAGCTTCGCTCAGGACGGCCCGTTGAAGTCACAACTTCAGAGATGATTGAAAAAATCCATAAAATAGTGTTGGAAGACCGCAGGTTGAAAGTGCATGAGATAGCTGAGACCTGTAGGATGTCAGCTGAACGTGTGCGAAATATTTTGCACAACCATTTGAACATGGAAAAGCTGTGTGCAAGGTGGGTGCCGCGTTTGCTAACGCTCGACCAATCGAGCGTTTGCTAACGCTCGACGCTACCGACAATTTGGCGCTGTATAGACGTAATCCAAACGAATTTTTGCGTCGATTCATAACTGTTGATGAGACATGAGTCCACCACTACACTCCTGAAAGTAAAGAACAGTCAAAACAGTGGGTTGGAAAAGGGGAACCAACCCCAAAGAAGGCAAAAACAATTTTATCGGCAAACAAGGTTATGGCTACTGTTTTTTGGGATGCGAGAGTTATGAGAAATGTATCAGTGTTGATGGAGATTATGTTGAAAAATAAGGCAAAAAAAAAATTTTAAATATCGTTTTTCTTGGTCAGGCCGGAAACTTTTCACCCCACCCTCGTATTTACTCAACAATGACGTAGGATATTTTCGATTGGATGAAAATTGACGATTTGGCATTGAAAAAACCGACCATTTTATAGGCTAGAAAACAGACTTTTTTCACAACTACGCCATTTTGTTAGATTTTGATATTTTTCGAAAATCCTACGTCATTGTACAGTAATAACTTCCAAGTTTAACGACATTTTTTCCTTTTTCGGTTTCAGCTACTCAATCGGCCGGAATCACGTCAGCAGTGGAGGAACTTTTTTTTTCGCGCCTCCGAAGGCAGCGCATGAGTAGCTTGGATCTCAATATTTTTCTATGAAAAAATTACGCAATATAGGTCAAATATAGCCAAATATATTCTCAATTTTCCGAAACATTCAATTGAGTACTCGTCTTCCAAAAAATTCCCGAAAATCACCCAAATTTTCCGCGTTCACACTGGCACAGCCGCTTAAAGAATACGCCCGAATAGGTGAAGAAGAATTGAGTATTCGCAGAAGAGGGATGCACAGTGTTGTACACGTGCCTGCGTATTTACCTTGGCGGCGTGTGTAGTGGCGAGTACAGCGGCCGATACGAGAGCGCTCGAGCTCGAAAGACCCGAATTGGCGGGTATGTTGCCCCACACGGTGGCCAACATTCCCCCAGGAGTATGAGTAAGACTTCCTTTATCCGCGTGTTTCACGTTCTCGCTGTGCATCAGCTCCGTTGCACCCTTGACGCCACAAAGGAAATAACTGTGCCACGAGGGAGTCATCCCCTCCGACGTTTCCTTCTCCAACAGCCGCCTGTACCGCCCGATATACGAAACATTGAAATAGTCGGCGACCTCCTCGCAGAGTTCTCGATAAAAACGTCCCTCTGCATACTCCACACGCGCATATACATTCTCGCACACTTCTCACTCTCGAAGGTACGACACCGAGAATCTTCCGCTGAACAATCGCGAGGCCCAAATTGGCTGCCTCGCGACGTTTTTTTTTTCTCCCCGGTCTTTTAATGAATGCGAGCGTACCTACCCGAGGTTCGTAAAATCGTTGGAACGGAATTCCGGATACAGCTCGCCCGCGAAATTGGTCAAACGAAATTCGTTGCTCGCCGGAGTAGTCGCGATCGCTACCAATATGTGCTGTTCGATCGCCATCGGGCAAACCGCGTAGCCGCAATAGTCGATATGCTCGCCTATCAAATTCACCCTGCACAGCATAGTTGTACGCGTGTGTTACAAATTTTCCATAGATAGGTACGTCCGGTATCGGGCAGCTCTGAACTCGAACCGATCGATATCGATCGCACAAAATGTTCATAATCCTCTTGAACGAGAACTTACCGGCCTGGCACTCGAACGATGAAATCCGGCCGCACGTTGAATCTCTTGTGGAACACCGCAGCTAAATCCACGATGCGCCCTCTCAACGGATCCTCGCATTCGTTTGGCTTCAATACCGGCACAAACTGCTCGAAATCCTCCCTCGTACTTGACGGTAAATGTGACATTTCGCCGAATACTGCGCTTTCTCCTTTTTGCCTTATTGACGAGAGGGAGGAGCGGAATTTATTTCTCAAACGTGTTCCTAGACACTGAAGGGAGCAATGGAAAGGTCGCGTTCTACTTTTTTGCTTCTGCGAACTCCCGCCAGGGGCGGGGCGGTGTTTTATATTCGCAGGATTAGATCTTCAGTCCTTGACATTTTTACGGTGCCTAATCGTGGGTACCTTATCTTGAGGTTTAGTGTTTATATCTTAACGCGATGTCATCACACTTGGGAGAAAAAAAAAACAGAAAATTCCTTTTTTCTTCTTAAGGATGTATGGCAACTAAGTCATTTACTACTGTTCGAATTGAAAATCACTGATATTGTAAAGGAAAATATCGAGAACTTTTTGAGATTAAAAAAACAAAATTTGCCCACGTGAATGCTGAAATAAACGAATTCAAAGTTGGGTCATTTAACACGGGGAACATAGGACTGTACGTCCAAAATTCCCTTTACATTGGCAAAAAAGGTATTTCCGGAGTACTCTTTTGTAAAAAAAACTTTTGTGCGGTATCGCTGTAATATGCATGACACGGTAAAAATAAAAAATCGACATGTGCCCATATATTTTGCGCGATATTGCGAGTTAAATGGGACCGATTTCGTATTTCTTTAGCTCGTATGTCGTAACCACGACAACGTCAGGGAAAACATACATCAAATCAACAACTAAATTTGCAGTTAAAAATTGAAAATTCTTCTTTCTGTACCGCATGTTTTACTTTGAGCTGTGGTAAATCTCCTTTTTAGCTTTAATGAATATTACAATTATTTTATTTAGTCTTTAAATGCGATTTTTGCAAATTGCATAATCAGTTCTGTAACGACTCTGCAGTAGCTGCCATACATCCTTAAGGGGTTACGTGGTTTTGAAAATTCCAAAAAATCCATTGTATATTTTTTATTATCTAATAGTACTATGTGTTTGGAATATTCTCTCAGTTTTAAATCAATGGGAGTACAAGTCTAGGAGGGAAAGACCGGCCGGCAGCGACGCAGGTATATCGTATTTTTTCTCAAAACACTATTTTTGAAGACGGTGGATACGTTTTTTCAAAAATTAATGCACCGATAATATTGAAATTTTGCACACTTCAAAACAGCATTGACTAGTGATTGAACGACGGTTTTTTTCGATTACAACTAATTTTACAATGCAATACGTAGTGTAAATTGTACCAAAAATTGAACTATTTTGTACACGACTCTGCCGAAAATTGAAATTTCAATTTTTTTGAAAATCCTTCGTTCAATCGCGAGCTATACTTGTCTACTAACAGAAAAAATGTGGTTGCTTAATTTCAGATAAAGCTATCATGAGTTATCCTGACCACCACGAGGACACTTTTTTTAGGGGTCTCTGGAAACTAAGCCCCACCGGCTGAATTTCCCAAATTTTTGGATGAAATTTTGTTTTAATATTGTTGAAATGTTACTCTTTTATGTGCTTAACATTTTGAATAAAATAATTTATATGTTATATTAAAAAAAATAGAATAAATATGTTTTTTTTTGCTTCGAAATCCTTAAGGGATAAGGCCACAGTAGAATTTTCAAAAAAATAGATTTTTTTTCGCTAAAACGGTGCTTTATCATCGTAAGAATAAGTTACTATTCGCTTTAACGCAAGATAATTTTTTTTTCACCGACTTTGAGCGTATAACGTAAGCCCACCTCTGGCACGGCTATAGAGTACCTAAAACGTTAAACGCGTTTTTCTCGAAACAACTTTTTTCCAATTGGCGTGAGAAATAACTTCAACAATTTTCACTCGATTTACTTCAAATTTAAAAGTTATGTTCCTTATTGTATTTCGCTGAGAAGCACGTACGGAATTTCTGATTAATCGAAAACTTTTCATTTTATGAGCAGTTTTATACGAAATTTTTCACTGAAAATTAATTTAAATACCTACGACTCAATTCAAATACCTACAACTTTTGAATAAAAGGATATTTTTTAAATTCCGTACGCACTTCTCTAGGTATTCTAATGTAGATTGACGAGAATTTTTGCTTTTTGTTCTAGCTAAATTCTAAAGTTTTAAAAGATAGCAAAAGAAAATATTAGTAGTCGGCCATTTTGTACGTCGAAAAAAAAAATATATTTTCTAACATATTCATATTAATAGATGTGTAATTAATTTTATGAGTGAACCACTTTTTCATACGAAAACATTTGTTAAATTCGCACATGATTTTATACCCGTTACTGTGGCCTAGCCCCTT
Organism: Ophion slaviceki; assembly: GCA_944452715.1. Taxonomy (NCBI): domain Eukaryota; kingdom Metazoa; phylum Arthropoda; class Insecta; order Hymenoptera; family Ichneumonidae; genus Ophion; species Ophion slaviceki. The sequence goes on along the minus strand of OX101793.1, from coordinate 26,306,246 downwards.
AAGGAAGGACACTACTGTAAAATTTTCGAAAAATCGTTTTTTTGATACACTCTTAAAAAATCCTTTGAACCTTCAAAAATATGACGCATATTCGTTTATAGTTGATATAACAGTTTTAATGTGGTTTTCGAGCTATTTTTGAGGGGAGTCTCCGACCGCTGAGAGGCGCCTACGGTGATGCTACGCCGGTAGACGCAGTTCTCGACTCTTGTAAGCCTATTATATTTAGGGAAAAAGTTCCTGACTAAATATAGTTTTATTTTCTACCAATAGGTGGCATTATATTACGGACAAAAATGTCATCAGCAGTAGCGTCTATAAAACCGTTGACATCAAACACGTTTTTCTCAAAAGCATGTTTTTGAAATCGGCACGCAGCAGAACTCGAATAATTTTCGTCGAATCGACTTGAAATTTTAACTGGTCTTAAATTTTAAGCTTCTTAGATTGCTTTAACAGTCAAGTACGAGCGCTTTCTTCGATTAATTGAAAATTGTAAAAAATATAATATATCACTTTTTATATGAAAATTGTGGTCGAAAAAACGAACTCATTTCTATTTTTTTGTTCATTGTTTTTTAATTTTCCCCCGTATTTGACTGCTAAAACTAATAAAATTAACAAAAATATTTCACTCTTAGTTTCAGGTTTAAATTACGACAGTTCTACCGCGTGCCACGGAGACGGTTGGCTGAAAACCAGTAGTGCTATGGCGACTCGTGCGCCGTCATTTTGTATACTTTTGACAAATACATTTTTTGCATACTTCAATATATACCTAATGAAGCCTAAGTCCTTTTGACCATGTGTTTTATTTCTTTCTTTGAAAAAAAATCCAAAGAAAACTGTCGAGAATGGGCAGTTACAGTGGTGTCCTTCCTTGGGGGGCACCACTTTGAAAAAATCAAAAACCACTTTTGTGGTTTTTATGGTAAATGTCATTTTATGTTGCAAAAGTCAAATCTTTAAACGCGTTTTTCTCGAAATGAGATTTTTCAAATTTGCTGACATTGTACCTCAAAGAGCAATTAGCCGATTGATTTGAAATTTGAACGGAGTACTCTTGAATATGTTTACTCTACAATGACGTTGGATATTCTTGATTGGATGAAAATTGACGATTTGGCATTGAAAAAAAACACCATTTTATAGGCAAGAAAACAGACTTTTTTCATAACTACGCCATTTTGTTAGATTTTGATATTTTTGGAAAATCCTACGTCATTGTACAAGAAAAACCTTCCAGTTTAACGACATTTTTTTCCTTTTTCGGTTTCAGCTACTCAATCGGCCGGAATCATTTCAGCAGTGGATGAACTTTTTTTGGCCCGTCCGAAGGCAGCGCATAAGTCGCTCGGATCTCAATATCTTTATATGAAAAAATTATGTAATATAGGTCAAATATAGCCAAATATATTTTTAACTTTCCGAAACATTTAATTGAATACTTTTCTCCCGAAAAATTCCCGAAAATCACCCAAATTTTCAGCGTTCACCCTGGTACAGCCCCTTTATAAACATAAATTCGCGTATTTTCGAGAATCTAGCGAGAGAATGTGCCCGTCCACTGTACAACGGGTCGCATCGCATTCGGCTCGAAATTAGACGCGAAATGAGCCTCGGTACGGAACTCCTTGGGTCACACATATATAGCCATCAAGGTGTTGCATCTGGCTCATGAAATCGGACAGCACTGTTCTCGAAATGCAGTGATGGGATTACTACAACCTTGTGAGATTACGGGGCTAGTTCTCTCCCTGGCGTATTGCAGGAGAGCACCGCAACGCTGAGTTGCGTAGAACTTTAGTTCAGTCGAATATACACGTTTCGTGTACTCGTCCGTAGTTCACTGACTACGTCAATCAATTAGTAGCTCCGTTTTCAACCAACAATAGTTTCTTTTTTTGATGAATCTTGACGGACTACCGCGTACGATTTTTCTTTCCCGCTGTATGATAATAATTTGGCGCGCGCGGCTGTATTGTTTATTTATCACATTTTTCGGTCGTTCGTTGGCATTTAGCATTCCCGTTTTTTTTCTCCGGTATATATGTTATAATTCGAAACGCGCGATTGTATTTATTTATGTCGTTCTTTGATGAAATTTTACAATGTTTTGTTGAGGTTAATCATTTTTGTTTTTTCTTTACGGCGTATATATTACAATTTGTCACGCCTGGCGACCAAAAAGTTTAGTAATTTATTATTACCGTTGAAACGGACACGAGACGCAACGTGGAAAATATCCGAGTATCGATGAGAGCCGAAATATTGACATGTTGACGCACATAATGTGTTATATACATTTATTTATTCATTCCATTTATATGCATGAATTTAACTCAATCTACGTATGACCAACTATTCGTTTGTGTATATATATATGTGTGTGTGTGTGTGTGTGTGTGTGTGTGTGTGTAGGGCATTCCATACTAATTCGACCTGGGTCTGACCCTCGACCCTTCAAAGCTGGTTCCCGATTTTTCCTTTCATTACTCTCACTCTATCAAGCAATTACAATTATTTTCAGATTTTTCAAAATAAATTTGAGCGCGTCATGAATTTTTGAATTTTTTTTTTGAACACCTTGATGGCTATAATCGAAAAATCTGAAAAAATTGCCAAAAACACAGTGTCAGATATAAAAAATGTTGGTGTAAAACTCATAACGTCTGGGCTTTTACTTCAACCCGTTTTTTAGCTTTTTGAGCAAAAAAAATGAAAAAAATAAGAAGCAAAGGTCAATTTACTGTAGACTGTTTCTCGAAATTTTGTATGCATAATACCAGATTTTTAAAAAAATTTATCCGATTTTTCTAAAGTGTATTTTGCAATTTTCGATTTTTTTTATCATGGTTGACAAAAACCCTAATTAGGGGTTGAAGCAAAAGCCCAGAGATTATGAATTTTACACCAACATTTTTTATATCTGACTCTGTATTTTTGGGATTTTTTTTCAGATTTTTCGATTACGGCCATCGAGGTGTTCAAAAAAAAATTCAAAAATTCATGACGCGCTCAAATTTATTTTGAAGAATCTGAAAAAATTGTAATTGCTTGATAGAGTGAGAGTAATGATAGGAAAAATCGGGAACCAGATTTGAGGGGTCGAGGGTCAGACCCAGGTCGAATTGGTATGGAATGCCCCATATATATATATATATTTGCGTACCTATTATTTGATAGCAGCAGTAGGAAGTCCACTGTACGTTACGTCAACTCGGACAACTTCAACTAACCAACCTGAAGCAACACGTATATATATAAAGGGTGACCCGAAATTCACGCAAGATTTGAATTTTCCGCCATGTGTGCGGAAAAGTGTTGCCAACGAAAAAAAAAAACGGCATCTGACAGTTCAGGGTTATTAAAAATGGAGCGCTACACGAAAGAACAACGCGTTTTCATTGTTGAGCAATATTTTTAAAAAATGAAGGTTTGGCAGCTACAGTTCGCAATTTTCGTACAAAATCGTCGGACTTCATCAACTGTAAAGAGAATAATTTGAAAATTCAGGGAGACTGGATCAGTTAGTGATATACGGTCTGGCCGTCCTTCAACAAGTCGTTCAACACAAAACATCGAAGCGGTTCGTGATAGTGTTGCTGAGACTCCAAAAACATCAATTTCGGCGACGTGGCCAAGAACTGGACTTTTCGAGAAGTTATCGAGAAGAATTGGACTTTCGAGAAGTTACAGCGTATTCTCACGAAAGATTTGCATCTTTATGAAAATTATGGCCGTAGAGGCCATTTACCCGATATGCTAGTCCATACGTAACCCTATATTGTATTCTTTATGAATTAATAAAAACATTTTAATTTTGAATTAAAAACTTGAGTTTTCTATGAAAATTACTTGCGCGAATTTTGGGACACCCTGTATATATATAAGGTGTTTGTAATGCTGTACAGCCCTCGAGTTGGAGATGATCACGTATACTCTAGAGTTACGCTAATTGTGAACCAACCCCCTCTTCTGCGGAGTTAACCAAAGTTACGTGTGCCCATTCGTAACGAACGTTGAAACATAGCCTTTTGTCCCGGATTCTCCCAACTTTTCGTCTTTGCAAATTTGTCACGCAGTGGTAAAAAAAAACATCCCAGGAGCCGTAGTTTGATGAGCAATAGAGTTTGTGCGATAACGAACGTTGCTGCAATAAAGCAATATATGCTCCTTCCCATCGATATAAAGTGTCGCCAGAAATGTCAACAATCGTGTAGAAATAGATATACGGAAACGCGTGGGAATTTGCTGCACCGGAGAATCATGATTTAACTTGCTTCGTATTTTTTTTTAAATTACTTTTCCGATTGCTTCGTATATTTTCACACGTGGCCGAACAGAAATTCGATTTTCTCCCAATCCGATTTTAATTCGAGGCAGAAATAATGCAACGCCGAGTCGTACTCTGACAATCGTTGCTCCGCGATAATTCAAAAAAGTAATTGCGTACCGGAGATCGATTAAATCTCACAAGTGGGGTTTTTTGTGTTTGCAGTTTTCAAAATGTGCTCGGTGAATTTTTGGGTCGTCACTTGTGCAAATTTCAATGTTATTTTTGTAATGACAATAAAAAAAATAAGCCGTGTTATCAAGTATTTCGAGCCGAATGTCAGACGAGTAAGAGAGTACGGGCATGCGTAGTAGAACGGACGAAACGGAAAGGACGGTCTGCTGCGCCTCTTCGCGACGCTACGAGCCACCGAGAGGCACGAATAAATATATACGGGCGCGTGTGTGCGCCCGTCGCGAAGCGAGCTTCGAGAATTCCGCAAAATAAAGTTTCCACGTCGCGTGTAAAATAATTCGTCTCGAGACACTTACCTCGGCAAAACTGACGGCCGTGGACGTCAGAAAATCACTGAACAATAAACCGTGGCGCGTTCTTATCGTAGGAGGATGTGTTGATTAAACTTATCGCGTCGATTTTTTTCCACCCCCCCCCACTTGGCGTACTACTGCCTAGATGCCACGTGCCCCGTCGGTTTTCTGTCCGTACGACGAGCACTTTTATCGGCAGACTTTCCACGAGGACGCTCGTCGTCATAGCTGCTGCCGATACGAGCGTTCCCCCTGTTATCGTCGGCTAACCGAGTACGTCCTTACCTACAGCTGATTGCCGGCTAGCAACCGTAGATTCGTCGGTTTCCTGTTTTATCGGAAGTCGGTATATCGGGAATGGGGAACCAGCTCGCCATAGTCGATGGTTTAGCGGCGTAAGTGAAACGCGTTTCCCTGTGTACCGAGCCTCGGCCGAGGCAGCCTTTCCATCTCGGAAGGCGATACCGAGCGGGAGCGGAAGTGCTGAAGTTTGTTGTACTTGCGCTGCGGCCACTTTATCTTCCTTTCAATAGCAAATCTTTGCCCGCGCTCTCATCCTCGAGCGATTCTCGGAGAACTCGGGCACGAAGAACGCCCACGGTCGTTAGCGGCCTATCCGCGCACCATATACGTGCGGACAAAGATCGGCAGGCGTGGAGAGATTCGGAACGAACGAAAGGACGGCTATCAACCTGACGGACCTGAGTCGCGGTTAGCGCGGTCAACCAGGTGGATACGGGGGGCGAGCGGTTTATCGACAGGGGGGGGGGGGCAGAGAGAAGTTGATCGGTAGGGGAACAACGTGACGAGTCACGGAATCGTGCGCGCGAGAGAAAGAAGGAGATTGAGAGAAGTTGTGCTCGTGAATCGTGACGCGACCGAGCGGCGCCTGATTTAGCCACGTTCTCGCCTATATGCACACACTCGTTTGATTGGAAATATACTCGGAAGAGTGACAGAGAGACCTTCAAATATGGCGGTCATAGAAAGAACCGTTCCCCCACAGACTCCGGTTTGCAACTAGAAGTTGCTAGAAATGCCATCGGTTTTTTGGCCACCCAAACGAATCCAAACAAAATAAAAATTTCCAGCAATTTGATCCTGGTAACCAGCAAGCCCGACTGACTCAGATGAATTGGAAGTTGAGAGAAATTTGACTTCGAACTCGGTGTCTCAAAATGACCTGACATTTTAAATTGCGCGCCATTTTTTTTGTAGCGAACATAGGGTCTTCTTTGACAACTGGCATCGGGAAGTATTGAGGTTTAGTCATGGAGAATTACACGTGTTATCTCGCGCCGCGGCGATGTGAATTGGTCACCAAGATCGTGCGATTGGTCGCCATTGGACTTCTTGGGTTTTCTGAAAGGAATAGTGACAGTGATCCACAGACCACTCCTGAGCTCAAGGAAGCCATTTGACGCACCATTGATGAAATTAGTCCGCAATTATGGCAAAATGTTATTGAAAATTTCGTGAAAAGAGTGAACGTTTGCAAACAGGTACGAAGCGGCCATTTATCGGATATTGTGTTCCACACATAACCTCCATGTTTGTACCTTATATTAAAATAAAAATACTCGCACGTTTCAAATAAATAATCCGTTTTATGAATAAATAGAAATGTCAGGTCGTTTTGAGACCCCCTTTTATAAGGTACCAACATGGAGGTTATGTGTGGAATGCAATATCCGATAAATGACATAAACGGCATGGACTTGGAAGACATATTCTTTCAACAAGATGGCGTAACCTGCCACATCGCGAACGAAACAATGCAGTTATTGCAGACGCAGTTTCATGGTTATGTTATCTCGTGCCGCGGCAATGTGTATTGGCCACCTAGATCGTGCGATTTTACGCCATTGGACTTGTTGGGTTTTTTAAAAGGAATCAGGTGGATGCAGCAGTAATCGTCACCTTAAGCAGATCGCTTGACTTTGCAAATTTATATAGCTCAACCAGGAAAGTGAGTAAAAGTTATTTTAAGTCGTTTTTAATCAGTTTTTTATTACGAAGAAGACGGTCGTTGTGAAATTCCCGTGCCTGGTACAGTTTTCGAGAAAATATTTCGTAAAGGTTATAAGATGTTATTGTACGAGTCATCGTCACGCGGCCATGATAGTTGGTCTGGTAATCGCCATGGGAACGTCCCACTAATCGCCACATGCGTTCCAACTGCTTTGAGGCCTTATATACCTTTGAAAAAAAAATTGTTTTTTTTTTTGCATCGACTTAAATAATGTATAAACATGCAAAAAATGTTACGCAAAAGTTATTTTAAGTGGATTTTTTTAAAGATCCAGGAAAATGTTTTAAAAACTTTAAACGCGTTTTCCATGAAGAAATGATTTCAAAATCGGGCGGACTCGTAGGTCCAACATTTTTTGACCGATTGACTTCAAACTTCAACTATAACTTCTTAGATACATTTTATAGCGATGTACGCACGATTTTTACAATCTATCAACCATTGCGGTTTTTGGAAAAGAACAAAGGCCGTTGTTTCAGTCGAAAATGCGACTTTCTTAAAAATGGGGCCAAATGTACAAAAACAAATGTTTTTTATATTCATTATTACGCACTCGGTCACAAACTTTATGATTTTTATTAAAACATTTGATAAAGAGTTTGAAACATAAATTTCTCTTCCATACAACTTTATTAATTTAAAAAACAAAACTAATTATTGCCTATTACGTCAGAATTATAATTTTTATTTATTTATAGTCATTATAAACAACTATTTTTTCATAAAATAATTTTTAATACTATTTCGATCGAGTGGTGTTCACCTGTGTTCAAGGCGTACCCAGTTATCGACATGGTTATGACCCAGTAATCGACAACATTTATTTATATGTATATCTTTTTACTATCGCGAATATGTGTATGACGATTACTGGTCCGTGGATCCTTCAGACAATGCTAATTACGGACCCAATATTTCTTTTCTGATTTTCTATAAACTAATATTCGATTCGTAAGATACTTTTTTTTTCTAACATTGTCCCAGTTGTCGACAGCCATGGCGATTAATCGGCAGAGTATTTATTCTGCTGAACTCGTAATCGTCATATATGAAAACTCGTTGAAATTAACATAAAACTACAATTTTTTATGCTGAACGCAAAACTAAGATCCTTGTTAATCATTTGAAGGAAAACTTACTTCACGCGAGTCCACAGGCATTCTCAAATCACCCGAGACGTGACATTGTACCCGTTAACCTCCTAATGAAGGATTCGGCCGAAATGACAGCTAGACCTCGTAGCGGAATATATTTAATTTGGTTATTCTTGAATACGTATACTTACGGGTGTGAAAGTGTAATGCAACACAGTAAATACCTCCTGGGAGCTAATATACCATAGATCTGCACGAAGGAATGAGTTTTATCTCAAAATACTTATTTAAGGGGGGATTGTCTTTTTTTTTCGCAAAATTTACCGCTTTTTGGGATTTTTTTTTGTGAAGAAAGTATACAACGGAAAACTTGTGAAACTTGGCATATAGTTTTATTGATCTGTTTACTACATACAAAAAATTTTTAAACAATTTCATCAAAAAATCCGCCTCCCACCCCCCTCGACGCGCGATGGTCCTTTTTTGATGGTGTGCACGATTACAGCCTTCACGTTCATCCTGCAACAAAAACCCAAAAAGCATTTTACTTTAGACACATATAGCTATCGTTCGATGAAGGGGAAAAAAAATTGACGATTTGGTGACGTTTTGAACTTGAAGTATCGATTTTTCGAAAAAAATTGTCGATTTTTTGTTATAAATAAAAAACTATTAAACGTATTGCTTTTTTGCTTCATCAAACGATAAAAGGATGTCAGCTGAGCATTCTGTCCAAATTTGAAGGCAATCGGTTGAATAGTTTTTGAGAAATCGTGCACACCATCAAAAAAGGACCATCGCGCGTCGAGGGGGGTGGGAGGCGGATTTTTTGATGAAATTGTTTAAAAATTTTTTTGTATGTAGTAAACAGATCAATAAAACTATATGCCAAGTTTCACAAGTTTTCCGTTGTATACTTTCTTCACAAAAAAATTCCCAAAAAGCGGTAAATTTTGCAAAAAAAAAGACAATCCCCCCTTAATGCGTAAACGTGACGATCACTAGGACCCTGACGGCCACTGGGTCGTCTACCTTAGTGTATGCCAATGATCCACAGACCACTCCAGAGCTCAAGGAAGCAATTGGACGCGCCGTTAATGAACTTAGTCCTCAATTATGCCAAAATGTTATTGAAAATTTCGTCAAAAGAGTGAACATTTGCAAACAGGTAGGAGGCGGCCATTCATCGGATATTGCGTTCCACACATAACCTCCATGTTTGTACCTTATATTAAAATAAAAATACTCGTACTTTCCAAATAAATAATACGCTTTATTAATAAATTAAAATGTCAGGTCATTTTAAGACACCCCATAGAAGTTGCTCGAAATTTCGTTAGATCGTTAATCAGAGTCATCGTTTCCAACGACAAATTACCAGAAACTCGAAAAATACTATAAAAATATTAGAGTCGAACGGTGGACCGATCAAATTTCGAGTAGAACGAGAGACGGAGCAAACATTAGAAAGGCAGAGGGTACTATGGGAGAGTTTGATCGAGCGACAAGTGTCGGCGGTCCCCATCAAAGGTTCGTCCTATCTCGTTGAGCTCTTGGATATCCTCTCGCGGAGAGGTGTACAAAGAGAGCGAGAGGGAGAGCCGATGGTATCCAGAAGACTCCATCTTCCGTTGCTCGTCGACATCATCTCGAATGACAGTCCCAGGTATACCGTACGTATATCTCCCCGAAGATGCGTCCTGCCCCGTGTCCTCCCGTTGTCGCTCCCATTAGATTACAGTCGGAAGAAAGAAAGGACAGGGAGCGTCTTCAAAATCACCTTTTACCCTATACATACATACACACATATACATACATATATATATACATATACATACATACATACATATATATATATATATAGTCTTCTTTCAACGATGGAGATCACGTTATCCAGAGTTGAGGATGTTCGAGGCTCATCTCCAAGGACCGCAGGGAACAAGAGGCAAGATAAAAAAACGAGGCGGAATAAAAAGACAGAAACTGGAAGCGAGCGACACGAACTCTTGGCTTAATGATGTGTGCCGATAGAAAGAGAAAGAGAGAGAGTCCGTAGGCGCGATCTCTGATCTCCTATCGGCATTTCTTCCTCCCTATTCCACCTGGTACAACGAAGCATCGTCGCAGCATCGATTATAATTACCCATTGACGTTGATCCCCCTCGAAAAAGGGCATTCCCACTGAAAGCCAAACAAACCCGTATCCGATCATTAAAAAAAGGAAGAAACGAAATAGAATGGACAGTGCATTGGACATGGACATCCTCGGCTAAGGAGCTGAGAGAATTTTCCATGACGGGATAGAAAGCAACGATACAAAGTAGCGAGAGTGGGAGGAGGGTGTATTGTAAAGATCGTAAATTATTCGCTGCCATTAGCAGAGCATTTCGCGATGTGATAACGCGCAGGCATATAAGGTACACGCCAATCGCGGGGTCGCTCTCGATCCAAATCCCCCCCCCCCCCCGCTCTCGCTCCCTCTCTTTCTCGTCCGCCTACATCTGTTGGCACCATAATCGTTTATACGGGCATGCCAGCTGATGCCGCCGTATAACCAACTTGTATGCAAATTATATTCATGCAATGGGATCTCGTACGATTACGTTGGACCTGTCTCGCCCTCTCTCTCTCGCTCCCTCGTGACTCTCCGGGCGTAAGAGCAGCGAGCGCCGCTTTACAGCGCCAGCAACACGCGTATGAACCACGGGCCCGGATAGATGGCCGTGTTAACGTGTCGCCTTTTCTCTCTCTCTCTCTCTCTCTCTCTCTCTCTCTCTCTCTCTCTCTCTCTCTCTCTCTCTCTCTCTTGCCATTCACGCGTACACACAGGGTGTCCCGGCTGCCTCCACTACGTACGCGCACCACCCTCCTCAGCTATTCTCATTTTACGTTTTTTAGTTTATCGAGTTCAACGTTAGTTTTGCTGTGACCAGAGTCCATCCTGGATCAAGGTAAATAGGGTGCACGGAGAAAACAGGGGCCTCGAAGTTTAGAATTGATATTATGCTTCTAAAAAAATATCATTAAGTATCAAAAATTATTGAATGGAAGATAAAAATTGTAATTATAGTATAGTAATAATGAAGAAATTTAAATTTTAACCTACGATATGGCACGTAAACTGATACAAATAATACATTTTATTCGGCATATTGTGATTTTTTGTAGTATTCAAAAAATATTTTGCCCACGTGATTGGAACCACGAGTTTGCAGTATTCTACAAAAGGTACGGTATAAAGAGTCACATTTTACTAATAACTTCGTAATATTTTCCGCTATACGCCGAAGATTTATGCTATTGCGTATAGTGAAATCTCTACATACACGAAGATTCATGCTATACGTATAGTAAAATCCATGTGAAAATATAACTCGCGCCTATGGGAAAATAGTTTCAAATGCAATATGCACGCATTATTTTTACTATACGGTGTGAGAATCATTTTTACACTTCTATAACAAGTCTTAGGATTCCGAACTGGCAGTAAACTGCTATACTTTTCAAGCACTGAATATTAGAATTCTGGAACCGGTGCGATGGTCTAGTGGTTAGCGTGCTCACCACTAAACCAGCGAACGGGAGGTCGCGGGTTCGAATCCCAGTCGCGTACATTTCGTCGTGAAATGTTTTTCTTCGGCATTTCGCGGCGAAATAAGACTAGTTCCACGACTGGGGGGCGAACTCGATGACCGGCTGTATTGGTATAGGTTTTCCGCAGTTTCCCTATACCCATGACAGAAATGTCATGATGAATATAATACAGAGGGGAAGTCGGCTGCGGCCGCAAGAGGGGGGAACAGGGGAAAGATGGAGAAGAAAAGGAGTAAACAGTAGAGGAAAGAACGGTCATAATGATGGGAAAGAATAGGTAACAAACGCGACAAGCGTGTACCTAAGGAAAAAACCAATAAAAAAAAAATAAAAAAATATTAGAATTCTGGCAACCAGTGTTAGAATTTGAGGCCGTATTTTTCTCCCTGTAGGTTCTTTTGCCGGCGCCATAATAAAAAGTTACCGTGAAGAATTAAAAAAGTGTAAAAACAAAAGTGAGGGATAAACCCAATACGGAGAAACGACAGGCAGGCCTACTGCGCAATGCGGTGAATTTCCGGCCTATATTTTTTCGCAAAATCTGTGAAGCAAGGACTACAGTGGAAGCGCACGTACTGCGAGAAAAAGTCGCAAGTGGATTGAAATTCTGTGGTTTGCTACAGATTTGTTGCGGTACGTCTCCGCGTGGAAATTTTGCACCCTATGGGCTCATATGAAACTCCGCGCACCACGGAAAGAAATCCGCAAATGGCCGTTCCAACTCGTATCCTTAAGGGGTTAGGCCACAGTAACGGGTATAAAATCATGGGCGAATTTAACAATTTTTTTTAAGGGCCAATGATTCTTATCGAAATTCTCAAATGTTTTATGTTCACTTTGTAGTGACCAAAATTGTTGCCGATAGAAACGAAAATCATCAAATCTTACACGGAAAAAATGAAACAGCAAAAATCATAGTATAAACCGCAAAAAAACAGGGTGCCATATTTCATTTTACAGTAAAACGGAGTAATGTAAATTATGTCCTACAAAAATTACGTATTTTCCTGTACACACTGAGATTTTTACAGTTACACTGGCTTATTTACAGTTCGGTATTATGAACACATCAGTGTTTTCAGTAAAAATATTCAACTGTAAAATTTACATGAGATCACTGATTTTTATACTGTACGCAAACTGCAAGGGTTACAGTGTACAGAGTGATTCATTAAATCGTACAGTAGTTTTACTCTTCTTTCGACAGTTCGTGACGTAATCTGTGCACTCTGAGATTTTTACAGTTACACTGATTTATTAACAGTTTGGTATTGTGAATAAATCAGTGATTTCGGTAAATATATGCAACAGTAAAATTTAAATGAGGTCACTAATTTGTATACTGTACGTAAAGTGCAAGGGTTACAGTGTACACTGTATTGAGTACAGAGTGATTCATTAAATTTCACAGTGTGGCACGGTAGTTTTACTCTTCTTCCGACAGTTCGTGACGTAATCTGTGCACTCTGAGATTTTTACAGTTACACTGGTTTATTTGCAGTTTGATATTGTGAATACATCAGTGATTTCAGTAAAAATATTCAACTGTAAAATTTAAATGCGATCACTGATTTTTATACTGGCACGAGGCCAGGACACAAAGGATTGCCAGTTAGTAGTGCGTGGTTGATGGGACGCGGACATCGAAATTTGTGCGACAGAATTCAAGGAATTATAAAGAAAGAGAGAATTTTTTATTAAAAGTACGTTCTTGTCTAATCAGGACTTGTCTCGCGCGTGGGGTGAGGCACGTGGCCAGGACACAAAGGATTGCCAGTTAGTAGTGCGTGGTCGATAGGGTGCGACCGTTGAAATTTGTGCGGCATAATTCAAGAAATCATAAAAAAGAGAGAATTATTTACAAAAAGGTACGTTCTTGTGTATGTGACTGATTTTTTAATATTTTCTACACATTTTTTTCAAACTTCTTTTATGGATAAACTTTTTTTTCTGTGTCTACATAAACTCTGTCGATATAACTGGCGCATTCATTGTACATAATACAGATTAACCAACTGTCAAATTACACGTTTTGTTAAATTTATATTACAGTGTTGAATTGTCAAAATTGACTTTTGACTACACTGTATTTTGAGCACTGTGTTTCAGTAAATATCGCTGTGCAATCGCTTGAGTCCAATGCCCTTGTATTTTGTACTATTTCTTTTTTTCTGTGTATTTAAAAAAAAACCTTGACAGGTCTCCATGCAGTTGATAGATGTACCCAATACTGCTTGCGCTTATATTTTTTTGTGCACCTTAATAATAAATAAACGCAAATGCGGACTTTGTTTTCGTAGTCCATGGCCGTGCTTCTTCGACGAAGATTGCGATACGAATGGCAAACCTCACAGAAATTCTACCCCAGTGTGCGTACCAAATCTTTTGCGGGATTTTTTCGTTGCGATTTTAATAACGCACCGCAGTGCGTGATAACCCTTAGGTACATCCTTTACATTAACGCTGCGTCTCCCGAAGAAAAAAAAGAGCAAACTGCGCTACTTTGGAAAATATGAGGGGGTAATTTTCCTCGGGAAGTAAACGGCGGGGTGGTGAAATAATGCGTCTTCGTTTGCGCGACGGTGGACGGCCAAGAGTCTTTAAGGCGAGGAGTTCTCATAATTGGACTTACGCTAGGACGCGAGAGGAAGAGAGACAACGAGATCGTCCTTCTTCCCCATCATAATGGATATTAATTACCCATTAACCCTCCCGGCACTTTCCCCTTTTTCGCGAGACCCTTGCGGATCATCCTTCAAGGCGCGGACCGATTCTTCCAAGTGTCATCCTTTCTCGCATTCGTCCCTCCCTGACTTCTCACTTACTACGGAAAGTATACGTCCCGAACACACGCTATTCTATAATTTAAGGGGCTACATCTACCTAGAGGCCCAAAAAATAAAATAATTCCGAATTTCCTTTCTGGTAAACTGTTGGTGAAAAAGAAACGTATTTTTTAACACAAAGGTACATTTATTAAGTCTTTGGATAAATCACCAAAAATAGACGAAAACAACAAACCATGGCTGCCGACAGATGATGAAATTTTTTTTCGCGACGCTTGGCGGTGGACGCTCTACACTTCAAACGGCCCATCCGGATGCTAAAAACCAAACGGGTAACGCAAGTTCACAATAAATACGAGTCGTTGACGATCGTCTATTTTTGAAATCATTTTTTTCAACCACGTGGCGACGAATTGAAGCTCAAGCTTACAAAATCTATTAAAACCGTCGTTATCTTCACGTAACTATTGAAAAATGACGACGGATTTTAGAAAAGTGGGATCGTCAACGACTTTTAAACGTTTCTTATCCTATCTTCCACAAATTTGGGAAGAATCCGTCAAGTGCTTCTCGAGATATCATGTCCACCGACTTTGAGAACAGTGGTTTGAGAAAAACGCGTGCAAAGTTTGAAGTATGGTGCTGCTACCGCTCGCCCGACCGGCTGTTAGAAGCTGTAGTTCATTTAATTTCAGGAATATCTCTATGAAATGCTCAGGGAATATTGCTGAAAGGTGATACTCTGGAATAAAAATATTTTCGGAAAATTCCATTTTTCCACCCACCCAGGTAGATGTAGCCCGTTAAAAAAATATTTTTTTCGCACCTATGGCTAGCTGCCCTCGTGGTATTCCATGAATTAAGAAAGGAAAGAGCGTAGCGAAGAATCGAAAAAAAAAGAAAAAAATATAGAAGCGCGTTTAAAAAGGAGACAAAGTGCTGAATTTATTGGCTTTGTGCGAGAGGTTCCTTCGGGAGTAGGGTATCTTCACGATAAAAGACGTAATCGTCGGAATAGCAAACAATACTCGCTATCTAAACATGTGTGTATTATTTAATAACCATGTATCGCGATCTTTAATTACATATATATATTTACCAGGTGTGTAAGTATGAAACCGGAATTTGCCCATAGGTGGCGCTAAATGTCGATGCAGTTACCGACACATCACGTCAGCGGTGTCTTGTTATTGTATTGATATCCGACAAAGATTTCCAGCTCACAATAACACGAGTTTCGTTCAGTAGCATTAGTTTATTAGAGATAAATATGTCGAGTTTTGTGCCAACAAATTACGATTTGCGGACAGCACTACTTTTCTGTTTTCATCTGAAGAAAACCGCAGCCGAATCGCATCGAATGCTTGTGGAGGCGTTTGGTGAGCATGCTCTCGGTAAAACACAGTGTTTCGAGTGGTTCAAACGGTTCAAAAGTGGCGATTTTGACGTGAGGAACGAAGAACGTGGAAGACCACCGAAAAAGTTTGAAGATGCTGACCTGCAAGCATTGTTGGACGAAGACGACGCTCAAACACAACAACAACTGGCGGATCAGTTAAAGGTGACCCGAGAAGCCATCTCCCTTCGGTTGAAAGCCATGGGAAAGATACAAAAGGTGGGGAAATGGGTTCCACATGAACTCAACGAAAGACAGCAGGAAAACCGCAAAACATGCGAAATGCTGCTCGCCAGGTTCAAAAGAAAGTCATTTCTCCATCGAATTGTGACTGGCGATGAAAAGTGGATATATTTCGAGAATCCTAAGCGCAAAAAGTCATGGGTTACTCCGGATGAACCATCAACATCGACGTCAAGACCAAACCGCTACGGACGAAAGACAATGCTGTATGTTTGGTGGGATCAGAAGGGCGTAATCTGCTACGAGCTGCTGAAACCTGGGGAAACTGTCAATACTCAACGCTACCGACAACAAATGACCGATTTGGATCGAGTTTTGCGTGAAAAACGACCAGAATACCAACAAAGACAACACAAGGTGATTTTGCTGCATGAAAATGCACCAGCACACAAAGCAAAACAGGTCCAGGAAACGATAGAGTCGTTCCGTTGGGAGATTCTTCAGCACGCGCCTTACTCACCGGACCTTGCCCCATCCGATTACTACTTGTTTGCATCGATGGGACACGCACTTGCTGAGCAGCGCTTTACTTCTTACGAAGATGTACGAAAATAGCTCGATGACTGGTTTGCCTCAAAAGAGCAACAGTTCTTTTGGCGCGGAATCCACAAATTGCCAGAAAGATGGGAAAAATGTATAGATAGCGACGGACAATACTTTGAATAAGTTACTTTGTATCATATCATTACAATAAACGTGTTTTTTCTGTACAAAAATTCCGGTTTCATACTTACACATCTGGTATCTGAATACGTGCATATGTTGAAATGATTGTCAGTCTCAAATCCCTTTTCTCCCTTCAGTGAGAAGCAAACTTGTTATTTAGTGCTCTAATGTTCGACAGACTGAAGATTCATTATATCGATGCTCAACTTGTTTACGTTACAAATCTTATCTGTTCTCCTGTATCATGCATTACCAGTCTCTAATAAATATCGCCTAAAAATCATCATCGTAATCCTTCGTGAAACCTGATTAATCCTAGAAACCTCAATAGTATATTATTAAATATTCCATATATAAATATATATGTGTGTATACGTAATATGGCGGTGTAAATAAGTAGTACTAAAATACGAGCCCACATAGAGTAATCTCTCCACCTCTGATCGTGCTCTTTTCAATGCGACTCGGCTCACTTATCACTTTTTTTTCATCGCTCCCCTTTTCTCTCTTTTTCTCTGTATGTGTATATCTCCGTCTTTCTCGCTCTCGCTATCTTCCCTTTTCGGTTTCGCTATTTTCCCTCTCGTTCATGGTGCCTCACTTCCCTCCCTTGGTCCCCTCCCGCTGCCGCGCCTCGTTGTTGCCGGCACTACCGCACCAACGAACCGCTTACACGCCAAATTGTTCCCATTCGAAGACGAACCGCGGTTTCTCCCTGAAAAGACTTCTTTCGCTTTCGCGCTTATAAATCGCCCTCTCGTTTCTTCCCTCGTCGCCTCTCTCATACCTTCGCCTTTCTTCGCTCGGCTATGTCGGACGGTGTCGAATGCAGGGGCGGTAGCGCCCGAAAAAGAGACTGGAGGTTGTTCCTTCGCGGTGTGCGTGTGCGGATTTTTGTGTTTGTGAGCGAGCGGAAGAGGATCGTCACAAAGCGCCATCGCCTCTTCTCTCTCTCTCTCTCTCTCCCCCCCTCTCTCCCCCCTCTCTCTCTCACTCTCTCTCTCTCACTCTCTCGCCATCGAACTCCAATAAAGAGGAAGAAAGCGCGGTGCGGGTGATACCCGCGGTTAAGGGAGTAGACCGTATAGCTGCGTCGACAAGGTGTGCGAGAGAGAGAGAGAGAGAGAGAGAGTGAGAGAGAGAGAGAGAGAGAGAGAGAGAGAGAGAGAGAGAGAGAGAGAGAGAGAGAGAGAGAGAGCGAGAGAGAGAGAGAGAGAGAGAGAGAGAGAGAGAGAGAGAGAGAGAGAGAGAGAGAGAGAGAGAGAGAGAGGGGGGGGGGGATAGAAAAGGTTCACGCGTTCTGTCGCGGCCTCGGAATTCCTAATTCTTCGAAACCGTCGGAGAATTCCCGAAAGGTTCCATTGAGAGAGTGGAGGCGCGGATCGGGCATATCATTAGCGCTCCCGAGTTCTCAGAGATCAGGTATACGTACGTATATATCTGTAGAATAGAACGAGAGGTTTCTCTCGTACACACGTAAAGTATAAGCTATATGTATACATCAGGCTACTCTCTCACGCGATGTGTGAATGGCGCACACTTTAGTCACTCTCATCTTTGCGTCCTTTCTCTTTGTTTTTTAATTCCAGTCCTTCCCCCCTGTCCCTCCGCTCCGTCCCGTTCGCGCGTCTCGTTTTCGCTCTCTCGTTCTTTTCCCTTGTATTATTTTTTTTTTACGCACCGTAAACCTTCTTTCGACTGTACGGCTGGCTACACTGCCGCCATCCGATGAGAGCGAGAGACAATTCGAAACAAGACAAAGAGCAATTTTAATCGTTCCAATAGAGAAAATGAGAAAATTAATTTTTCCTATTAGGATTAGCTTCGTTAGTAATATCGTTGAAAGGCGTAAGGGAAGAAATTGTTGTCTGCATAGACAACGCGTGCACACACGATCACGTATACACGTATACATTCGCATCGTGAGGAGAGAAAAGCGAACGTGGGATGAAAGAGAGAAGGGGGCGGAGGAGGGTGGGGGATTGGGGGTTGGTTTATTGTAGATACGTATTATTCGCGGTCGGTCGGTCTCGTCGGCCGCGAGAGAAGCGCGTTGTACGGGTAAGATAACAGGAAAGGCTGCGGGTAATAGGTGGTAGATCAGCAGGGCCCCTATAGCCCGGAGAACATACGCTTCATTAACGGATCATCTCGTGTTAATATCTACTTTATCCCGAGCTGACCGTATCAGCATTGGGCAGGCGAATATCGCGCGAGTCCCGCCAACCTATATATGCACAACAATTTTAGCCCTCCGACATCGAGCATCCTCCCCCCCCCCCCGCGTACACACGTTTCCCTGCGGACAATATCTAGTTCGCGTACCACGATACGCGTGTATCTCCGCGGTGCATCGCAGTACACCACGGCCAAATCCACTCGCGTTCAACGCGGACCCTCTTCCGTGCTCTTCCGGTCCCCCTCACTCGCCTTCTATACTGATTAACTTTTTCTTTTTTCAACCGCCAAGAAGTCCGTTTTTTCTAAATATCGAAACAAATGAGGTTCGTGGTTGAACAAAAATTAGTCACACAAATATAGAAAAAAAAGTAGGCGTTTCGCGGGAGACATATCGTGACGAGCCCGGGAGCTAGAGGGGGGTACCTGCCCCGGGCTGCAATTTAAAGGGGCGCCAAATTCATGTGTTTGAAATTTTAGTCAAACAAAACTTATTTCACCGAAGCACCTAGCATCCAGGGCACTGTAGTAAAAGTGAGTAAGCGGACTTACCTGTAAACGCGCTTAAGGATGTATGGCAGCTACTGCAGAGTCGTTACAGAACTGATTATGCAATTTGCAAAAATCGCATTTAAAGACTAAATAAAATAATTGTAATATTCATTGAAGCTAAAAAGGAGATTTACCACAGCTCAAAGTAAAACGTGCGGTACAGAAAGAAGAATTTTCAATTTTTAACTGCAAATTTAGTTGTTGATTTGATGTATGTTTTCCCTGACGTTGTCGTGGTTACGACATACGAGCTAAAGAAATACGAAAACGGTCCCATTTAACTCGCAATATCTCGCAAAATATATGGGCACATGTCGATTTTTTATTTTTACCGTATCATGCATATTACAGCGATACCGCACAAAAGTTTTTTTTACAAAAGAGTACTCCGGAAATACCTTTTTTGCCAATGTAAAGGGAATTTTGGACGTACAGTCCTATGTTCCCCGTGTTAAATGACCCAACTTTGAATTCGTTTATCTCAGCGTTCACGTGGGCAAATTTTGTTTTTTTTTAATCTCAAAAAGTTCTCGATATTTTCCTTTACAATATCAGTGAGTTTCAATTCGAACAGTAGTAAATAACTTAGTTGCCATACATCCTTAACTCCCCCAATTTTCAACGGACCGACTTGAAATTTTCAGAGAATATTTTTGAAAGGTTATATCATAAGAATCCGTCGAAAACGAAAAATCGATTTTTTCAAAAATTCCAACTAGGTGTAACCCCTTGAGGGTTCTTATTCTCTCGGTTACACCAAAATTCCACCCAGTATATTTGTTTTGTGAGTTTTTGTCAAATGTCAAATTTTTGCCCCGGCTCGGAAAAATCGTAGTTCTGGGGCTGATCGTGACCGGGAAATATTATGTATAGGAAGAGATGCATGTAGGGTTGCTTTTTAGACGCGTAAGGATACCGTACGTTATGTAAGCGTGCTTTAAAACAGGGAGACAGGGATCGAGAGTTTCAGAGGCTTGAAAGCACATGCATAGTGTTACGAGGATCGTCGTGTGGAACGTAGATACACATATGTACACATACACCTGACTCCACGAGGCTCCGAGCTGCTCTCACTTCCGGACGACTTGTGTAACATCGTAATCGCAATGGTTGAAGCGCCGCGTAAACCCTTTTTTTTTAATTATATAATCAGTGTGAATATGCATATCGATAAACTGCAATTTCCGTACGAACTATCGTTGTCATTAAAGGCTATCCCTATTTTTACGAAGGAGCAATATTATTTGCATTATCTGTACATACAAAAAAACATGTCCTGATTCATCAACGCCGAAGCTAATTACATGAAATTTGGACAGTAGGTTGATTTTGTGACGTAAGCACCCACTAAGAAGGGATGGTTCAAAATTCAACCCTTAAAAGGAGAAAAAGGGTGGCAAAGTTTGTATGAAAATTGTTAAAAAAATCTGGTCCGATTTACTTGAAATTTGGTACTCGTGCTTCTTGATACATTTAATGAAACACGTATTTCACTGTTTTTAGGAATTCAACCCCTAAGGAAACAAAGAGGGTGGCAAAGTTTGTATGTAAAATAAAAAGAATTTGGCCACAAGATTTACTTGAAACTTAGCATTAGAGCTCTGCAACACAATTGATAAAACACGTATTTTAGCGTTTTTCGAAATTCACCCCTTAAACGAAAGGGGGTGGCAAAGTTTGTACGGAAAATTGAAAAAGTCGGGTCAAATTCACTTGAAACTTTGTATTACTGCTCGTAGGCACAATTAATGCTTTTTTTTAAAAGAGTTTTGGGAAATTCAATGCTTAAGGGGGAAAGGCGGTAGCAAAGTTTGTATGGTAAAAGAAATATCTCTTCAGATTTACTTGAAACTTAGTATTAATGCTTTTCAACACAATTCTACGTGTTTCAATGAAACATTACAGGAGCACATTTCATTAAGGAGCATTCAACACAAGTCTACGCGAGCGAAGCCGCGGGCGGAAAGCTACCGTAAAATGGGGTCACTTTGAACAGGTTTTGGAAGTTTTTTGTAGGTAACTTTTTTTTTACATCCTAAATTCCAACTTTTTTGCTCCAATTGAACAATGTGTCGTTTGGCTATCAAATGTATAAGAAAGTCAAGCCCCACCACACCCTCACAATTATATATATATATATATATTTTACAAGTGTCAAGTTAACCTCGAGTGAGGGGTTGCTTTGGAATCATTTTGATACAAAATTGAATGTTTTATGCATTATACGTGGAATTAAATGAAAAACGACGATTATTTAAAATCAAATTGTCATCTTTATTAAGGAGAACACCTTGTGACAGGCCGAAAAAGGTCATTTTTACCGATTTTTTTGTGTACTGGATTATTTATTTGGGATTTGGAAAAAAGGTATGTAATAACATTTTCGTGTAACTTATTTCGTGTAATTTTGTAATCTGAACTTATTTCGTGTAATCTTTTATTTAAAAAAAATTACACGTAAAAAACAAGGTTTTCTCAAAACCATGTTTTTGAAATCGGCACGCAGCAAAACACGAGAAATTTTCGTCCAATCGATTTGAAACTATAACTGTAGCTTCTTAGATTCATTTAACAGTCAAGCACCAGCGCTTTTTTCGATTAATTTAAAATTGTAAAAAATATATCACTTTTCATATGAAAATTATGGTCGAAAAAACGAACTTTTCTTTTCAAAATCGTCTCTATTTTTTTCAATTATTTTTCCATTTCCTCTCGTACTTGACTACTAAAACTAATATAATTCACGAAAAATGTCACTCTTAGTTCCAGGATTAAATTTACGACAGTCCTACTGCGTGCCGCGAAGAGGGTTGGCTGAAAACCAGTAGTGCTACAGCGACTCGTTCGCCGCCGTTTTGTATTATTTTGACAAATACATTTTTTCACCTACTCGACTATATACCTATTGGTTTTTTCCTTAGGTACACGCTTTTCGCGTTTGTTACCTATTCTCTCCCATCATCATGACCATTCTTTCCTCTACTGTTTACTCCTTTTTTTTCTCTCCATCTTTCTCCCTGTTCCCCCCTCTTGCGGCCGCAGCCGACTTCCCCCTCTGTATTATATTCATCATGACATTTCTGTCATGGGTATAGGGAAACTGCGGAAAACCTATACCAATACAGCCGGTCATCGAGTTCGCCCCCCCAGTCGTGGAACTAGTCTTATTTCGCCGCGAAATGCCGAAGAAAAACATTTCACGACGAAATGTACGCGACTGGGATTCGAACCCGGGACCTCCCGGTATGCTGGTTTAGTGGCGAGCACGCTAACCACTAGACCACCGCACCGGTTGACTATATACCTAATAAAACCCAAAAGTTCTTGTGGCGGAATATTTTGTTCCTTTCTTACAAAAAAATTCCAAAGAATACGGTCGAAAATGGGCATTCCAATTGACCTCCAATTGGTGTTCAATTGGAGAAAAAAGCGCTCAATGTCAATTTAACCCCGTTTTACGATACTTTCGTACAACCGTTGCATTACGTTTGATCTTTGGCGCGTTATATTATGAGAATCGGCCGCTTCCCTCCGCTCGTACCGATCTCCCATTATGTACCTCGCCTATATACACCTAATGGGCAATGTTACGGTCGATCGATACACAGGCCGGTGTTACAGCCGTAGCCGGGCAAAGCGTTGTTGTATCAGGGCTAAGAGGTCTGGTAGTCCGTATACACCAGTGGCGAGAAGAGTGTTAAGGGGCTGCGGTATTAAGAGTGATGATCGAGAAAAAGGTCGACGAAGGGGACGGCGGGGTTGGGAGAGGAGGATGCGAGGAAGATGGGAGCAAAGGCGTGAAGGCTAGCTAACCGATAAGGTTGTTCCATCCGGGGGGGTGGCAATGTCCGTCGGATCATGGCGCGGAGAACGAAACATTCTTCGGTCCAGAGTTTGTGATGATAAGGGCGTACATTGTGCACGCTGTGAAGTTCTCGGGTGTCCCTTTGTTGCTTGGGGGTGATTCTTGGTGGCGGAAAGGGTGGGGAAGGGCGCGCGGGATGCGCCTTTCGTCAGCGATGGACGTCCTTACAGGGGTGATTCGTGGAAGTGGCGAATGGAGGAAAAGGGACGAGAGGGTTGGCTAGCTGACTGCCTGGCTCGTGCTACACGCTTTTCTACTTAGTCTCCCCCGCCAAACCTCTCTCTCTCTCTCTCGTCTTCTTCCTCTCGCACCCCGAGGGGCTTCTGGCCCCGAGACCCACCCTAATTGCGTCCGAGAGACTGGACAAAGCGCGACCCGTCTCTATACATGTGTATGTGCGAACCAGCGTTCCCGCGCGCACCGCGAGGACCTTACGTAGAGGGATGTCCGGCCCCGGCGGCGTTCGGTTCCGGTCTCCTTCCACCCTTCGCGCATACACACCTATATATATATATATATATATATATATATATATATATATATATATATATATGTACTCAGGCATTTTCTCCCTGTGCCTTACCAGGATACACCTTACGCGGGTACCTTCGAACTACGAGGGTAAAACTCTCACCACCCCGTGCTGCCCTTCCCCATTCGCTTTCGTCCCTCCACACGGAATGGCCAACTCTTGTCCTCGTCTCTTCTCTCGGACCACGGCAGTTTGCACCCCCGTCAAGGCATCTTGCCCTCCGGCCCTCTCGACACGCTGTACTACAAAGTTTCCTACAGGACTGAATAAACTTGGTAGCGCGCCGCGGCGGACCTTCCAACTTTTCTTCCACGGAATCAAATGAAAAAGGAACGATAGGACGGCAGGGGGAGAGGATACAAATGCACGGGTGTGTGTACTAGGTGAGAGCGGACGAAAAAAAACCTAAGCTCTTCGTGTATCGTCGAGCGGGTCTTACTCCGGTTCTCCTATAGCTGGAAACAGCTCTTCCCGGTGGCTTCGTATCGA
This sequence comes from Ophion slaviceki, assembly GCA_944452715.1. NCBI lineage: Eukaryota > Metazoa > Arthropoda > Insecta > Hymenoptera > Ichneumonidae > Ophion > Ophion slaviceki. The sequence goes on along the minus strand of OX101793.1, from coordinate 26,281,995 downwards.
TCGTGAAGATGAGACGATGGAACCTCGCGTTACGAATAATTCCACGAGCTTCGGGGAAAGAGCTGAAGCTACGATACAACTTCTTCGCCTTGTGGAGAATCCGAGAATGAGCGGTGGAAAAGACTTGTACGGAGTCGACAAGACGTCAAATCAGAATTTAACAATTCCGATTCGTATTCATCAATCGGATGGAATTAGACTGAGAAACGAAAATCATTGATCCGATATCAGTGGTGTTATTGAATGAAATTGCCTTGATTTGATTGTAAAATTATTGGGGTAAATAATCGGATTTATTAGTCCAAACAAAACGCTATTGACTTTAATGACATGGTAAAATTAAAAGTTTTTTTTTTATTAAAAAAATATATTGCTGGCCGAGAACAATATATTATTGAAGTTATGCAAAGAATTATCGCTAACAAATTATATAGTTTTGGGGGGGATGTTCTGCAACGAACAACAGAGCGTTTCAATTCATAACATGAATATTGTTGATTCGAGTACACAAGAAAAATTGAATTTCGCTCGTTTGATACAGATAAAATTTCGGTAAATACTTACAAGAGGGGCTTCAGCTCTAATCGGCTCAAAATTTTTTTTTTCACGTGTTCGGGGCTATTCTGCAGTATGAAAATATGTTTTTTATGATGGGGGCGGGGTATTTTATTAAGAAAAAAAATACCTAAACAAACCCGTTTTCTCCATACCTTTAAAAAAGTAAAAAAAAGCGTTTGGGGGTTGAAATAAGGGTTGAAATTGTCTTCCCCGGACTTAAATATTATAAACAAAGTGCTCTGAAATACATCGAATTGGTACAAAATTTCTAAACCCCTTTTCTAGCTGAAGCCCCACTTGTAAATATTTACCAAAATTTCTATTGAGTAACTATGTTGTTTAATTTTTTTCACCATATCCGATATTGATTTCCAAGTACATTATTCGTTGAAATATTAACATTTTATTTTGATTGTAAAATATTAAGGAGGTACACCAGCTTCATACAATGTTGCCATGCTAAACCATGGTAAAATTTCAAAATGGTGATAGATCAATAAAATTTAGTGAATATATTCTTTAGTATTATATATGTCAATACAATTTTTTTCAGATTTTTTCATTGTGCCGTTATCGAGTAATTGAACATTGAAGTTCACGTGTATAAGCATAGCGTTTTTATAGATATAGGTATATATTCCGGGTATAAGAATAAACGCTTGTGAATTATTTGTAAGAAAACGGCACAACCAAAAAATCTGAAAAAATTTGTATCTACATGAATAATTCTAAAGAATATATTCACCAAATTTTATTGATCTATCACCATTTTGCTGAAGCTGGTGTACCTCCTTAAGCAAATGTCTGAATTGGTTAAAAAATTATGCGAAAATAAAATTTGTTTCTTGCGCATTTGGTTGAAAAAATTCAACCAAATCATGGCCAAGCGCGACCGAAATTATAGGTGTGAGGAATCCCGTAGTTCTCGGAGTAACCGTTAGAAGCCGCACGCGCGCTCGTTTCTCGTAAGCGTAGCGCAAACCGAAAATCTACTTAAGGGGTTACCCCCACTTGCGATTTTGAAAAAATCGATTTTTTTTATTGCATTTTTTTGAAGTGCAATTTGAAGTGCAGTTTTTTTTGATGCCCGGAATAGATGACTCTATGTAAGTTTACAAAAAAAAATTTTTTTCTTCGTGTAAACTGAAATTGAAACTTTAAACGCGTTTTTCTCAAAATCGCATTTCTGAAGTCGGTGACCAAGATTACTCGAACACTAATGAATCGATCTTCTTGAAATTTTGCAGGCTTATTCAATACATAAAAATGTAGTCTTTAATCGTTCGATTTCTTTTTCGAAAAAAAATGGCCGTTTTATAGCCAAAAACGGCCGTTTTTTTTCGTTAAAATCGAACCATTAACTTTGACTGTCCGCCATTTTGTGAAAAATGAATATTTTTAAAAATCCTTCGATTAAAGACTAGTTTATACTTATATTTGACTAAATCCATCCGCATTTTTTTTCCAGATGATCCACTTCGCCGCAATGTTGGTCACCGCAAACCGTGTATATAAAAACATTATTTCATTGACGGCCATTTGCCAATAAACAATGTAATATTTTTCAATAAAAAAATTACTGAAAGTTCTTCAAGATGTGTTCTTTAAGATGATATATTGATCGATTAAAAAAGTTTTGTAGTTTTCTTTAAAAAAATTCATGAAAAAGGCCTTTTTTTGCGCTACAAGTGGGGGTAACGCCTTAAACGCCGGAGAAACTCTATAGAGTATCACTTCTTGGCCTGCGGCTAAGATCAAAGTGTAGTATCTGTTCTTATCAGTTGAATATCTGATATTCCCTCCAAGGATATTCCATTGGATATCTGATATTCTCTCCACTATTATCGTTGATGGTCATTCTAATGTTCACGTTTTATTTGAGATTAAAAAAAATTGAAAAACTTTCAATTTTTTTAACAAAACGAATTCGATCAAACACTTTATTGTGACAATTCTATCCTATTCCAAAGAACTGCATGCGATTTTTCAAATACTTTCAGCAATTCTCGTGAGTGTACATTGATTTGAACCAACAATCAAGAAATGCTTGCAAGTGCACATAGAATCATATTAAAAACATGACTTCTCGAATTCACAGATATATTCTTTTGATTGCAATGAACATTTATTTCATTGAATATTATATTTTTTCTACCAGAGACTAAATGTGTTGCTACAGATAACACCTGTACTTTGTGGCAAAAAATACCATTATTTCGGATCCATATTGTCGATATTTCAATCATGATATACACTTGTCTCTATCTCATACTAGTTGCATGATATTGCACTTTTGATATTGTCCGGAGTAAGAAAATGTTACGTTTAATGGCATATTCGTTTTGATGTAGTAAAGAAATAATCCATTCTATTGATAACATTTATGTACGAAAAAAAATATTGTTGCAGCAATCGCTTAATTATTTCATCCATACATTTTCAATAGATTATCATTTTATTTTAAGGGGAGATATACACCTAGGAGCCGGAAAAACGGTCATTTTTGTGAATTTTTTCAAGGAAAACTATTTGAAATTTCGGATTGGGCTTTTAATTATCTAAAAGTTTATACATTCAAAAATATGTTTAATTTTCTTTATTTAAAAATAAAGAATTAGATAAAAATAAATCCGGACAATATCAAAAATATACAAGGATATTGTATGATCCTTGGGGCGTCGTAAAAAAATCTGCGCATACGGTACCCACTGGTGTTTCTTCAAAAATCATCTGAAAAAAAAAAACCAAAAAGATTATTAAATTAGATACTATAATCTAGTACTCGTCATAGCCGATTTTGAAAATATCGATTTATGAAAAATGGCGGACGTTTGAACATAAATAGTGATTTTTGGGCCAAAAATTAGTTATTATTTTGCCTATAAAACAAAAACTAAGTAACGGAAAAAAAATCCTATGACAAGTACTGGATAATGGTGTATAGAATAACCACAAAAAACCTCAAGGCAATCGGTTCATTGGTTTTCGAGAAATTTCGGGTACCGATTTGAAAAACGTGGTTTTGAGAAAAACGCGTTTGAAAATTTGGGAATGAATAAATCGTGAAATTTGTCAACTTACATGGAATCATCGATACCAGGCCCATAGTGTAAGTCTTCTACGGTCGACGGAATGTTCATAGCTTCTAAATCCTCGATCTCGACCATCTAGGTGTACATCTCTCCTTAAGGCGTTACCCCCACTTGTAGCACAAAAAAGGCCTTTTTCATGAGTGTTTTTAAAGAAAACTACAAAACTTTTTTAATCGATCAATATACCATCTTAAAGAACACATCTTGAAGAACTTTCAGTAATTTTTTTATTGAAAAATATTACATTGTTTAGTGGCAAATGGCCGTCAATGAAATAATGTTTTTATATACACGGTTTGCGGTGACCAACATTGCGGCGAAGTGGATCATCTGAAAAAAAAATGCGGATGGATTTAGTCAAATATAAGTATAAACTAGTCTTTAATCGAAGGATTTTAAAAAATATTCATTTTTCACAAAATGGCGGACAGTCAAAGTTAATGGTTTGATTTCAACGAAAAAAAACGACCGTTTTTTGGCTATAAAACGGGCATTTTTTCGAAAAAAAAATCGAACGATTAAAGACTACATTTTTATGTATTAAATAAGCCTGCAAAATTTCAAGAAGATCGGTTCATTAGTGTTCGAGTAATCTTGGTCACCGACTTCAGAAATGCCATTTTGAGAAAAACGCGTTTAAAGTTTCAATTTCAGTTTACACGAAGAAAATATTTTTTTTTGTAAACTTACATAGATTCATCTATTCCGGGCCCATACAGAAGTATGGGCCCGGACACTTGTACTTAAAAAAAATGCAATAAAAAAAATCGATTTTTTCAAAATCGCAAGTGGGGGTAACCCCTTAAGGATAATGGAGATATGGGGAGAACAGTAGAGGTTTTCAAATAAAATAATACGTTATTAAAATCAATTACATTTTCCAATATTTTATAGTATTGTAACAATGTCATATATCGGTGGCACTTCGTGATCAGTCATGTATTTGGGTCAACCAATGTATTATTTTTATTCAATTGGTTTTTTTTTTCTCATTGGAGCAATGGCTGGTGCCGCTTTGCGTTCTTCGGGAAGCATTCTTAGACGAGTCGTGACGTTCCTTTTGAATTTTTCCCCGGTGACCATGGTTACACCGTGACGTACACTTTTCCGTGTTAGCTTGGCGTGATTTGGGGCTGATGACGCTGGTTGGCCGAGCGAGCGGCAGGGGGCTGGGGGTGCTGTGCACTCGGGCCAGCTTTTCGTACAGCAATCGTGTTTCAATATGAGATCGTTTCACGCGGTGAGAAGAGTGGAAGGAGAATTAAAAGAATTCCTGTTTGCCTGTGTGGCGGTTACCGAAGCGCGATTCGCAGCCGAGAGAACTCTCTCTCTCTCTTGAATGTATACGTTCACATAAATAGATATATGTGTGTTCGTTTCTCGCCCGATGTAGGGGAAATGTACACACGGGAGGCGAGGGCGGAGTCCGAGGTGCGGCCACCGAGAATTCGCTCCTCCTCTCCGGTGCTCGTAAAGCTCACTTTGGAAAGCTGTGTTCGATTGCAAGGTTGCCACCGTCCTCCCCTCCTCTTGTCCCCGCTCCGACGCGCACGCCAACCTTCTTCGCGTTCTCGTCCTCGTCGTACCTTTCCTCTGGTTCTCGTCCTCACCGCTCTCCGGTGGCTCATTTTTTCGACTATGCGCGACACGTGCGACCACCTTTGCAACCAGCACACCGAAAAAAAATCATTGATCCAATATCATTGGTGTCATTCAATGAAATTGATTCATTTGTAAAATTGTTGGTGTAAATAATCGGATTTATTGGTCCAAACGAAACGCTATTGACTTTAATAACATGATAACATTGAAAGTTTTTTTTTTCATTCAAAAGATGTATTGCAAGCCGAGAACAGTATATTATTGAAACGATCTAAAAAATTATCGCGAACAAATTATATAGTTTTGAATGCATTTTCTGCAACGAACAAAAAAAGCGTTTCAATTCATAACATGAATATTGTTGATTCGAGTACACAAGAAAAATTGAATTATGCTCGTTTGATTCAGATAAAATTTCTATTGAGTAGATATGTTATTTTAGTTTTTTCACCATATCCGATATTGATTTTCAAGTACATTATTCGTTAAAATATTAATATTGCATTTTGATTGAAAAATATTAAGCAAATGTCTGAAGTGGTTAAAAAATTATGCGAAAATAAAATTTGTTTCTCGCGCATTTGATTGAAAAAATTCAACCAAATCATGGCCGAGCGCCACCGAAATTATAGGTGTGAGGAATCCTGTAGTTCTCGGAGTAACCGCTAGAAGCCGCACGCGCGCTCGTTTCTCGTAAGCGTAGCGCGAACGGAAAGTCTACCCCCACTTGCGATTTTGAAAAAATCGATTTTTTTTATTGCATTTTTTTGAAGTGCAATCTGAAGTGCAGTTTTTTTTGATGCCCGGAATAGATGACTCTATGTAAGTTTACAAAAAAAAATATTTTCTGCGATACCTTCCAGAAATTTTGAGAAAATGGACATTTTTTTATATTAAAAATTACACGACTTGAAAATAATCGGCATGGTCTTACATACAAGGGTTGAAAATGCACTGTAGTATTTTTTTTTTCAATTTTTTAACTATTTATCACTCTCCAAAGTTGGGTTGATTACACCCCCATTACTATTACGTCACAATCTGGAGGTGTAACTGACAAGGGTTAAGGGGTTACCCCCACTTGCGATTTTGAAAAAATCGATTTTTTTATTGCATTTTTTTGAAGTGCAATCTGAAGTGCAGTTTTTTTTGATGCCCGGAATAGATGACTCTATGTAAGTTTACAAAAAAAAAATATTTTCTTCGTGTAAACTGAAATTGAAACTTTAAACGCGTTTTTCTCAAAATGGCATTTCTGAAGTCGGTGACCAAGATTACTCGAACACTAATGAACCGATCTTCTTGAAATTTTGCAGGCTTATTTAATACATAAAAATGTAGTCTTTAATCGTTCGATTTTTTTTTTTCAAAAAAAAAATGGCCGTTTTATAGCCAAAAAACGGCCGTTTTTTTCGTTAAAATCGAACCATTAACTTTGACTGTCCGCCATTTTGTGAAAAATTAATATTTTTTAAAATCCTTCGATTAAAGACTAGTTTAGACTTATATTTGACTAAATCCATCCGCATGTTTTTTTTTCAGATGATCCACTTCGCCGCAATGTTGGTCACCGCAAACCGTGTATATAAAAACATTATTTCATTGACGGCCATTTGCCACTAAACAATGTAATATTTTTCAATAAAAAAATTACTGAAAGTTCTTCAAGATGTGTTCTTTAAGATGGTATATTGATCGATTAAAAAAGTTATGTAGTTTTCTTTTAAAAAATTCATGAAAAAGGCCTTTTTTTTGCGCTACAAGTGGGGGTAACGCCTTAAACGCAAGAGTAACTCCAAAGAGTATCGCTTCTTGGCCTGTGGCTAAGATCAAAGTGTAGTATCTGTTCTTATCAGTTGAATATCTGATATTCTCTCCATGGATATTCCATTGGATATCTGATATTTTCTCCACTATTATCGCGGATGATCAGTCTGATGCTCACTTTTTATTTAACATTTAAAACAAATTGAAAAACTTACGTCTCATGGCATATTCGTTTCGATGTAGTAAAGAAATAATTCATTCTATTGATTGTATTTTTGTACGAAATAAAAAATGTTGTAGCAACCCCTTAATTATTTCAACCATACATCTACGGATTGTATATAGAATGATTTCAATAGAATACAATTTTATTTGAAGAATAATGTAGATTTTCAGAGAACAGAAGAGATTTTTAAATAAAACAATATGTTATTTGAATCAATCACATTTTCTAATATTTTATAGTGTTGTAACAATCTCATATGTCGGTAGCACTCCTTGATCAGACATTTATTTGAATCAACCGATACATTTTTTTGATTCAATTGGTTTTTTTCTCAGTGTATCTTTGTGTTGGTGGAACACTCCGCGGAACCATCTCGCGAGTCAACTACTCCGAAATGTTTCGCTTCATTATATGAAAATCCAGATTTTTCGAGATAGCGGCACCAAATCGCCGTTTCGCAGAATCGGCCGTCTGGAATTTCGAGAATGCATGCTTTCTCGGCTTTTTCGAATTCGATCTTTGGACCTGGGGACTTGTATCTGGAATAGTTTGGCGCGGCATCGGTCTATACAGCTGTCCATTGGATTTTTACCCATCCGGATTTCGCCAATTTTCCTGAGCCTACACTTTTCTGCTCCCCTTTTGGAGGGCGATTTTCCAGTGGCTTTTTCGGGCAGAAGGAAATGAGACTTTGCGACGGGCCCAACGGTCCAACTCCAAGTCCATAAAAATCCTTTTCAACTTAGGTGACTAAAAAAAACCGCTGCTGTGGGTGTTTGAAATTTTAGGATTTTGGCGATTCTGGGAAAGTGGCTAAAAGAATCGACATTTTTTTCCCTCTTCTACTGCATTTCAAGGATCTATTTGATGGAAATTCTTCGCTGATTGCGAATGCCATCGAGGTTTTGTCGAAGGCTCAAAATTTACGCCAGCTCAACGCGAAGAACGTGTGTTTTCACAAATTTTTCACGATTTTTTAATGAAAATTAAAGGTTTCGGGTAAAATGAATGGCGAATTCGTGATCAGGGACTAAAAATGCAGCGATCAAGACTTGGGAAAACGATATTCAAAATTCAATTTTTTTCCCCATCGGTCGATTTTTAAAAATTCAACCACCGCTTATTTATTTTCTGTTTCGATTTCAAACTCCACTCTGCGCTCATTCGTTTCGTTCTCGTTTTCTCTTCGGAATACCGTTTGGTTCATCCAGCTCTGATAGTTTTTCGATTTTTGGCAGAATTTCAAAGACCGACCATCGATTTTAGTGAATTTTTCCATACAATGCTGCCGCCGCGGTCATTTTTGCAAAAGGCCTTTGCGAGAAAATTAATCGACGTATCAGGATAAATTTAACGGCATTCTTTAAGCCTATCAAAATCCTTCTCAAAACCTCCCGATAAATGTATACTACTCAAATAGAATAGACACTACGGCCGTTTGAAATTTTCGATTACAGCGATTTCGGAAAAGTGGCCAAAAGGGTCGATTTTTTCTTTTCGACCCTTAAACGAGTGTCGATTTTTAAGATAAACTTAAACGAGATCGAGTTTTAAGTGTCTTTCCTATTGTCTAGTGTCCTAGTGTCTATTCCTATTAACGATTTTAAACAAAAATGCAGGCTGTTGGGGAAAATGAATGGTCAATTCGTGTTCGGGAGTTGATAATACATCGAAACGGACTTAGTAAGAACATTTGTGTTCTGTTTCGATTTGGAACTCCACTCTATGCTCATTTTTCGATTTTTGGCAGAATTTCAAAGTCGGACCGACGATTTTTGCCAATTTTTCCGCAAATTTTTTTTTGCCATATTCCCAATTGCACTTTCCAAGTAAACTAATTGAGATATCGGGATGAGCCCTATGCAATTTTCTAACTCTGTCAAAATGCTTCTCGGAAATGGGGTTACCAATCTCAAATGGTTAATAAGCGGCCGAGGAATGGCCCATCGAAAAAAAAACTGCGTTTTTACCGTATTCACGAAACCAGACGGATCGTGAACAACAAAGAACATGCAATTTTTCTATTTCCGAAGGCCCTATCTGACGTAACATAAATCGCTGAAAAAACGCTTTAAAAAATCTCCGCCCGCTGAAAATTGATTTTCCACAAAAATATTTTCGAAAAAGCTCATTTTTTGGAAACCGCGATATTTTGTTTGAACACGATTCTCGGTTTTTCGCATCTTGGTCGTTTGTGTGTCTGTCACTTCGTATACGTGGGTTATTTCTCTATGTTCGAAAGCAAAAGTTCTTACGGCCTCGGGGTGTAGCCGAGCGTATCAAGATCGATAAAAGGGCAGGGGGTAGCGTTGGTCGTGTGCTGCTCTTGGAGGTAGCGGCGGTCGTACACTTCAGGGCAATAGTAAGGAAAGAAAAAAAGAAGACGAAGACTCAGCGAGGGACGAAACACAGGGAGAAAGTCAGAGAGAGAGGAGAGAGAGAGAGAGAGAGAGAGAGAGAGAGAGAGAGAGAGAGAGAGAGAGGGGGGGGGGTTCGTCGCGGAAGACAGTTTGCGATTTGACCGAGAGCGAGGAAGTAAATATAGGGGAGACCGGGGCAAAATGGTATAGCGGGGCATAATGGGACCGGGGCAAAATGGGACCGGGGCAAAACGGGTTTGGGGCAAAATGGAATAGTGAAAATCAACACTGCTGGAAAATACGTCATTGGGGCAAAACGGGACTGGGGCAAAATGGGCCGGAGGAAATCAGGCTCCTCAGAAAGAGGCGGTTGGGGCAAAACGGGATCGGGGCAAAATGGGACAGTGGAATAATTCGATGCAGAGGCGAAAGAAATGCAGGGGTAAAAAACGAGGGGTAATAAAAGAGTGAAAACAGGTTTTATTGAATATTACACGATATTTGGGTCATACTCTACTTACGATACTATAATTTAACGGTGGCAATGTTTAATTTTTATTGCTTGTTTAACTAAGCTAATTTTTATCGGCTCAATTGTCGCAAACGGACTCGATTAAGTTATCGTCAGCATGGGCACATGAATAGTGGGCCCATTTGTTATTAAAGTTTGTTAAACAATTATTTTTGATTCTGCGGTCAGAACTGTACCAAACTTGACGTAAATTGTTATTTGAGCCTTTTTATTCGATTGGTACAATTTCTTTGTCGTTATTAGTTATTTAAATAATCAAGTAATTTTTATAATCTGACGCGTGCAATTTATGGTTTTTTTTTTGTTTTTATCTTTCTTTGTTTTTTTTTTTTTAATTTATTTTCTGCCAACTGCACGTTACTGATACTGATTTTCAAGCCATTGATGAAAATCTAACTCTTGTCAATTTTTACGTAAATTGTTTTATGAAACTAGGACCGCCGGTCCCCATAAAATCGACGGATATGTGTCGACAAATATATCGGTCAGTCCGTATTATCTGCGTATATGTGGACTGAAACGAACCGCAAGCACCATTTAGATTAGATTATGTTTCAACAGCTCTTTCATAGAGCCGAAGCATGAATTTTCCTGTCATCCCATTTTGCCCCAAATTCAGCGGGCTGCGACACTTCATTTTTGTGTGTCCCATTTTGCCCCTATCCCATTTTGCCCCAAATCAAGCACCAAGAAACTTCATTTTTTTGCTATCCCATTATGCCCCGATCCCATTATGCCCCAGTGCCGTTTTGCCCCGGTACCGTTTTGCCCCGCTATACCATTTTGCCCCGGTCTCCCCTATATGTTCCAAGCGTAGTAGCGAGAATATGTTCCTTCAGGGTGGTTTACAGGAAACGAGCGAACAAAGTTCGTAACAGGAGAGGCTGTACGTGGATGTTGGGTAAAACGACGGGCGTGTCTCCTACAACCGTCAACAATGCCAAACACACCCACACACATGCACATTCATATACATGTAAATAAATAAATATATTTATACATCCATGTATACGAATGCGCGTAAAAAACGGCCTGATGAAATGTCCATTAAACTCGTATTAACTTTGTGAAATGAGGAAATTCAATTACGTGCTTTTATTAATACAAAATGATTAATTGAACGAGAATGGGGATGAACGAGAACCCGAGAGATACTCAGGGAGAGAGAGAGAGGGAGCGACGGGGTTGAAGAACACAGGGGATGAAAAGAAAAGAAAGAAAAGCGAGAGAATTTTAGCCGAAGGGATCGTTCGAAAGATCGCGTGTATTATATACGCCAAGTTGTTCGACGATAATCTCTCTCTCTCCCTCTTCATCGCCGCGTTGCGAGACTGCGACTCGATAAGGGGTTGAGAAAAAGAGAAGAAAAAGTTTTCGCGAAAAGGGTTGGCTCTCGGGGAGCCATGGAAAGATATAAGGGCGGAAGAGTATAAGGCGACAGATGTTAGTGGCGTATATAATATTAAATATCGCGGAAAGGTCCTGCGGCAGCTCGAAGCTGCTGGCTATGGCGCGCGCGGGCGCCCGCCTCTATATCTGATGCCCCGTTTCCTTCAATTTATTTTGCACTCTCCTTGGTTTCCGCGATGGCGAGAGGGCGAGCGCAGGTTGCAGATATGGCCTTACATGCGTGTATATACCGAGGGCTGCTATACAGTCGAGAAACATACTGCAGTCGTCCACAGACATATATATATGTATATGTTTAAGGCACAAAGGATCTCACCCCCGATCGAAAACACCTGCTCGTCCTCTCCTAGACAGGTATTAAGCCACTTGTACATTATATATATATTCGATGTGCAGATCGAATCGTCGTTTTGCATCGTCCAAACTTTCCATCGTTGACGATGAATCGATACGAGTCAGGGTCCAAACAATAGTCTTCGTGTTATTAGGACGTTGAATAAGTTCTCATTGTTTTCCAACAGATGGCGTTACCAGAACTGCGTGCGTGTAGTTTAAGATGGTAACGCATTTATAAAAAAAGTACTATAACCCAGGTAGAAATTGACAATGAAAAAAGGGCTCGCCAAGCTCTGAAACAAGGCTCACATTTTTTAATTCAGGCTGAGCACCAGCCTGATTTCAGGCCTAGCTGAACCTCTGAATGATAACGCGGTTTCAGGCTCTTGCACACAGGCTTGACCAAAGGCTGGTAGAAAAGCCTGTACTAAGCCTGAAACGACGAAACAACAAGGCTCAAAACGAGCCTTAATGAAGCCTTCACGAGCATTTATGACCAGGCTTTTCCCAAACTCTTCCCGAGGCTATATGAGGCCTGTTTTTAGTTTTCTATATTCTACATTGGGGTAAATTTAATAAATCTGTAAATAATTCATTTGATTTATTATATATATTTATTATTTGTTATATTATTTGTTACAAAATATATATAAAAAATATTTTTAAAAACAATACTTTATTTTATTGCGTACTTTTATTTTCGTATACACTTTTTTGTGTACCTCATAAATATCGATAAGAGAATATGTTTAAATGTTCTGAGCTGCCTCCTTCGCTTTCGTTTTTCGTGCCTTCGCACCCGACAAATTTATTGCTAATTCTTTTTTTCATAAAAGTACAGAAAAAATATTATTTTAAACTTATTTTATTTTATCACAACCTGAAACAAGCCTGCATCCAGCCTTGATTTTTCAGCCTCAAAATTCACCGGCTGAATAAAGCTTGAAATAACCCTGAGTTTAGGCTAAGCAGCCAGTCTTGGTTCCAAGCTGCTCCAAACGATGCAATGAAACCTGGGCCAGGTCTGTCTCACTCAGGCTCGGTGAAACAAGGCTCGCACAAGCTTGTTTCCATTGTCTGCCTTTTAATTTCCTCCCTGGGAAGCTGTAATGCAGTGTATGTCATTTCGTCGAAGTGTAAGTAACTTTTTTTTTCATAGTGTTAAACATGTCAAGTTTCGTGCCAAAAAATGAGTATTTGCGGGGCATTTCACTGCAGTCATCAAATCGAAAAAAAAACTGCAGCTGATGTGCCCAGAATTCTTGTTGAGACTTACGGCGACCGTGCTCTGTGGGAAGCAACTTGCAGACATTGGTTTAGACGCTTCAAAAATAATGATTTTGATGTGTTGAATTGGAGGCGTTGCTTTATGGAGACTCATGTCAGACGCTAGCTGAACTTGCAGAATCATTAGGAGTTGATCGAACAACAGTTTCGAAACGCTTGAAAGCATTAGGAATGATGTTTAGCGTTGATCATGCTTTTAGAACTGTATATACTTGAGGTAGGCTGGGTATCGGGGTCTGACAAGGAACATCACTCAAGTTTGCGCCTCCGATTTTGTTGAAACTCATATATGTGACAAAGCATTGAAAACTGTGAGATACGTATTTTTTTATCTGCGGGACAACGGTTTTAAGGGGGGAAACGACCCCTTGAAGAAACGCGTGTCACCCCTAATTTTTTTTTCTTCAATTCTATAGTGGATTTTTCATGCCTTTCCATCAAAAGAATTTTGATTTTTGTTTCATTCGGATCGGTGGACTGCTTGTGGGTGAAACTGCAAAACCACCCCTTGACACGCCTTTCTTTGAGGGGTGGTTTTTCTCCTTGAAACCGTTTTTCCGCAGATAAACAAAACGTGTTTATTGGTTCTCAATGCTTTATCGCATACATGAGTTTCAACAAAATCGACGGCGGACACTTAAGTGATGTTCCTTGTGAGTTTGCTGGATGTCACATGAAACTAACGCTACCCCCACTCCACTGCTGCTGTGTTGTAGTAGAGTGGGGGTAGTTGCGACATGCTGAATGCCTGTGATTCGTTGAAAAATGTCCCATACCCACCCAATTCTAATCTTGTTATTAATTTTTTAACTATATTACAACTTAGATTACAAATATATTACAAAAATTACATAACAATTATTATACAAACAACGCCAAAGCCAAAACAAATGTAAATAAACCCAAACCAACCCAATTATATACCTAAATATATCGATGGTTTTTTTTAAATAATAAAACCTAACTCATATTATTTACATGTACCTGTTTTTTATTATCCGAACAGTCTGATTACCGGTTTAATGCCATGAAATAGTTACACTTCGTGTAATATCTGTATATCTTTAAAATAAAACATAAATTTTCGCGAAAAAACAGCGAGAACTTATTCAACATCACAATACATTATCTTTGCGTTGAGTATGAGTGGTGTGCGGCCGTGTTGATACTACGAGATGTTGAGGAATCGGCTTCGATTCGGCCCGTGAGATTTCCAAGGTCGTGGTGGAAAGAAAGAAGGAGTTTTTTTCACTCGTTTACGTTTCGATCCTTGGTTCGGATGCTCTTTAGAAACTTTATTTGTTCTACAAATTTCGCGATACAAATTATATTAATAGAAATTACAGATTTTTTAAAAATAATAATTGTATTTATTGTTATAAATAAGTTTTTGATGTGTTTTAATGATTTGTGTAAATTTTGTGTTAGTTTTTTCTCATAATTTATCTAATCATGTTGATATTGTATGAGTGATTATTTATAACAAGTTATTGTAAGAGAGATAAGAATTATGTTAGATAACGAACCTGAATATTGTCAATATTTCTAGTTATCTTTTGGTTTGTGCTTGGAGGATGGTTGATGTTGACAGTATGTTTGATGATGAAATACTGTCTCGTGAGGTTGATTCGGAGGGTTGATTTCGAACCGTTTTTTATATTTCAATTGATAGGCATAATCATTTTTTGGTGATTGTCTTTGCGTATATCTTCGTGACTGCCCAGAGATTTTTTGCAATTGAAAATCCTTTTAGAACTGTATATGCTTATTGAGGCAGGCTGAGTATAAGGGCTGAGTTAGCTGGATGTTGCACGAAACTAACGCTACCCCCACTCCACTGCGAGTAGCAGGGGCGGGGGGGCTGCGACATGCTGAATGCCTGTGATCGGTTGAAAAATGTCCTCTTCCCACCCGACTCTAATCTTGTTATTAATTAAAAAATAATTTAACCTCAATATATCAATATTTTTTAAAAAATAGTAAAAACCAACTCATATTATTTACACCCGAAAAGTCGGATTACATTTCCAATGAATTAGTTGCTCTTTGTGTAATATCTGCAGATTTTTCTCACAAGCATTCCTAAAAATGTTGACGGTTCGAAGGGTAGGTGGAGAAAAAGGGTTGGTAAATTGATCGGGGCAGCTTTGATTCTGTGGTTGAACGAAGAGCGCACGCACACCCAGAATCGAGGCTCGCCTCAAAGTTTCGTCGAAACTTTTCCAATGAAGATTATATGCAAAGTCCTACATCCCACCGAAGGATTAACTGCTCTCCTCGAGAGAGCTTTCCTGTCTCCTCGGCCTCATTGAGTGGCCCCAACTTTTTTCATTCCTGAAGCTTTTATGGGGGAGGGGAGGGGGCAGGGGCAGGAGTGTCTTTGAAAGACGATGACGGCTGCGCAGAGTTCGAACATCCGGTTCAACGAAACGGACACATCACACTCGGTACGTGTATGCATAGCCTCGTTGACGGCAGTTGTATGGTGGTCGTAACAGGGTTGATCGCGGATGCACAATATCGTGACGTGCTCGAGACTGGCGCTTGGCCGATCCCTCGTTTCGCATTGATATTACAGCGCACGCGGAAAGCAATAAAAGCATCGCGGGAACGCATTTAAGGGGTCTTCTCACTTTAGACGCTAAAAAAGGCTATTTTCATGAATTTTTTTGATAGGTTTATATTACAGATATTGATATAAAAGTTGTGACACTTAATAAATACACTTTCGGAATACTTTTAACAAAAAAATATTTATTTACGTCACTATTTATGGACAAAAATGGTAATTAAAAAATGCCCTAAAAAATGGTAGGTTTGCGCCGTTAACGAAATCTTGGAGATGGATCATCCGAAAACAAAACATCGGACGGTTCTGGATTCAGCATGTTAATGGCTATAGCGCATATTATACGATTTTTGATATATGCAAAAATAACAAAATGGCGGACATTTTTCGAAAAAACAAAAAAAAACGTTTTTTTAACCGTTTCTGGCAAAAAATAGAAAATATGAAAATTTAAAAAATCCTTGATATGCACTATAGCTATAGTTGTAGAGACTACGTGGTTAAAATTTCATAAGGTTCGGTTAAGGGGTTACTCCCACTTGCGATTTTGAAAAAATCGATTTTTTTTAATGCATTTTTTGAAGTATAAGTATCTGAGAATATGTCCTGAAAATTTCAAGTCGATCCGAACAAAATTGACTGAGATATGAGCGTTGAAAGAGAAGAATCCGTTGTGTAAACGACCGGCTAGTCTGAAGTCTTTCTGAAGTCTAGTCTGAAGTCGGTGACCAAGATTACTCGAACACTAATGAACCGATCTTCTTTTTGCAGGCTTATTTAATACATAAAAATGTAGTCTTTAATCGTTCGATTTTTTTTCGTTTAAATCGAACCATTAACTTTGACTGTCCGCCATTTTGTGAAAAATGAATATTTTTTAAAATCCTTCGATTAAAGACTAGTTTATACTTATATTTGACTAAATCCATCCGCATTTTTTTCTTCAGATGATCCACTTTGCCGCAATGTTGGTCACCGCAAACCGTGTATATAAAAACATTATTTCATTGACGGCCATTTGCCACTACACAATGTAATATTTTTCAATAAAAAAATTACTGAAAGTTCTTCAAGATGTGTTCTTTAAGATGGTATATTGATCGATTAAAAAAGTTTTGTAGTTTTCTTTAAAAAAATTCATGAAAAAGGCCTTTTTTTTGCGCTACAAGTGGGGGTAACACCTTAAGTAGTTTCGAAGATTTTATCAACAAGCCGTCGAAAAACGTTGTTTCGAGAAAAACGCGTTTAAAGCTGGTTTGGGTTACGTAAAAGCATGCAAAATTGTTTTAAATGTACTTCGAAAGTTTATGTATTAAGTGTAACAACTTTTGTATCAATATCTATAATATACCTATAAAAAAGCCCTTAATTTAGATTCCAGTAGGAATCTCTCGGTTGATGCGCGCGGAGTGTACGTCAAGATCAAACATTTGACATTGATGGAGCTAACTAAACTATATTGTAATTTGATTATCAATCTGGTTACAAAGTAATTCAATTACAGAGTAATGTCATTGAACTGCGTTTCATTACATTGTAATTAAATTACTCAGTACATGTTATGTGATCTGTTATAATGTATTTAATTACCAAGTAATCTGATCAGAATGTATTCAAATACTTTGTAATCTAATTACGTTATTATTTATGGCATAATATCGGAGAAAATATAATCTCAACCTCTAAAGTTGGATCAAGTGTGGCGTGTACGAGACTGTCAATTTTAGAAACACACAACTTTTGTGCCTGGTAGACACACAAAAAGCGCATTCTACTGTAACGTGCAACGAATTACCACATGTAAGGTCCACTCGCGCTTATGAATTGCAAGAACTGTTACTCGAATTTTTGTAACACGCACAATTACATTATTTGAATTATGTTAGTACTATCGGATTGACTAGTCAACAGAAAGTCCGTAAATTATCGAATCTGAAAAAAGCAAAATATAATGTATTTGGGTATAACAATAAACATGATACAGAACATAAATATTTGAGAAGTGCAAGTGATGACTGTATTATAGTTTGGTAAGTGAAGTAAAATCGCAATCGGATTTGACTTGAGTTGTCACAGGCCGCCATTTGATAATTCCGGCAATATCTGTGGCAACGCTGTATTCAGGTGCTTTCGATACACGTCAAGCATGTGTTTGTTTACCGTATGTGCAAGTCATGTGTTGTAGTGTACGTGTAATGTGCATATTGTAACAAGAGAGATGGCAGACGTGGCTGGCGAACGCAAAAATGAGTCGATTCGATCGATGATATCTGCTGGAAATGTCCCGTAACCTATATTTTTTATGGAACATAAGTTCCAAGTAAGAACAGTTTTATTGTTATTCGTCGCTTTTCGCATAACTCTGATCTAACCGGGAACTATTATTATTTCCGTTCCAAAGTTCGATCCGTACGGATTCCCTATATGGTGCGGGTTAAATGCATTGATTTCGTGAATTAATTACTATTGTATCAGGTTGATAAAAAAGTTTTGTCGCAATAATTTCAATATAATTTATTTATTTATATATCTTATACAAAACATTTCTAATCAACAATATATTCGCCATCGGTTTCTATGACACTCGACCATCTAGTTGGCAACTCATTTATTCCCTTTGCCCAAAACTGCGGCGGGTGGAACTCAAAGAAATTTGAAATATCCCTTCTGAGATCGTCGACGTTTTCGAAAGTTTTGTTTCTCAAATATGCCTTCAAATGTCTGAACAAATGGTAGTCAGATGGCGCGATGTCGGGAGAATATGGTGGATGAGGAACGGTATTCCAGTGAAGCTCAGTGATTGTTTTGTGGGTTTCCTTTGCGACATGGGGTCTCGCGTTGTCGTGGAGAAGGTGCACAGTCGCGCGTCTTGGCCGTTTTTTCTTATAGCTTTTGCCAATTCCTGGAGATTTTCGATGTATCGTGTAGAGGAGATCGTCTTACCTACAGGGAGAAAATTGTGAAACAGCATTCCCTTTGCGTCCCAGAAACAGCACAACAAAACCTTTTGTGAGTGACGATCAGATTTCGGTTGGTGTGGCGGTTTTTCTCCGACAGGAAGCCAGTAGGCTAAACGCGTTCTGTTATCATACAAGACCCAGCTTTCATCTCCCGTCACAAGATCTTCTAAAAACTCCTTGCGATGGTGGCGAAGCAGGAGAGACTGGCAGATGGTCAAGCGACAGTTCTTATTGTCGTCGGTGAGACGGTGTGGTATCCATTGAGCTAGAACCTTCCTGTATCCCAAGTTGTGTAAGTGATTGACTATTGACGGTTGGGTGCAGCCAAGTTCTCTTGCTAGCTCGTGCGTACTTGCTTCCGGTTTTTCTTTGATGCAGCGGAGTAATGCTTCATCATCGATGGTCGACGGTCGTCCGGAACGTTCCTTATCTTCAAGGCTTGTGTCTCCAGATTAAAAACGATTGGATCAACGCTGGACTGTTCGATGAGAAACTACGTTCTCGCTGAATGCATCCTGTATATTTTTAGCAGTTGTGCTTGCGTTCGTGCCGCGCCGCCACTCGTAAAAAATGATCCCTCAAAGTTGCTCCTGCGAGATCGAAGCCATTTCTGTCCACTAGAACGCGCGCTCGCCCTTTTATACCCTGTCACGCGGAAGAGTAGAAAACATTCTAGAATATTCTCGACATAGCTCGATGTCATATTGCGTCAATACGTAAAAAGACATTTTTAAAGTTTTTGCGACAAAACTTTTTTATCAACCTGATATTTAGCCGATAAGGCCTGCAGAGTTTTCGCGTACGGCGTTTTTTATGTCTCTACTACAGCATACAAAAAAATCAATTATTTTTCTCGATTGTAGTCGATTTGTAGCAGATTAGTTAATTGTGTAATCGATTGATTTGTAACAGATTAGCTTTCAATTAAATTACACAGTAATTAATTACACTTGGTATTTGTGGTAACTAGTTAAGGCCTTAGGCCACAGTAACGGGTATAAAATCATGTGCGAATTAAACAATTTTTTTTTCGTATGAAAAAGTGATTCGCTCATAAAATTAATTACACATCTATTTAGTATATGTTAGTAATAACATATACTAAATAATATATACTAAATTTGGAACATATTATAGTAACATGTTCCAAAGTAATTCAATTCTCAATTACGGTAGTAATCGTAATTGGTTATTTAATGACTTTTTGCCCATCTCTGACATTTGACAAACCCTCGTAACCGGTCGAGCTGGTCTCTTCGATACGGCCCAGTTTACCGAGCGAAGGCGAGCGACGAACCCTCGACCGGCCGATCCTTTTGTAAATTCCCCAACCGTTTCACGCTCCGCGGCCAAAGTTTTCGTTCAAAAAGGACCGCAAACCATCGCATTTTCGTCTCGAGAAGCGAGCGCAGAGTCGCGAATATTTCGCCAACAAAAGTTTAAACGACATAAACTTCCGGTTATTGCCCGATCAACTCCCTGCTCCGATACACGGAATGACGATAGACCAACGACTTGATTGCCTTTCGTGTAGCAGTTAGCGATCGAAACGGAAGTCCGGGGCACGAATATCGTGCACAAGTTGGCGGCCACTCTCTCTCTCTCTCTAGCACTCTATTTCTGTGTTATACTTTGTGCAAGAGGCATCGGTGTACGAGCGAGCGTAGAGAGTGCGGGAGAGAGAGAGGAGCGATCTATCGGGCCTCGGGGCCA
The DNA here is from genome assembly GCA_944452715.1 of Ophion slaviceki. Classification (NCBI taxonomy): domain Eukaryota; kingdom Metazoa; phylum Arthropoda; class Insecta; order Hymenoptera; family Ichneumonidae; genus Ophion; species Ophion slaviceki. The sequence continues at coordinate 26,261,583 of OX101793.1, read as the reverse complement.
AGACAGATTCGTGTCGGCGCCGTTTCGGGACGGGTCTGACGCGAGCGCGCACGCTCCGGGATCTCTCCTGGGCCTAAATGGAAACGTCACAGCCCCTTGTAAGTGGCTTGTCCAACATTTTGATTAACACGTCTGCGCGCTCGCCGCGGCCGACTCGCACACGCGATTACACCCATATATCGATATAATTACCTATCTAGATATACCATGAATTATCCATCCACACATATAGGTCTACACACACGTAAAGTTAAAACAACGCGCGGCTGTTGCGCGCGCGCGCGCACACACACACACACACACACAGCTTGCGGATAATCGGGGGTGGGTGTGGAGGCGCGACGGTGCAAGCGCGCGGTCTGTCAGAGCAACCAGGAGGAAAGGTGGTTAGCCCGGTAAGCAGGTGGATATTAGGTTGTCCAGGGGCGGGGGCCGACTGACAAGCTACGTCACTCAACTAAAACTCACAGCCCTCGAAGCACGAAAATCCCTCGATCCTACTTCTCTTCGAGCCTCTTGGATGTATTATGCGTACGCAAATACGTATGGACGTAAAGTTGTAACCATCACTGGACTCGCTACATCTCATACAGGATGTCCTGTTACGAATGGATAAGCCTGTAACTGTCGATAGGTCAGATCATGTATATGCTGGGATTTTAATTTAGTAAAAGTCCCACGGTTTTCGAGATTTTCGGCTTTATGTTATTTTTTGGGGTTACTTTGACCAGGTTTTAGAAGTTTTTTTGTAGGTTACCTTTTTTTAACATCCTAAATTCCAACTTTTCTGCTCCAATAGAACGATGTGTCCTTTGGCTATCGAATGTATAAGAAAGTCAAGCCCCACGACCCCCCACAATTAAAGGGTTAGGCCACAACCATGTAGAGATTGACCGTTGGGCCTGGGACGGGCCTTCACAGTTAGCCTTTCTAGAATATTGGGCCGTGAGTGTTTACCAATGAGGTGCCTTTGTAGGAATGATAAGAACGGCCCGATATCGACCAACAGAGCCAACAATTATTGGGCCAATGATTTACTTCATTGTAGCGGCAATGTTGGTGATTGCACTTGGCCCTATGTGGGCCCTCTTAAAGGGCCTATGTAGAAATTGACCACTGGCTCTATGATGGGCCTTCGCAGTTGGTCTATCTAGAAGTTAGTCTATCTAGAATATTGGGCCGTGAGTTTGTTTGGGTTTGTTTGGGTGCGTGATAAATATTCAACCTATAGCGAGCCAAGATTGGCCCGAGATTGGTCCTTATGGATACATATTTCATGGAATAACCTTGAAATAAATTGTGATTTGCGTATATGACAGGTTTCAAAATTGGCATATTTTACTTACTTATGTTGGTACTTTACAAATGCCAATAATAGGCCAAGGCTTGATTACAAAAACTGAACTACAAAATATAGACGATTAATATATGACGTGCCAGTTATTTGCCTATTCTGGCACAATATACAGATAATGAATAACCCAAGGCTTAAATAAAATAAAAGCAGGTATGGTCTGACCGACTTAGCCAATAAAGGGCTTAGATTAATTAAATGTAATGTCCAGTATTTTAGCATTGCCAGTTTTAAAGTTGGCAAATTTCGATAAACTATCACGACTGTTTATTGGTTTTAACAGATGGGCCCGGATAGGTTTTAGTAATGGGCTGATATTGTGCCAGTTCTCAATTTATAACGGAACAATAATGGGCCAATGTAATTGGCAGTACTTCAGCATCACCGGTTTAAAAATTGGCAAATATTGTTTATCTATCATGACTGTTTAATGAATTTAAAGATGGGCCATGATAGGTTTTAACTATGGGCCGATATTGTGTCGGTTTTCAATTTAGAATGAGACAATAATGAGCCAATTTTATAGCAAGTATTTTAGGATTGCCAGCTTTAGGATTGGCAAATTTAGTTTAACTATCACTGCTGTTTATTGGTTTTGAAAGATGGGCAAGGATAATCTTTAGTAATGGGCCGATATTGTGCCGGTTCTCCATTTATAACGGGACAATAATGGGCCAATGTAATTGCTTGTATTTTAGCATTACCAGTTTTTAAATTGGCAAATATAGTTCAACCATCACGGCTATTTATTGGTTTTAAACGATGGGCCGATATTGTGCCGGTTTTCAATTTATAACGGAACAATATCGGGCCAATGGAATTGTCAGTATTTTAGTATCCCCAGTTTTTAAATTGGCAAATTTAGTTTAACTATCACGGCTGTTTATTAGTTTTTAAAGATGGGCCAGGACAGGCTTTAGGGATGGGCCGATATTGTGCCAGTTTTCAGTTTAGAGCAGAACAGTAATGGGCCAATATTATTTCTCTTTTGTTGGCTTATACGATGGTCCCAATATGGGCCTGATCGTAACATTTGGCAACTCATGGCAACCTCTACAAGGGCAGTAACGGGTATAAAATCATGTGCGAATTTAACAACTTTGTTTCGTATGAAAAAGTGATTCACTCATAAAATTAATTACACATCTATTTAGTATGAATATCAAGCTGTTGGAAAAAATTTATATTTTTTTTTCGATGTACAAAATGGCCGAGTACTAATATTTTCTTTTGTTATCTTTTTTAGGCGCTCCGCGGCGTGACATTTAGCATCCACAATTTTCGACCCAGAACTGAAAACAAAAACTGTAGTCAATCTACATTAGAATGCCTAGAGAAGTACGTACGGAAATGAAAAAATATTGTTTTATTCAAAAGTTGTAGATATTTGAACTTGTGAAATGAATTTTCAGTGGAAAATTTCGTTATAACTGCTCATAAACTGCTCATAAAATGAAAAGTTTTCGATTAATCAGAAATTCCGTACGTACTTCTCTGCGAAATGCAATTAGGAACATAACTTTTAAATTTAAAGTAAATCGAGCGTAAATTGTTGAAGTTAGTTGTTACGCCAATTAGAAAACAGCTGTTTCGAGAAGTTTCGAGTAGTCGGCCATTTTGTACATTGATAAAAAAATATATATTTTCTAACAGCTTGATGTTCATACTAAATAGATGTGTAATTCATTTTATGAGTGAATCACTTTCTCATGCGATAAAAAATTGTTAAATTCGCACATGATTTTATACCCGTTACTGTGGCCTAACCCCTTAAAAAAATGTGTCAAAATAACCTCGAGTATGTGGTCTCTTTGACAAGGCATTGAAATGCAACTTATGTCAAAGATCAAGGGTTGGTTTGACATCATTTTGATAAAAAAAATAATATTTTATGCATTATACATGGAATTAAATGAAAAACAACGATTTTTTACAATCAAATTGTCATCTTTATTAACCCTCCGTGGTCACACTTCGGTGGAATAACATAGTGGCCACACTGGGTAAAATTCACCCGGCCAAGTTCCAAATGGTTGCTGTATGAAAACTATCAGTCCGATCGAGATTGAAAAAATAGGGGTCGGGTTGAAATTTTCGAACTTTTTATGCTCCGACGGTAAAAATTCCGAATTTTAATGTTCCAAAATTCAAGATGGGGCCGGTTTGAAATTCCGAACTTTGAATGATCAGAACGCTCAAAACTCCGAAAGAATACTACCCCGAGAGATCAAAACTCCGAAACAATTTTACACGAAAGACCAAAAGTTCAAAAATTTTAACATCGTCCAAATAATTCGGCTATGGAAGTTTCCAAAGTTTCAAAATTGTCCATAAATCGACGAATTATCCAAAGAATTTTTTTTTACCAAGAAGTGATTTTGCTTCAATTTTGAAATTTGTCTAGACAATGTTATAAGTTCTACATAATTTACAGTAAACCGTGTAGACTTTCGTTGGCATGATCTTGACATGGGGGCCGGGTTGAAACTCCAAATTTTGAATGCGCCGACGGTTTAAAATTCCTTATCTTAATTTTCTGAAATTACAAGCTTCGAATTTTAACCCGGCCCCAAAAGTACTAAAAAATACTTTGAACATTCTAGAACATGTGTAAAAAGTCGGTATATCAAAATTCAAATGACAGCATGTTAAAAAAAATCGTGAATAGGTCAATTTGTCAAAAAAATAGACCTTTCCACTCAAAAAATCATAACTTCATGAATTTTAGATATTTTCAAGTCAAATTGGAACAGGATACTCGTCAGGCATGGTACTTCTAGGGAAAAAATAGTGGCATAGTGGCACTTCAAACCCTCGCCTCCTGGAGGGCCGACGCTCAACTGAAACTAGGACCCATAGATATTTAGACCCAAAGTTAGGTCTGGGTAAAATTTACCCACGGCGACCAAGGAGGGTTAACGAAACATTTTACATAAAAATATCAAGTACCTAGGGTACTATTGTAGGCACTTAATCGGTCTTATAATTATCATTGAGATCAAAATCAACTTGAGCAACATTGCAATCAACTTTAGCAATATTATAATAAACTTGAATAACAAATTTGAGCAATATTGGAAAAAAAGCTAAATAACAATTAGTCTGTGTCGTTGCATGCGCCCTGTTAAAGTAGCACCAAAAACTGTCAAAGTTACCCATAATGTCAATTTTACCCCGTTTTACGGTATGAATCGACAATAACTAAGCAATTTTTTAAAGTAATTGACACGATATGCGTAGTATATTTATTCTACACCGCAGGCTGTCAAAGTCAAATGTTCGAATTGCTTTCTATGGAAATTCCGCGTAAGATCTTTTTTCATAACGTTTCCTTAACATTTAAGGTTAAAAAGAAGACTTTTCTAGATAAAACCAATAACCAAGAGTATTTTCCAAAAAACCTGGTAAAAAAAGTTATCATTTGCAGAAATGGCATGTGAAAAACCAAAAGCAGATTATTTTCATCTCGAAAACCGTCTGCGGATAGTAGGACATGACCTGACCCATCGTCAGTTGCAGGATTATCCACATAACACGACACCCTGTATATTCATCTATGCATGTCATCAAAATTCATTATATTTTAAATAAAGATAAATTACTTATTTATCATTGTTGAATTATTATTATTTAATTAACACTCATATTATTTATAATAAATATAAGAAATTTTGCTATTAGAAATTTAATAATCTAAATTAAATAAATCCTCGTTAAGTGTAATAAACTTGTTCACCAGTGTATGGACATTATTGAAAAATATTTTAATGAAAATGTTTAAAAAAACATTTTAAATGAATATAATATATAGTGAATTTAAAATATATTTTCTATACATTTTGAATACTGTTGTAAAAATAGGAGGCTAGCGGGTGGATGGATGCGTGGGTGCGTGCGTATAACCCCTCGGATTTTCATACTGGATGCTCAGGGTTCACCCGATGACGCGAGCACGCTAGAGGAGAAAAAGGGCGCGAAAGGGCAAGAGAGAGAGGGAGACCCGGCGCCCTGCCAGTCAGCTTAAATTACCCATCGTTTAAAACTCGTTTTCACCCTGCTCGAATTCTGTAGATACATACATACCGTACACGCGTACGACATACATACATACATACACATACATATATATATATATATATATATATATATATATATATATATATATATATATATATATATATATATATATATATATATAGACACACACACACACACACACACACACACACACACACACACACACACACACACACACACACACACACACACACACACACACACACACACACACACACACACACACACACACACACACACACACACATATACATATATATATATATATATATATATATATATATATATATATATACACGTATGTATATATGTGTGTATGTATGAGGATAACCGAAATGCTCCGTAGGTTCGGTGCATACGAATATGTATGCTGATGTATAATACCGGGGCCAAGTGTATAATGGAGGGATCGAGCGGCGACTCATTTCATTAGAGCCGCACCAACGCATGCTCATCCGATTATTCGCAAATGCCTCCAACTCTCACCCCTCCTGGCATATAATCTCACCCTCGACTCGCCTTCGATAACTCACTTTTATATGAAGACAACTCCGAATGGTAAAGAACTCGGCGCGTATGTGTATTACGTGCCCGTACTCGTGTTTCCTTCTCATCCCTCGACCTACTTCTCTTTTATGTCGGGAGGTACGGACGGCGTCGCCCGAGGTAAATACACTCGTCGGCTTTAATCAGACGGGTCGCGATTTTTATGGCGTATGATTCGCCTCCTTGCTAGATTAGAAAGGAAAACAAATAAATAAATAAAAGAAGGGAGAATATTCAACGTGGGGTCGATAGTGAACGGCTGCATTTGCACTACTGAAAGATGTATTGATGATGAGATTTTTGCGTAATATAATGTAAATGGTAATTACGAATATCGAATTGATATTTTCATATGATTAACAAGATTAACGTTTTAAGGACAGGTTAATGTTCACAACAATGAAAAATTGTTTTTTTTTTTTAACATCATTTGAATCGTTGACGTGTTTAGAACACGGGGATTTGTGTGTTTGGGTTGTCAAAAACAAACATTGGATAAATGCCATAAATTGCATTAAATGCCATTTGAATCTTTGTGGAGGAAATTCAATTTGCGGGGCTATCGGGAAGCGATTTTTGGCAAGAATTGATTAAGAAGTATTTTCTTCGTCCTTGGAAGCAAAAAAAATTGGGTTTTTTTCGAAATGGCTACCATTTTGTTATTCAGGGGTTTTCCAGAAAACGAAAAACGATAAGGCCCTTCACATTTAGTCTAGTTTAATCATTTTTAACGCGTCTGTTTCAAATGAACTGGCTAGGCTGTGCCCCGCGCAGACCAAAACACGCCGTGCATGGCTTCATTTGACGAGAGCTGGACCCGCCATTTTGGATTTATCAAATAAATAAAATTTGAATTTACTCTCCATTGATAGAAGAATAAAATACGTGGAAACCCTTTTCCGAAAGTAAATATTTGATTGATTTAAAAAGAAAATCCCGAGGTATAGGCATGTTCGCAAACTTTTATTTTACTTGACTTTCTGTGAGATGCAAAAAGGAAAATAGACATTTCGCCCACTTACCGACTACTTAGAGCTCTAAAATTTTGCAAACATGCATCTAAAAGATGACAATGCATGATTCAACTTAAAACACACACACACACACACACACACACACACACACACACACACACACACACACACACACACACACACACACACATATGCACACATACATTTTTCAACTTCTCATGTAAAATGAGCGATATCTAATCATCCATTTAAAATCTCACTAACACACACAAACAAATTCATACCCAACTGTGCTTGTACGTGAAAAGTTTATATGTAGCAATTAGTCGTAAATTCAATCCCATTTACAGTCTTTGTGATTTTTTACAAGCATTCCATGTTCCTATCGTACAAAGTCGTAAACTAGTAAACTACTAGTAACAACTAACAAGTAAAATCAATTAAAGACTAAAAAGTAGAAAATAATTTATATGTAGAAAAATATTTAAAAAAAAACAAGATTTTATTGAATGTACTAGAAAGTAGAAAATTATTTGTTTACCAAGTTACCTATATGGAACTATAAATAAAAGCTTGGGGCGCTCAAATTTAGACATATAATCTTCAATTTACATAAATCCGTTATCATATCAACTATATTTAATTTACCGTAAAACAACGTTAGATAAGTAAAAATACTGAAACGAGTATGAACGTGTGATAATAATTTCTTTAATCACTATCGTGCCAAATTAAATAGGTCAATGAAACTGAATTGATCAAATTTATTAAACATTTAAAAGGCTAAGCGCCCCAACCTTTATTTATAGTCACATATAGGTGACTTGGTAAAAAAATGATTTTCTACTTTTTAGTAGGGGAAGTCGGCGCAAGATAATAACGCCAAGGTCATGTTCAAATAAAACAATACATATATGAGTCAGTCAACTTTAATTATTTAAAAAAATAATCAACATTTATTAAGCTTTTATTTTTGGAAGCAAAAAAATCAGTCTTTCTGATTTTTACCATACAATGTACATTTTCAATTGAACCTTTATTTTTCCCAACTTACCGCGTATGCCAGGCAAGATAAAACAGTGCCGGGATAATGATAGGACACGAATTATTGGCATCTTTCGCACATAAAAGTGGTTTCATTCTCAATACCATCAATTTGATGAGCCAATCGTCTAAGTTCTGTAGGATTAGTCCGAATAATCTTGCTTCCATATCATTTTGATCATTTGTAAGTTCTTTTTCTTCCCCTGGTAGAAACACCGGTTGAAGAGGAACCAAATACTTCACTAGTTTCATTTCACCCTTTCTAACGTAAATAGTGGTACGTTGTAAAATATTCCGGGTTTGCGATAGCTTGTATTCATCTTGCCCCATTGGACGATTAACGAATAAACAAAAAATCACGCAATAACCTTGAAAATTTCTGACAAACCGTTCTTATTATTTTGATAATTAGAACTTTCATTGTGTTTACCTGCCTGTCTCTAATCACTATCAGCAACTCAAATAAACCGAAACGATGTTAAACTTTACCAAAAATTATATCGTTTTGTCAAAAAATTGATATTGTTTTTTCACTTGAGACGCGTGCTTCCGCCACAGTTGATACTTTCACACTCATTCACCTCACCGCCACCCCTCCAAACTCCAACGGGAGCACTGTGCTCACACACACTGTTTCGTAGCTAGGCTTATGATTCATCTTACCCCGCGTATTCGTCTTGCCCCGAGTTCCCCTACATTAAGGCGTACCCCCACTTGTAGCGCAAAAAAAGGCCTTTTTCATGAATTTTTTTATAGAAAACTACAAAACTTTTTTAATCGATCAATATACCATCTTAAAGAACACATCTTGAAGAACTTTCAGTAATTTTTTTATTGAAAAATATTACATTGTTTAGTGGCAAATGGCCGTCAATGAAATAATGTTTTTATATACACGGTTTGCGGTGACCAACATTGCGGCGAAGTGGATCATCTGAAAAAAAAATGCGGATGGATTTAGTCAAATATAAGTATAAACTAGTCTTTAATCGAAGGAGTTTAAAAAATATTCATTTTTCACAAAATGGCGGACAGTCAAAGTTAATGGTTCGATTTTAACGAAAAAAAACGGCCGTTTTTTGGCTATAAAACGGCCATTTTTTTCGAAAAAAAAATCGAACGATTAAAAACTACATTTTTATGTATTAAATAAGCCTGCAAAATTTCAAGAAGATCGGTTCATTAGTGTTCGAGTAATCTTGGTCACCGACTTCAGAAATGCCATTTTGATAAAAACGCGTTTAAAGTTTCAATTTCAGTTTACACGAAGAAAATATTTTTTTTTGTAAACTTACATAGAGTCATCCATTCCGGGCATAAAAAAACTGCACTTCAAATTGCACTTAAAAAAAATGCAATAAAAAAATCGATTTTTTCAAAATCGCAAGTGGGGGTAACCTCTTATCCCTTGTCAGTTACACCTCCAGATTGTGACGTAATAGTAATGGGGGTGTAATCAACCCAACTTTGGAGAGTGATAAATAGTTAAAAAATTGAAAAAAAAATACTACAGTGCATTTTCAACCCTTGTGTGTAAGACCATGCCGATTATTTTCAAGTCGTGTAATTTTTAATATAAAAAAATGTCCATTTTCTCAAAATTTCTGGAAGGTATCGCAGGTCGAAAAACGGCTGGGGTTGATTCAACCCCCGATGACTGTTGAGGGTTAAATAAAAGCTTGTTTTAAAAAAATATTTTCGTTACACCTAAATTTTCCTGCCCTCAATGTAATTTTCAAAACCTCTAGTTTTCTGAACACAATCATTTTATTATTCGCGATTCATCATTATCCACTGTCCTATCTTTGCATTCGGATTTTTAAAAAATTATTTTCGAAATAGAAGTCCATGAAATGAGGCGAATTACACGAGACTTTATGCGCAGCCATCGATTCTGCAAATCGGCGAATCGTATATATTCCGCGTGCATAGCACATGTTCGCGAACAAGTGCAGCGATGATAGCAAAGAGTGAGGGAGGATGGAGAATAACGCGAGCAAACATCGATGTGAACCGGCGGTGCGGGACGTTTCGCCCATTTCGCCAATAACACTATCGCACACGTATACGTACGTATACACATGTACATTTAGTCTCGTATATAGTACTCGAGGTGGAAAGTACGAAATGGTCGCGGTTTATAATACTCGTTGTGCAGTTTATCAGAGAGAGTCGCGTCGCGACGCGACCGCGCGCACGCGGGACACACTCTCCTCGTCGCACCCTCTCTCTCTCTCTCTCGCTCTCTCTCTCTCACTCTGTCTCTCTCTCCCACCCGATCTCGCCCAAACGTTTTCGGCCCTCCGCCAATTTCCCCGCTCAAATTCATTGTACGCGCGCGGCCTGCAAACAATAATCATGACACGCCAGAATCGCCGGCAATGACAATGGAATTGCTGTGATATATAGAGGGCGCTCTCGCAACGGCAACGACCCGCCACCACACACGCACGTACTCACAAATAACCTCCCCCGCCCCGTATAATTGTTCAGCACCCCCGCCCCTCGTGTATTACCTATATACACGCATATTTTTATGTACATCAATATCTATATATATTTACGAGTACGAGAGTTTTGCCATCAGATTTTCATCGCTATGAGTATGAGATGAAAAACAAAAAACGGAACGAAAAAAAAATTGTCGCTCGAAGCAGATTCGTGTGCCTGTCCCCAATAATTCATTGTCCAGATTTATATATGCTACGTGTGTATATACGTGTATATATACATACGTATATATTAATTGTCGTGATGACAGACAGGACAGCGGTGATAACGTATCTCGCTAAAAACAAAGAGAGCGGAACTGCGTTTCCGGTACGAGAATTTGCTCAAATAAAACGGTATTCAAAATTTCTTTACGGCCTGGGAATAATTACAATAATAATAATTCTAATGCGTATAATAATCTTTTTTTTGAGTAGGAGGTAGGGAGGTATTGGTAGGGATAATAAGAATAATATCAATAATAATTTTACGATTATCATGAATGACAATTATGATAATAAAATTTAGATGTAAAATAATATTTAAAAAACACAAGATTTTATTTAACCCTTTGAATCCGGCGAAAAAATCAGTTTAGTGCGCCTCATTAGAGGGAACAGTTATTTCGCCTCCAAGTTATTATTACGATGAAATAACGTTTCTGTCTGAAACTTCTTCAAGAAGAACTCCTCGCCACTGAAATGCGCCTATGTTTTTCAGTAACTGGGACATATGTTGTCCCAGCCGTAATTTCAAAAAATTTCCAGACTGGGACAGCATATGTCCTGTCAGGTGTGGAAGGGGTAATATACTAAAAAGTATAAAATATTTTTTTTACCAAGTCACCTATATGTGAGTAAAAATAAAAGCTGGGGGCGCTCAAATTTTTAAATGTTTAATAAATTTGATCAATTCAGTTTCATTAACCGTATTTAATTTGGCACAATAGAAATTAGAGAATAAATTATTATCACACGTTTATAATCAGTTACAGAATTTGAATGATCGATTGAAATTTATATGTAAAAAAAAAATATTTAAAAAACAAGCTTTTATTTAATGTACTAAAAAGTAGAAAAAAACTTTTCAAATGTTTAATAAATTTGAGCAATTCAGTATGATTAAACGTATTTAATTTGGCACAATATATTAGAGAAATTATTATCACACGTTTATACTCAGTTTCAGGATTTGTATTTGAGAAATCTAAGGTTGTTTTGAAGTAAATTTAATACAGTGAATATGTTAACGAATTTATGTAAATTGAAGATTACATGTCTAAATTATGAGCGCCCCAATCTTTAATTTATAGTCACATATAGGTGACTGGGTAAAACAAAATTATTCTCCACTTTTTAGTACATTAAATAAAAGATTATTTAAAAAAAATGTTGTTTACATATAATTTATTTTCTAATTTTCTGTCCTCAATTTATTTTACTAGTTGTTACGAGTAGTTTACTAGTTTGCGAGTTCGTTCGTTAGGAACATGGAATGCTTGTAAAAAATAACAATGATTGTAATTGGGATTGAACTTACGACGAATTGCTGCACGGAGAAAAATACGGCCTCAAATTCTAACACTGGTTGCCAGAATTCTAATATTCAGTGCTAGTAAAAGTATAGCAGTTTACTGCCAGTTCGGAATTCGAAGACTTGTTACAGAAGTGTAAAAATGATTCTCACACCGTATAGAAAAAATGATGCATATGCAAAAAATATGCAAAAACGTGCATATTGCATTTGAAACTATTCTCGCATAGGCGCGAGTCCTATATGCTGTATAGTAAAAGTAATGCGTGCATATTGCATTTGAAACAATTCTCGCATAGGCGCGAGTTATATTTTCATATGGATATTACTATACGTATAGCATGAATCTTCGTGTACGTATAGATTTCACTATACGCATAGCATAAATCTTCGGCGTATAGCGAAAAATGTTACGAAGGTATTAAGGCGTTACCCCCACTTGTAGCGCAAAAAAATGCCTTTTTCATGAATTTTTTTAAAGAAAACTACAAAACTTTTTTAATCGATCAATATACCATCTTAAAGAACACATCTTGAAGAACTTTCAGTAATTTTTTTATTGAAAAATATTACATTGTTTAGTGGCAAATGGCCGTCAATGAAATAATGTTTTTATATACACGGTTTGCGGTGACCAACATTGCGGCGAAGTGGATCATCTGAAAAAAAATGCGGATGGATTTAGTCAAATATAAGTATAAACTAGTCTTTAATCAAAGGATTTTAAAAAATATTCATTTTTCACAAAATGGCGGACAGTCAAAGTTAATGGTTCGATTTTAACGAAAAAAAACGGCCGTTTTTTGGCTATAAAACGGCCATTTTTTTTCGAAAAAAAAATCGAACGATTAAAGACTACATTTTTATGTATTAAATAAGCCTGCAAAATTTCAAGAAGACCGGTTCATAAGTGTTCGAGTAATCTTGGTCACCAACTTCAGAAATGCCATTTTGAGAAAAACGCGTTTAAAGTTTCAATTTCAGTTTACACGAAGAGAATATTTTTTTTTGTAAACTTACACAGAGTCATCTATTCCGGGCCCATACAGAAGTATGGGCCCGGATACTAATACTTCAAAAAAATGCAATAAAAAAAATCGATTTTTTCAAAATCGCAAGTGGGGGTAACCCCTTAATAAAATGTGACTCTTTATACCGTACTTTTTGTAGAATATTGGAAACTAATTGTTCCAATCACGTGGGCAAAATATTTTTTGAATACTACAAAAAATCACAATATGCCGAATAAAATGTATTATTTGTATCAGTTTACGTGCCATATCGCAGGTGAAAAATTTAAATTTCTACATAATTACAATTTTTATCTTCCGTTCAATACTTTTTGATATTTAATGATATTTTGTTTAGAAGCATAGTATGAATTCTAAACTTCGAGGCCGCTTTTTTCTCCGTGTGCATATCAACTTTTCACGTACAAACACAGTAGACTACGAATTTGTTTGAATGTGTCAGTGACATTTTGTATGGATGACAAGATATCGCTAATTTTACACGACGAGTATTGAAAATTGTATGTATATACTATTTTTATTTTTTAAAGTTCGATCAGGCATGTTCACCTTTTAGATGCATGTTTGCAACATTTCAGAGTTTTAAGTAGTCGGGAAGTGGGTGAAATATCGATTTTTCGTTTTGCATCTCAAAATGTAAAGTTAAATGAAAGCCTGTAAAAATGATAGAAACAAGGTAGAATCGAGTTTAAACTCGTAAACTATTTTTTAACCAATAATAATTGACGATATTTGAACTTCCGACGATACGAATAATGAATCACGATCAGTTATTTTTCTCGGCAATATCGCGAGTGTTTTCACGCCACAGCGATATCGCTACGAGGCCTTGTAGCTTGGCGAGGCAAAGAGCCACGCAAAGATACGGGACATGTGAAACAGGTGGTGCGCCAAAGGCGAGGAGATTTGTAGTTTCATTAGGCACAAAGACAGAGAGAAGGGGGGGGGGGGACGAGTGCTGCTGCTGCTGCTTATGGGCCCTCGCTCTCTTCTTCGTCTTCTCGCCTCGCTCCCTTTCCTTGAACCCGGTGTTGTCTACAACCATTTACATCGCCACTTACCTGTTCGCCTCGTAAGTAAGCCCTGGAAGAGAAGAGGGAGAGAGAGCTCGTGCCCCGCTTCGAAGCCTCTTATCCACGTAGCGACGAGAGTATGCTTCTGCAAGTTCAAATTTCGAGTTGTTTAAAAATATACGATTTTCGTCATCAACAAAAAAATTCCCATCGTACGGACATCCGAAGTTCCGTTAAATAAAAAGAGTTGAAACAATGTACTCCATCGGTCGATTTTTCGTTCCCAATAAAATCACAATTTTCGAGTGGCCCTTCTTCCAAGTTCAAGGGGTCTTCTCACTTTAAACGCTAAAAAGGCTATTTTCATGAATTTTCTTGATAGGTTTGTATTATAGATATTGATATAAAAGTTGCTACACTTGAAGGCCTTAGGCCACAGTAACGGGTATAAAATCATGTGCGAATTTAACAATTTTTTTTTCGTACGAAAAAGTGATTCACTCATAAAATTAATTACACATCTATTTAGTATGAATATCAAGTTGTTAGAAAATATATATATATTTTTTTTCGATGTGCAAAATGGCCGGCTACTCGAAATTTCTCGAAACAGCTTTGTTCCAATTGGCGTGACGAATAACTTCAACAATTTTCACTAGATTTACTTCAAATTTGAAAGTTACGTTTCTAATTGCATTTCGCAGAGAAGTACGTACGGAATTTCTGATTAACACGTTGATTGCCGTGTCACCCGAATACGGGTGCCACGTCGCCCGTATTCGGGTGACACGGCAGTCAACGTGTTAATCGGAAAATTTTCATTTTATGAGCAGTTTATGAGCAGTTATAACGAAATTATTCACTGAAAATTCCTTTCTTAAGGGGTTACCCCCACTTGCGATTTTGAAAAAATCGATTTTTTTTTATTGCATTTTTTTGAAGTATAAGTATCCGGGCCCATACTTCTGTATGGGCCCGGAATAGATGACTCTATGTAAGTTTACAAAAAAAAAAATATTTTCTTCATGTAAACTGAAATTGAAACTTTAAACGCGTTTTTCTCAAAATGGCATTTCTGAAGTCGGTGACCAAGATTACTCGAACACTAATGAACCAATCTTCTTGAAATTTTGCAGGCTTATTTAATACATAAAAATGTAGTCTTTAATCGTTCGATTTTTTTTTCGAAAAAATTGCCGTTTTATAGCCAAAAAACGGCCGTTTTTTTCGTTAAAATCGAACCATTAACTTTGACTGTCCGCCATTTTGTGAAAAATGAATATTTTTTAAAATCCTTCGATTAAAGACTAGTTTAGACTTATATTTGACTAAATCCATCCGCATTTTTTTTTCAGATGATCCATTTCGCCGCAATGTTGGTCACCGCAAACCGTGTTTATAAAAACATTATTTCATTGATGGCCATTTGCCACTAAACAATGTAATATTTTTCAATAAAAAAATTACTGAAAGTTCTTCAAGATGTGTTCTTTAAGATGGTATATTGATCGATTAAAAAAGTTTTGTAGTTTGCTTTAAAAAAAATCATGAAAAAGGCCTTTTTTTGCGCTACAAGTGGGGGTAACGCCTTAAGTTCAAATACCTACAACATTCGAATAAAACAATATTTCTTAAATTTCGTACGTACTTCTCTAGGTATTCTAATGTAGATTGACGAGAACTTTTGTTTTTTCTTCTAGGTAAAAAATTGTGGATGCTAAATGTCACGCCGCGGAGCGCCTTAAACAAAAGATAACGAAAGAAAATAGTAGTAGTCGGCCATTTTGTACCTAAAAGGAATATATATTTTTTCTAACAGCTTGATATTCATACTAAATAGATGTGTAATTAATTTTATGAGTGAATCACTCTTTCGTACGAAAAAATTGTTCAATTCGCACATAATTTTATACCCGTTACTGCGGCCTAAGGCCTTAATGAATACACTTTCGAAATACATATAAAAAAAATTATTTATCTTAGTCACTATTTATAGACGAACGGTAGTTAAAAAAATGTCCTTTAAAATTTGTAGGTCTTCGCTTTTGATGAAACCTCGGAGATGGATCATCCGAAACAAAAAAATCGCATATACGATTTTGGATATATACAAAAATAACAAAATGGCGGCCATTTTTCGAAAAAAAAAACGTCTTTTTTCACCGTTTTTGGCAAAAAACTAAATATCAAAATAAAAAAATCCTTGTTAGGCGCTATATCTATAGTTGTAAAGAATATGTGGTTAAAATTTCATCCGGATCGGTTCAGTAGTTTCGAAGATTTTATCAACAAGCCGTCGAAAAACGTTGTTTCGAGAATAACGCGTTAAAAGTTTGTTTTGGTCAAATAAATACATAAAACATTTTTTAAATGTATTTCGAAAGTGTATTTATCAAGTGTAACAACTTTTACATTAATATCTATAATATGAACCTATCAAAAAAATCATGATAATAGCCCTTTTTAGCGTCTAAAGTGAGAAGACCCGTTAATTACACGATTCCAATTTTATTCGCACTCTAACAAGAATTTTCGCTGAAATCCCCAAAAAAGTGTCCATTTATTTCCCGAGATCTCATTCCGCGGTAATTTGATCGTCCCCGAGTACAAATTCGCCGCTCCTACCCTCCAAAACCTCACGTTTTCGTGTCCTACATACGTATCCACATACGTAGCGTGTACAGTCTTATACCGTGTAGGTAATAGACGCGAGAGAGGATGTAGTGTGTAGCGGTCGGTGGCACAAACCAGCTGTTCCACGTGAGCGCTGCAGTACGTGAGAGGGTACGGGAGACCGAGAGAACCGAAGGAAAATCGTGCCACCGGAAAATTCGCCGTCTGATATTCACGTGTATATACTTGTTTTCCTCTTTTCTCTTCGTATCTCTTACCTTTACGTGAGCATACGAGGGAAGGACGGATTTGTGACGTGACGTGACACGTTCGTAACACTATGCCGGCCCAACTAACGTTTTTTTCGACCACATGCGATATACATATATATCTGCTAATAGATATTTGACATACGTGATATATTTTTGAGACACCGTATTTTTAGTATCTGTTATAATATGGCAGATTGGATGAGTTTGCCATACTTGTTTGAACACCCACGCAATGTACATATATATATCCATATAAACATTCGTACGTGTTTTCTTTCGAAAGTTTTGTAATTACGACGTTAGTCTCGTATCTTTTATAGCCAGGAAGAAGATATTTATACAGCCGTCGTGGGACGGATGATCGAAGAGCTTCTTCTCGGTGCTCCATTGCCATCAATGACTAGACGTTTTTTCTTTTGCAACATCTCGTGCGTATACTATATATATATATATATATATATATATATATATATATATATATATATATATATATATATATATATATATATATATATGGGATATTCCACGCCATTTCAGTTAACCCGTGACCCCGACCATTTTTGGTTTTCCTTTTTTTTTGTAACATTGTACCCCCTGAAAGGAATATCCACCACAATTTTTAGATTTTTATCTCTTTTCTTGTAGGAGTTATAATTTTCAAAAATGTCGATTTCAGAAGTTTTGGAAACGTTTAAACGCCAATAACTCCTGAACTAATTGAGATATCGATAAATGGCACTATATAATTTTTTTTTCATTTTGTAGCATACTTTCGTTAAAAAATATGAAAAAATTATCAATTAACAATGTCAACGTTTGGTTTGCTTCTAAAGTGAAAACAATTTTTTTAAAAGATAATTGACTTTTGTTTATTTTTTCGAAAAAATCTCTAAAATAGAGTGATGCATTCTATGACTTTTAAGACTAGTCTCATCGTGGGCCCATTATGTCTTCTATTTTTTTTCGAATTAATAATATTTTTTTAAGACGATTTTTATCATTTTAATGTCCAATGGTGCTATTAAAGATTTTGTGATTTCCAATTCGGCTTCGATCTGAATTTAAATGAACTCGGCTTGTACTGAATTTATTAAAAAAGTGATTTCGAAAAAAAAAAAATGTATCCGAACTCACTTTTCTTGGTAAATTCAGTACAAATGAAAAATAAACCGTTTCAGGCGTGTCGAAGCCGAATTGGACATCACAAAATCATTAATAGCATTATTGGACATTAGAATGATAAAAATCGTTTAAAAAAATATGGTTAATTCGAAAAAAGGTAGAAGGTAAAATGGGCCCACGACGAGACTAGTCTCAAAAATCATAGAATGAGTCACTCTTTTTTTAGAAATTTTTTTGAAAAAATAAAAAAAGGGCGATCATCTTTAAAAAACGTTTTCACTTCAGAAGCAAAAAAAACGTTGACATTGATAATTGATAAGTTTTTTCATATTTTTCAACGAAAGTATGCTTCAAAATGAAAAAAAAATGTATAGTGCCATTTGTCGATATCTCAATTAGTTCACGAGTTATCAGCGTTTAAACGTTTCCAAAACTTCTGAAATCGACATTTTTTCGAAAATCATAACTTCTAAAAGAGAAGAGATAAAAATCTAAAAATTGGTGTGGATATTTCTGTCGTGGAGTACAATTTCCCAAAAAAAATTAGGAAACCAAAAATGGTCCGCGTCACGGGCTAGCTGAAATAGCGTAGAATATCCCATATATATATATATAATAAGGTATGACAGAGTGATTTCGACGAGGGTCGCACACTCGACAGCTGATTTCGTCACGGTTGCGTATGTATACATACCGGGATTGCGATTTTTCCAACGTATATACACACACATATATACACATATCTGTGTGTATACAGACGTATTTATTGGTCGCTCCTTGATGGCAAAAAGATCGGGCGGAAAGATCGCGTTCTCGAGCCTGGCCATTCCCGTGATCCACCCGGATCGAGAATTTCGTTACGCTCGTAAAGCGCGAGGCTGTGCGGGCGCTTAGTCAGGCGGTTGAAAATAACGTTCCTCGATGAGACGAACGCAAAATGGTTTCTGTTTATTAGGGGGGGGGGGGATGTCGAAACGTATGTAAAAAAAGGAAAAAGGGACGTAAGCATCGTCATCGATGTAAAATTGACGGGGCTGTCTGTCTTGTCACCGAATAAAAGGAGGGTTGAATCTCGTCATCATTGGTAGGTAGTACAGTAACGAGGTCCTCGTGATTTTTCCGCTCAATCCGTGAAGGTGGATTCCGCGAGAATGGAGCAGGATAGAGAGGCAGGGAGGGAAAAGGGGTGGGTGATCGCGAGAGACCGCGTCGAGCGAGAGTTAATTTCATAGCTGATCACCCCGGGTAATCCCCGGCTCGGCTCGGGGGGACGAGACCACTCATGCGGAAAACAAAGCTGCACAGAGAGCGCTCTGTCTCTCTCTTGCTCGTTCACTCTCTGTCCTGTTGGCACTCAATGGCTCAGCGTGAGCGCGGGAGGTGGAAAACGTGTTTCGGGAGGGGATGAAAATCGAGGGGAGCTCTCGCGCCTGATGCTCTTCTCGATGTCGCCGCTGCTGGCTTGAAAGGCACATCGAATGCTGCTCCGGAAATCCCGAGGCCAAACTCTCCACCAGCGTTATACCCGTATAGGAAAATCTGTCCTCCCTATCGGGTCCTCTCGCCTTCTTATTCTTCCTCTTCTTCCAACGTCATAAGAGCTTCCGCACTAGATTCATCATCCTCCTGGATGCCCGGATCACTCCGTGGCAGCGAGGCTTTTCCTCTTCTTCCGGCGAGCAAAGCCGCACTGCTGTCTATGAACGACTTGATACGAGATCCCCGAAATAGGGCGCGCGAGAGAGAGAGAGAGAGAGAGAGAGATCATCTTCCGCCCCACCTGACACTCCACCCCCAATCTTACTCGACTCTACTTCTCCATACGAACTTACGAACTCCCAGACTAATCTCGTACGAGGCTGTGAATCCGGAATATTGACTTCCAGCTTAAAATCAAGGCGATAAAAAAACCGGATGCATCACTTCGAATAGAATGATTCGACGAAGCAAGTGGAAAGGGTTTTCATGGCTGTTACGCATATGGGAAATAGGGAAAACAGGGAATTTCTTTCCTCCTGGAATAATCAGGGAAAAGTGAGAGACTTGAAAATCCTCTGGAATTTGTCCAGAATTATTTTTTGCAAGAATTACAAAAAGTGAAAACGACTTGAAAGAACAACTAAAAAGTATAAAAATAAATATTTTTGCATATTCTTAATATTTACGTTATTCTTCATTATATATAAAAAAGTTATGTCAGTGCGAAACATTGACAATTTCAAAAATTAACCCTTTGAGTGCACACCTCCGCCGCCAACCTATAAGTGCACAGTGGGTCAATCTGACCCAAGGCGTTTTTCAAATCGTTGTATTCCGGTAAATATGCATTTTTGTTTTTTTTTTGTAGAGACGTTTTTTGTGGTAAATTATCCATATTTTATGGCCCTAAATTTATTTTTTGACGAAAACGAAAATCAAATGCCAAAACATTCGTTCAAAGTGGGCCACACGTTGAAAAATACGTATTTACACGAAAAAATCAGTGGGTCAAAACGACCCAGTGTGCACTCTAAGGGTTAAAATTGATTTATTTTAAAGCCCTATACATTTGCAGTTGACTTGTCGATACACAATCACATAATTATTATTGTGGATAAGTGTTTATACATGTTAGTCACCTGGCCGCGAGAGCTTTCGTTAGATAATCGTTTATATTTACTTTTTATTTATTGGCACCGACATAAAAATTTCTGTTTACAATAAAGAACAGGTTCTGTTTTCGCTTTATATATACATTTTTCATATACAGTGGTTAAATTATTCCTCGTATGTCAGTTATGTGTTATTTTTTATTTTAATATTCAACATTTTCATATACATGATCTTTGAAAAAATTATGTCATTGACCCCAATCTCTCTGGAACATTTGCGAAACCTGTCTGGAAAACCTGGAAGGTATTGATGTTTGCATCATTGCAATGCAACGAAATTGTTTTTTTTTATCTTTGCCCAATTTTTATTTGACACATCGAGGCTACAAATATCGATGAAATATTTTTGAAGATCCTTTTTAGGGATCCATAACCTAAAACTGCGAAAAAGAGTTTGAATAGTAATAAAAATAATGAAATAAAAAATAAAAGATTTTCGTTGCGTTCCAACGATGCAAACTTCAACCCCATAAATCTGGAAAAGTCAGGGGATTTCTGAGTCAATAATGCGTAAAAACCACGGTTTTGCTCATTGCACATTCGATACCATCGGCCATCAGTCCAATCCGCATAAACTCTGACAAACCAAACGAACGGCTCATTTCATCCTGCTGGACCTGAGTTCGTTTGTGTTTTCAGACACTTGATGATGTTTGATCAGGTCCAATTCGCGCCCGAGTTACTACTCAACCCCTTTCGGTGAAGCGCCCCTCAGCGTCCCACACCGTTCGTTACACGCACGTTATTGTGTACGTGAATGCGTGCATATTGCGAACACGACGGGGCCACCGCACGCGTTGCGTGTCTTCAACGTGTCACGCTACTTTGTGATCCACGCGTGGGCGACCTTGCTACTCTGCTTTCCCAGCATCCTCGTTTGTACTGTGTGTACTGCGCGAGAGAAAGAAGAAGGACTAAAAAAACAAACACGCGTTACGTATTCGTTACGGTGTACAAATGCTTTCGGGGGCGAGTTTGAGCCCGATTTTTGGCTCGTCCCGATTCGTCCTGGAGGACGTATTAACGTTATTATGCGGACGGTACACGGTGGCGCTGCTGAACGCGAGAAAGATACACACGGGCGGGCGGGGAGCGCGTGGATATCGGAATATGGGGTGCGATCGGTAATCCAAAGGGATTTATGCCGTTTCCCTCACCCTTCCTCGTCCATCTTTGTTCTCTCTCTCTCTCTCTCCCTCTCTCCCTCTCTCTCTCTCTCTCTCTCTCTCTCTCTCTCTCTCTCTCTCTCTCTCTCTCTCTCTCTCTCTCTCTCTCCCCCCCCCCCTCTCTAGGATTAGAACGCTAGGACAAGTATTTCTTTTTCCCCCGTAGCTTGTATACACGTATTCCGGACCAGGCTTATGATTCGTCGCGGCATGAGAGCGCCCCCACGCACCGCGATCGATAAATAAATCAAAACGTTAAGCAGCTATGCCTAACGTTAATGTAGCCGACGGATCGGAAGACAAAAATAGGTACATTCACAGACGTATATGATACAGCTACCAAAGAGTAGGGGAGACCTAGGAGGGTTGACACAGAGGTAAGTTGAAACAGTGTCAATGGCTCGGTGGATGCGATTGTTAGCGAGCTGGCAACAATGTCATTTTTTTATTGCTACGACGCGCGCCACTTGTCAGTTGGATCCGGTGCTCTTGCAAGTTCAATTGCGTCACATCGACACCCGAGCCAAAAAGATTGGCAAAAGTAACTATTTGTTGTGTTTTTCATTAAGGCAGGATTCTACTTTGAAACTTTGAAAAAATTTTTTTTTTTTTTTTTACATTTTTCGAAAGTAAATATGTTCAAGAATGTTCGGTCAAAATTTTATAAAGTTCTAAGCAGTCTAACTATCCTTTTTCGCCTTTCGAACGCACCTACCTGAGCGCGCTATTGTGACTCTCCAAAACTTTAAAAGCGTTTTTCTCGAAACGACATTTTCAAGTACCGTGGTCGTGATAACTCAAAAAGTACTGAACCGATCCTTATGAAATTTGGAACACATATTCTATATGTGTGTACCAACCGACCTAACTACAATTAACTTAAAATTTTGATTAGAACTATTTTTTTATTGCAAAAAAAGACCCAAAAAAATGCATTTTTTTCGTATTTTAGCCGCCATTTTGTTAATTTTGCACGTATATAAAATATTCTAGTTAGGTCGGTTCCTGAAGACATACTGAACATGAAACTATTTGATTTTTTTGTTTCAGACCATCCGTCGGGAAGATTTCACGACCACGGCAATGGTACCTGCTTTTCGTGGCGTTGGCTTTAAACATATTTTACGTGTACAAAAAATGAATAAAATACATTTAAAATTTTTTTTTATGTACTTAAAGAGTGTATTTATTGAACAGTTTAAACCCCATATCGATATCTTTAATAGTATTCTCAGAAAAAATTCACGAAAATAGCGTTTTTTTCATGGTTTCAAAGTAGAATCCTGCCTTAAGCTTTGGCTACCTTGTTTATACATTTGATGGTATGTGATGTGCATTGTTTGAAAGCTTACCAACTTAGCATTCGATTTGTCATGTTGACTTTGTTGTTTTGCAATACTCTTTGTCAATAGTGAGTTCCGAATCAAGTGGCATGGCATTTTTTACACCTAGGAGAGTTGGAACAAGGTGTTTCAACTTACGTCCGTTGCAGTAATGTTTTCATACGTTTATATTTTGTGGTGTGGTTTGCCAGGCTTGCAGTTGTTTTATTTCAGATGCCGAATAAATATATTAGGAAAACGGATAGAGGCATGGCGAGCCGAGAAATATATGAGCTCGCCGCTGAAGAGGTTACGTAAGATCGAGCACAAAGAGAACTTGGGAAGTGAAGACGAGAAAGAGTATTTTGGCGTGTATTGTTTGGAATCGTATGCAAACAGCAGGCCAAATTAAAAGTGGGTGCAATGTCTGGAGTTGCAAAGCATGGTTGCACGAAGCCTGCACTGGTGGAGAACTTTCATATGTATGTGACAATTGTTTGTCAGAATAGAGATTGATGGGCTTTCTTGCCATGATGTTTCTCCTTCAATTTATTTTTTGGTTCGCTATATTTTGCTATTTAATTCCGTGAGATTCATGAGTTTATATTCGCTTTAGTTAGAACTTATCAACATTTGTCAGACTGAATAACAAAGTGAGACTTAGATTAATGTCGAGGTCAAGTTTTTTTTTATTTTGAATAAAAATATGTTTTGACATCATTTATACGCATCTCGACGCAACTTGATAGCTGTTTCAACTTACCTCAATATGAGGAGAGTTGAAACTAAACGACTTCTTGTACGTAAATGGTTTTTTTACGGGTTACATAATTCCTGGAGTCATTTCTAGTCGAAAATCGATTAGTCGATTAAAAAGCTACAAAACAAGTCTACGTTTAGCCGAATCTCTCGTTTCGATTGCGAGATATGGGGTGACATCTGAAAATTGTTTCAAGCTTCCCAGGTCTCCCCTACGCAGTGCTTTTAATTGTTTTATTTTTTCGTGTGTTGGCAACACCACCCAACCTGTCAGTGGCATATGTCATGTCAAGGTGTTGGACAACAACTCGCTTCGTTAAGCTATTTATTTCCAATTTTATGACTAATCATAGATTTTTGATGTGTTTGATCATATTTTTTAACAATTTTCAACACGTTTCGTAAGGTTTGCGATTAATTTGCACCCAACGAATGTTATTCTACTTGAAATTTGTGATCAAAATTTTGTTTTTATTGTGAGGTTATGTCGCTGTTTTGCTTGCTTACGAAAATGATAGCGACCATAGACTAAAAACACGTATTTAGTGAGAGTACGCACCGTTACTCTTATTAGCTCCTATGAAAGGTTCTCACTGCGTACTCTTTGCAACACAGCACCCTAAGAGTGCGCACGGCGCGAGTTCTAAGTTCAAGCCTTGTTAAAATATTTTTCGCGATTGTTACTTGAGGTTTATATTTAAAATAATGTTCCTAAATGACCAAAGCTTAATTTAAATTAGAAGTACAAAGTGTATTATTGAAATTGATTTTTCTAGAAATAAAAGTTTATAAAGTGCGTCCTCTTTGTCGGCTTTACCCTCCGCGTTATGTCGTAGTGAACTGCACGGCGAAAATTTGCGGCCACGAAATGTGTCAATAAAAAATAAAAAATAAAAAACCCAGCAGGATTATTTTTAATATAAAAGAGCAAAAAATTCGTGTAGAAAATAGTGTCGAGAGAGGAGTAGAGAAATCATGTACAGAAAAACACGAGATTGAAAAATCGCAATTAAAATAATATTTAAGCTATTTGTTTTTGAATTTTTAATTAATTTGAAAGCTTTTTAAATTTTTTTCTATATTTATTTTATCGTGGGTGTATTTATAGTGGTTCAAGTGACAAATTCTGAATGACATAAGAGTAACAGGCAGTAGTACGACATCCGGGGCGCCAAGGTTTGACGACGAATTTAGGGTTATCGAGTAAAAATAAACAAAATGTGAAAGTTGATATTTCGGTCATTGTGCGTTCAAATTAGAATTTTTCGATAGTTATCGAAAATGACGATTTTTTCGAATTTGAAAATTTCAAGGAACATCAGGCAAGGTAACTTGGAAATTACAGTGACTTAGAAATGTATACTAGAGATTTAGAAGACTTAGAAATTTATACTAAATTCAACAGTGTCTCAGAAGCCAAAAAAGTATTTAAAACGCCACTACCATGTTTTCCTCGCTTATAAGTGCGACTAGACAGAGAGTAACGTAGTACTTTTAATCGCTAGGAGTCCGAAGAGGCATTACAAGTATCCGGTTCATCCCTCTTCGGACGTGTAAGACTCTAAGTTTATGTAAAATATATCGTTTAGTAATTTGTTGTAGAAATTATATGAAACGATTTATATTGTTATAAATAAACAGAGAATGTGAATAAATAAAGCATTATAATCTCGGAATTTATGTTGGAAATCATATAAATACTACGTTTAGTAGTATTTATGTGATACCACTAAACAAACCCAAAGAAAGAAATACTTTTTTAAGCTCGTCCGGTCAATTCCCATTAGTTGCGATAAAATAAAGATATTGTACCCAAGAACAATCGTTGAATTTTGGCGTATTTCCAATTACCGCTAAAAGCGCTCATAATTCCTTAATGAAGCCGAAACAGCAAATTTTGTATTTTTGAAATTCTCGTTATTTTGGTTCAAATATGAAGGATCAACCGTCAAAACTTGACGCTTCGGATAACGTACTATCCCCGTATAACACTATATAATAATAAAATTCAAAAAATTACGAGAAAAAAGGTCTGCAAAGTAACACGGCATGAAATACCGTAATACGGGGTTAAATTGACATTAAGGTTAACTTTGACAGTTTTCGAGGCTACTTTAACAGAGCGCCAAAATACGGTTTAAGGGGCTATACCAGTGTGAATGCTGAAAATTTGGGTGATTTTCAGGAATTTTTTTGGAAGAAAAGTACTCAATAAAATGTTTCGGAACATTTAGAATATATTTGGCTATATTTGACCTATATTACATCATTTTTTCATAGAAAAATATTGAAATCCAAGCGACTTATGCGCTGCCTTTGGAGGCGCCAAAAAAAAGTTCCTCCACTGCTGACATGATTCCGGCTGATTGAGTAGCTGAAACCGAAAAAGGAAAAAAATGTCGTTAAACTAGAAGGTATTTCCTGTACAATGAATTAGGATTTTCGAAAAATATCAAAATCTAACAAAATTGCGTAGTTATGAAAAAAGTCTATTTTCTTGCCTATAAAATGGTCGTTTGTTTCAATGCCAAATCTTCAATTTTCATCCAATCAAAAATATCCTACGTCATTGTGGAGTAAATATATTCAAGACTACTCAGTTCAAATTTCAAGTCAATCGGATAATTGCTTTTAGAGTAACAATGTCAGCAAATTTGAAAAATCTCATTTCGAGAAAACCGCGTCCAAAGATTTAACTATCGATTTTTGCAACGAAAAATGATTAGAGATACAGCCTTTAAATTTTTACAAGATATTTCTGATAGTATAAACTGTCGAAAAAGGCAAAAAAAATCGATTTTTGCAACGTAAAATGATTAGAGATACAGCCTTGAAATTTTTACAAGATATTTCTGAAAGTATAAACTGTCGAAAAAAAGCAAAAAAAAAATCGATTTTTTGAAAGTGTCACACTGGTATAGCCCCTTAAATGTGTGCCCATTCAAGTGTGTTTAAATTTGTTGTTCAAGTTTATTATAATGTTGCTCAAGTTGATTTTGATCTCAATGATAATTATAAGACTGTTTAAGTGCCTATAATAGTACCCTCGGTGCTTGATATGTTTATGTAAAAAATTTCCTTAATAAAAATATTAATTTGATTGTTAAAAATCGTTTTTTTTTTCATTTAATTCCATGCACAACGTATAAAATATGAATTTTTACATCAAAATTATGTCAAAGTAACTCTCAAATCTTTGACATAATTTGCATTTCAATGCCTTGTCAACGAAACCCCACACTCGAAATTACTTTGAAACTTTTTTTGTTCATATAAAATTGTGGGGCGTTGGTGGGGCTTGACTTTCTTATACATTTGATAGTCCAAAGGACACATTGCTCTAGAGAAGCAAAAAAAGTTCGAATTTAAAACGTTAAAAAAGGTTACCTCCAAAAAACTTCCAAAACCTGTTCAAAGTAACCCCATTTTACGGTACCTTACGATACCTAAAAAAAACACGAAAGAATTTTCAATAAAAGTAACGTGCGTGCGTAAACATATGGACGATAAATTAAAAATTAATCCTTCATATAAATGCATATATTATACATATGTATACACCCAGACAGGCCAATACAAAATTTCGGCTTTTTCGGTGCCCGCGAGGAACAAGAGTCATGATTCACGCCCTTGATCCTCTGCTTCTGACGCTTCGCATGAAAAAATACTGTGTACTACAATGAAACGGTCAGAAGGGCAAGGGGGTGGGGGGGTTGAAAAAGAAGACATTTGATCGACGTACAGGCCGAGAGAGTGAGAGAGTTAGAGCGGAATTGAAGCGAGTTACCGCGCTGCGGCATATAACAACGAAGCTTTTATTCAAAGCTGTCCAAGCGTCGGCTACAGAATGGACAGAGTAGTTACTGCTCGACGTGCACACATGCATATATGTGCCCGTGTACAGTATTATGGCGCGGATAGTGCGGCTTGTCAACGAGTGCGAAGCATATTTTTCGGGATGCAACGTCAGTGAGAACGTGCACCCAAATCCTCTGACAAACGTACAGGGATATACAGTGAGAGAGAGATAGAGTTTTATAGCTACGAATGCGTTAGGGTCACCGCGAATTTCACCGAGAGGAAAAGAGTCAAAAACGAGTAAACCATTTTCACAACCACGTACATAACTGACGTGACCGTGTATGTACGTTCATATTCCGTAGTGTCCACCCATAGAACCACCCCCCCTGCTCTATTAATCATATCCCTCGACAATTCGTAAAATTGTACCCAGTTACGCTGTACACAACGCGTTTCACGAACGGTGTTTAAATCAACAAGCTTGATTTAAACGCACATCGGTAGAGCGTTGACAACACCCTGAATCTTGAACAAAACTCGGTGTTGAGGGCCGAAGGGACGGACCGAAAAAAACGTCGAGCGAAACGGTATACTTGTGTAAACGTTGTCGCTGCGACGAATGTGTCTTGAGAGTGCGAGAAGCTGAAAATCATTTTTGCAAAAGCCGTCAAAGAGCGGGGTGTAAAATAAGGAAAAATGATCGATTTCTTGGCATTTTTGGCGGAAACGTTAAATTTTCGATCGAAACAACGTTATTTTTATCATCGGCCCACAATTCGATTGGGGGTAGATTCTTCAAATTGTGTATAATGGAAGATAATAAAAATTCAGTCTCTCGACCGATTTGTCGGAACCGGCAAATAGCGATTTTTTGGGTAGCCATACTTTTTCGCCTAATCGACTGATTTGGGTTTATTTGTAGTGTTTCGAAAATAATTCGATAGAGAATAGTGGTCGTCCCATCTATCTCGATTCTTTGTATGAGGAAAACTCGAAAATCGGGAAATATCGCGGCCAAGGCTAACCTAACCTATAAAATCCGTAAAAAATCGGAAAAACATGGCAACCATACGAGTCCAGTGTCATTTTAAAGCCCACTCGATCGCGAAAAAAGGAGCGTAGTCTACAATCTAAAAAGATTTATTATGTTTTAATAAATTGGCACATTAGAACACAATTTATTGGAAATTAATAAATGTTCACTCGTATGGAGACAGTTTTTATGTGATTGTAATTACAGCATTTATTCGGCGTTTTGTTTACGTGCCGATTTTTTACATCAATTAAAAGCCATATTTAAAATAGAACATTTGAATAAATATTTCCTCAAATCAAATAAATACTACTTCCCAATCACGAAAACCGCTTATTACGCGACTATGATACTAATGCGCGCATGCGCACTTTGCCCTTCAACGCGACGGGCCCGACAGCAGGCCGCCCGTCAGATGTAGCTCACGCATACGCTTACCATGTAGCTTCTTCCTATGCCAATGCTTTTGGCACAAGTGTCAGTGTTGGGTATCGGAAGTGAGAAACTCGAAAGTGAGGAATGATTTAAGTGTAAGTAAGAATATAAAGAGAGAAAAAAACGTTCAAGTGAGAAAATAATGACGGACGAAATGACACAATTCCTCGAAAAAAAACCAGCTGGGGGATTATGAAGAATCCTATTAGATGTTAAGAAAAACTCTATTTGTCGGATATAAAACACCTATTTCGTCTAACTTATATATCCTATTAGATGTTAAGAAAAATTCTTAGTATATCTTAAACATAAACTTTAATACAAACAATTCTTAGCTCTCAATAGAATCGTAGTAGGCCGACATACGAATAAGAAAAGTTGTTCGCCAGGAAACAAACTTCTTTGTCCTTAATAAATCTTTTTTCTGAGTGTAGAGTTCGAACTCGTTATGTAAACAACGCCGCAGGGTGTTTAGCCAAGACATATATTTTCGCAGCGACAAAAAAATCGTGTATCTCCAATTCATCCTCAAGAACCTCGTGTTCTGGGAACCCCATGAGATTTTATGCCTCGAATCTCGTATTTGTCTAAAAAAAAAAAACGGTCAAGCTTTTCAGGACCGTAACATTTCGATGGTTTTTCAAAGTCGAGCTCGCGGAGCTCGGCAGTTTCTCGTTCCTCGGCGCTCGCGGGCGAATATACATTCAAGTACAACGCCTGTATCATGTATGCGTACAACTGTATAAACGTATCGTAGCGTATCGCGGAGTCGACAGAGGGTAAAAGCTCCAGTCGCATGCGATCGCGTATATTAAGGGACGAGGGCGTTTGCAACGAGAGACGATAGGGCACCCGGAACAAGAGCACAAGAGCGAGGGGGGGGGGGGAGAGAGAGAGAGAGAGAGAGAGAGAGAGAGAGAGAGAGAGAGAGAGAGAGAGAAACAAACGGCAGCAAAACAGGAGGGGAGTGGGGGTGGGTGGTGCGGGGATTCCCAGAGCAATGAATACGAATAGGTTTCGAGATACGATCGGGGATCCTATGGGGGGTTAAATTAAATGATTTGCATAAGTAGGTGGGTGTCGACACTGGCAAACATTGACAAACGCGTGCTCTACCGCGGCCCTCGAGCTTATAAGAAGAATATATTATTACGGATAATAGAAACATAGAGAACGAGCTTAAGCGCGAGGTATACCTACTGATGGATATATCCCTGTCTACATATTTAGGGGGAAAGGTGATTTTAAAGACATTTGACTTGAAGGGTTGTCCTTAAAGCAGCCAGATGTGCTGATATCCAACGTTACACAGATAAAAAGGGTTTGACGTGTCCTTTTGCCATATATATATATATGAGAGGGTGAGTAGAAATATCAAGAGGTGGGAGGCGATAAGCGGGGTGAGATCAGGCTTTCGCACGCGTCCTGTTATTCCTGTGACACGTGCCCCCTACCCTTCCGCAGTCTGCGGACCACTGATACAGCAGCAGCAATTCTCAATTACGCTTCGTCTCGAGGCCTCTCCGAGCCGATCCTGTTTCCGCGTCAACATTATTTTGCGAGGCGAAAAAAAGCTCTCCAACGATTAAATTAACCAATTCATTGGCTGGGGTGAGAGTGAGATAAAAATTTGAGAGAAATTGAGGCGGATGAAGGTTCTGGTGTAGCGAGGAATAAAAATGGCGAGTACGAAAGCTGCGCGAATGGGAGATCGTAGGAAAAATATTCTCGGTCGGTAATGCATAGGGAAGAAAAAATAGTGATGTACCGATCGACGGCCGAGTACTTTTTTCTCGTCGCAACCCCTCCCTGATTATTTTTCCGATTCGGGTATATTCTGATTCGCGTGGACTTTGTACCTACGCGAATAGGGAAAAGTGAGGCGGCTCTTTCTCTCATCCCTTGGCGATATCCCGGTGTTTGCCTTAGTTGCGACAACTGTGCAGGGAGAGCCTGTCGCCTCACGTGTCGATTCGCATTATTGCTATTTGCCAACAGAGATATAAAGAGAAAGAAGAGAAAGAGAGGGAGGAAAAAGTAACGGAGTTCGTATGCGTGTATATGTCGCAGTAAAGTTCGTGGGAAAAGCCAATAGTACAAACAAAATAAACTCAAGATAGATAAAGTGGCTCGTATCGAAAGCCACCCCCTTGTCGTTTCTGCCACCCCTTGCACCCTTATATCCCAACCTCTCTCTCTCTCTCTCTCTCTCTCTCTCTCTCTCTCTCTCTCTCTCTCTCTTTCTCTCTCTCTCTCTCTCTCTCTCTCTCTCTCTCTCTCTCTCTCTCTCTCTCTCTCTCTCTCTCTCTCTCTCTCTCTCTCTCTCTCTCACACACACACTCTCTTTGCATACATACACGTAGTACACGTACATGCGGGCTATCTCACCGCACGAGTCTCCCCCTTATTCCGCCGCCTTAATCCCGGATTGACTCGTGTCACTTATTAATATTTTATGTGCAAACAGCGTGATTTACGAACGTGGATGGACCAAAAGCGCGCACCCTCCACACGGCGACGGAGCCGACGATAATGGGCTCGATCCGCGATTAACGATAAGAAAAACGAGCCGCGCTCGAGCTCTCGCCGCAATCCCACCGGGCCGACTTATGCGCCCCGCATCTTTATAAAGCTGTCAACCCTGTTCACTTGTGCAGCTGAACTTGCGACTCGTATGTGAGAACGGGTAAATTCGGCGATTCTTCAATGCACCACCGTAGCTTAGATTTGAATTTATTTTTCATGGCCAAAAGGGTCCCTTCCTCCCGGTAATATTCTCTGGGTGAGATAAGGGAGGTTTTTTCCCTTATTGTTTCGTGCGGGCTAATTTGCTTTGTTGGATATTTAATTTATTTTAGGAATGTTAAAGTCGTTGAATGTGTGTGTGTGTGTATATATATATATTTGTATTTCATTTTAATAGGTGACCTTGAATGACCTTGAACGATTTTGACCCCCAATGTTTTTTATGCGGCTTGAGGTGCTTCACAAGATGCTTAAAAAAAGAAGTACCATTCCATTTAAGAAAGGGGAGATGACCTGCACTATGCGTCAGAGCCTCCACTGAAATAAAAAAAATGGTCGCAAATACGTCACAAAATTTTTTTTTGTGACGTCGATAATTGCCGAGTTAATTCGGGTGGCAGAGATAAGAGGGACATCCTGTGTATATATATGTATATATATATAGATTCAACGACTTTAACATTCTTAAAATAAATGAAATATTCAACAAAGCAAATTATATATTTATATATATAGTATTTCAAATGGTATAGCCAGGTAAGCATGTCAAAACTGCCCCCAAGGCGTTTTCTTCTCGATACGTGGGGGAACGTCTTGGTACTAACAAGGAAAGGTTGCGAGGTCGATCTTCCCGATTTCAATGAAATTTGACATGCCCGTTCAATGGACAAAAATAGGTGGCACGTATTTTTTTTATATCTGCGGAACCCGTTTTTTAAGGGGTGAAACGTACCCTCGAAAATAAGGGTGTTTTTTGTTTTTCGTCACCAACGTCATCGTTCTCATCTCCAATGTATAGTACACGAAAAAATAAACATTGTTGCAATTTGATTTTTTTTTCATATCTTGTACCGTTAAAACGTTATTGACGAAAAACGAAAAAACACCCCAATTTTCGAGGGTGCGTTTCAACCTTCAAAAATCGGGTTCCGCAGATGCAAAAAAATACGTGTGGCGTATTTTTACCCATTCTACAAACATGCCGAATTTAATCGAAATCAGAGTGATCGATCTCGCAATCTTACCTTGGAAGAAAAAAAAATCACGCAAAATTTTAAGTCTCTATCCTAAAAAATGTTCGAGTTGTCGAAGAAAACGTTATTTTTGGTTTTAATTTATTTTTTATTAGTGTAAATAAAAATAAAGCGATGGTTATTTTTTTCCAAGTACTAATGAACAAAATAGATAAGAATTTTTTTAAATCCGATTTCTTAATAAAAACGATAAAAAAATAAATAAAACCATTTTTAAGTACATTTCTTCAGACATGTAATACCACCTTTTAACAGAAGACGTATCTTGTACCTCTTTATACTCAGGAATTTTTTCTTTTTTTTTTTCAATTTGGTGGAACATAGTAAAAAAATGATTTTTTCAGACAATTTGGAACTTTTTAATATGATTTTGGATTTTTTACTCGAAAAACGTTCGAAAGAATTGATGCATAATGTTAAAAGTGAAATTGAAAAATATCTGTGTCGGTCGGTAACAAGGATTAAAACTGTTTCTACGACAAACGCCATCTATTACGAGTCAAACACGATATTCTTGTTTGCCTACTGCGAATAAAAATGATGCAGACATTTTGAAAATTATTATGTCAAATTCAAATGGTTTTATTGAACCGCTTGAGAAAAATACTTTTTTTCTACTTAACCGTGGTTACCGTGATGTGGTATATAGAATATTAAAAAGGCCAAGGATTAGAAGTATTAATGTGAGCACTAAAAGGAAAAAATAATCAACTAACAAGTGAGTCAAACGATTCTCTATTCGTGACAAGAGTCCGTTGGGCAGTGGAAGCTGTTCATGGGGCAATTAAACAAACGTATGCTCTTTTAGATAATAAATTAGATAATAAGTTACTGCTGAAAGCACAATCGTACTGTTGGATGGTTAGTTCTGTACATAACGAGTTCGGAAAACGCTTGAGTTCTGATGAAGGTGCTTCAGAAGAAGCATTGTTTCTTAGGAAATTTAAAAAATATCAGACGTTAGCGAATGATGTAAAAAAAGAGCGTTGGGCTCGTCGAAAAGTACACTGAGAAAAAGAAATCGTTGAATGTGCAAATGGCATTTTGTTGTTTTAACAGTTACTCAGACATTCTAAATAAGCTACAGTTCACACCACTAAAACTATCAGTTAGATTAACAAAACGTTTGTTATGCCAATAAAAAATCAAGTTGAACGTATTTAAGGGGTTACCCCTACTTACGATTTTGAAAAAATCGTTTTTTTTTAGTGCGTTTTTTTGAAGTATAAGTATCTGAGAATATGTCCTGAAAATTTCAAGTCGATCCGAACAAAATTGACTGAGATAAACGGAAACTTTACACTTCGTGTAAACTGAAAATGAAACTTTAAACGCGTTTTTCTCAAAATGGCATTTCTGAAGTCGGTGACCAAGATTACTCGAACACTAATGAACCGATCTTCTTGAAATTTTGCAGGCTTATTTAATACATAAAAATGTAATCTTTAATCGTTCGGTTTTTTTTTTCGAAAAAAAAAATGGCCGTTTTATAGCCAAAAAACGGCCGTTTTTTTTCGTTAAAATCGAATCATTAACTTTGACTGTCCGCCATTTTGTGAAAAATGAATATTTTTTAAAATCCTTTGATTAAAGACTAGTTTATACTTATATTTGACTAAATCCATCCGCATTTTTTTTTCAGTTGATCCACTTCGCCGCAATGTTGGTCACCGCAAGCCGTGTATATAAAAACATTATTTCATTGACGGCCATTTGCCATTAAACAATGTAATATTTTTCAATAAAAAAATTACTGAAAGTTCTTCAAGATGTGTTCTTTACGATGGTATATTGATCAATTAAAAAAGTTTTGTAGTCTTCTTTAAAAAAATTCATGAAAAAGGCCTTTTTTGCGCTAAAAGTGGGGGTAACGCCTTAAAGATATATTTTGTTAAACCAACTGAATTTTGGTTGGATGAACGAATTTTTTTTTTCAGTGTACCGTGTGCAAAAATGATGTCAAATAATCTACTTGATTTTCCGGCGATGAGTGAAAAAGATTTGCATTTACTATTTACTGCTTTCGCAAGCAGTTTCCTTCCTTAGCTGAAATGATGTATGAAGATGATAATGTAAGTCTTCAATACGTAAAAATTGCTGAAAATTTTACCAAGATTCAAGTTAGATCTTGATATATAAATATGAAAACATATTGCTGTTTTATTGAATATTGTCATAATGCGAATGAGAATTATACTGGAAATTATGTAGCTATTAATAAAGATAGTGATATACTAATTATAATTCAATTTTTCTCGTATATTTATGGAACCTGTTGGTATCTTTGTGATGTAATTACTTGTGCATTATTTAAAATATAACTATACGTATAATTTCTTACGAATAATTTGATTTAATATTGCTTAATCATAAAGTTACCTTAAAAAACCAGATTTTATTTTTTTTCACTATGTTCCACCAAATCGAATTTGTTATTTTTAAATCCTGGGTACGAAAAGGTATGAGCGACGGCGTCTTTCAAAATTTAGCGATTGCATGCCTACCGGTTGAAAGTTGTTGTTGATTTTGAAAACATAGTTTCAAGAAAAATGCGTTTAAAGTTTGAAAACCTTTTTTCTTCGGACCATATTATTCTTTGGATGTTTATACATCATTTAAGCCGAAAGAAAAATATTTTTTTTGTCTTCCAAGCTTTATAAGGCCCTAACACGATTAAGCAATTGTAGCATAGAAATTTGTTGTCACGACGTAATGAAAACGACAGCGAAAAAAAGGGAATCGAAACTACAGGGAGTAAATTTGGTAAGAAGTCGGGGCAAGATGATAACGCTATGGTCATGTTCAAATAAAACAATACATATATGAGTCAGTGAACGTTAATTATTTTTTAAACTAATCAACGTTTATTAATCTTTTAATTTTGGAATATATTTTTTTTGTCTTCCAAGCTTTATAAGGCCCTAACACGATTGAGCAATTGTAGCATAGAAATTTGTTGTCACGACGTAATGAAAACGACAGCAAAAAAAAGGGAATCGAAACTACAGGGAGTAAATTTGGTAAGAAGTCGGGGCAAGATGATAACGCTATGGTCATGTTCAAATAAAACAATACATATATGAGTCAGTGAACGTTAATTATTTCTTAAACTAATCAACGTTTATTAATCTTTTAATTTTGGAAGCAAATAAATCAGTCTTCTAATTGGTACCATACAATGCATATTTTTAATTAAACCTTTATTTTCCCCATCTTACCCCGTATGCGGGGCAAGATGAAACAGAGCTGGGACAATGATGAGACACGAATTATTGGCATCTTTCGCATATAAAAGTGGTTTCGTTCACAATACCATCAATTTGATAAACCAATCGTCTAAGTTCTCTAGGATTAGTCCGAATAATCTTGCTTCCATATCATTTTAATCATTTCAAGTTCTTTTTCCTCCCCTGGTAGAAACACCGGGTGAATAGGAACCAAATGCTTCACTAGTTTCATTTCACCCTTTCAAACGTAAACATTGGCACGTTGTAAAATATTCCGGGTTTGTGATAGCTTGTATTCATCTTTCCCCATTAAACGTTTAACGAATTAAGGCGTTACCCCCACTTGTAGCGCAAAAAAAGGCCTTTTTCATGAATTTTTTAAAAGGAAACTACAAAACTTTTTTAATCGATCAATATACCATCTTAAAGAACACATCTTGAAGAACTTTCAGTAATTTTTTATTGAAAAATATTACATTGTTTAGTGGCAAATGGCCGTCAATGAAATAATGTTTTTATATACACGGTTTGCGGTGACCAACATTGCGGCGAAGTGGATCATCTGAAAAAAAAATGCGGATGGATTTAGTCAAATATAAGTATAAACTAGTCTTTAATCGAAGGATTTTAAAAAATATTCATTTTTCACAAAATGGTGGACAGTCAAAGTTAATGGTTCGATTTTAACGAAAAAAACGGCCGTTTTTTGGCTATAAAACGGCCATGTTTTTTTCGAAAAAAAAAATCGAACGATTAAAGACTACATTTTTATGTATTAAATAAGCCTGCAAAATTTCAAGAAGATCGGTTCATTAGTGTTCGAGTAATCTTGGTCACCGTCTTCAGAAATGCCATTTTGAGAAAAACGCGTTTAAAGTTTCAATTTCAGTTTACACGAAGAAAATATTTTACTTTGTAAACTTACATAGAGTCATCTATTCCGGGCCCATACAGAAGTATGGGCCCGGATACTTATACTTCAAAAAAATGCAATAAAAAAAATCGATTTTTTTCAAAATCGCAAGTGGGGGTAACCCCTTAACAAAAAATCACGCAATACCCTTGACAATTTCTGACAAACCGTTCTTATTATATTAATAATTAGTACTTTCATTGTGTTTACCTACCTGTCTCCAATCAACATGCGCAACTCGAATAAACCGAAACGATGTTAAACTTGACCAAAAATTACATCTTTTTGTCAAAAAATCGATATTGTTTTCTCACTCGCGACGCGTGCTTCCGCCACAGTTGATACTTCCACCCTCATTCACCTCACCGCCACCCCTCCAAACTCCAACAAGAGCACTGTGCTCGCACGCACTCTTCAGTGGCTAGGCTCATGATTCATCTCACCTCGCGTATTCGTCTCGCCCCAAGCTCCCTACACGACAAAAATACAATAAATTACACGATACAAACAAATTCCGGAGCCTCGTTTTTCCCCTACAAAATGGCCACTCTTCCACTGGAGTTAGGCGCCCGTTCGAGAGACGATTCGTCTATCAGACTGCTTCTTCCCTATTCTTCCTCTTACCGCGATTGCCGCGCCAAATATTTTCCACCCGTTCGCGTTTGTTTTCCGTTCGTCGCGAGCGGAATCCTCGAACACACGTACACAGCTATCCCCCCACACACGTACATCGATACTTGTGTAATACAAGTTTTCCATATACAGGACACGGGAATTCTCGAGAAGGCCGCAGAAGCCCCGAAGGGGTTGCGCGCGGGGGTGGACAAGGGCTCGACGGAGAAGGAAGTAGGGAGAGTTTGCGGACGAGGAGCAAAGTATAATACGAATCGCGACGGTAGCGAAGTAAAAGGGAGGGGGGGGGGGAGGCGCGGTGTCTGGTGGAAAAGGGAAATCTGCAAGCCAAAGCGAATCAGAGTAATCCTACTCTCTCCGTATAGCGTTTGGAAAAGCCCCAGGAACGACGGTACTATGGGGAAGAGCCCCGGCCGATGCCCGGGTGTGTCGGGCTGTGCTTCTCCGCGTTTCTCTCTCTCCGCCTCCCTCTCGCCCTCCCGTTCCCTCTCTCTCTCTCTCTCTCTCACTCTATCTCTCTCTGTCTTTCATCCCCTATAGCCAACGCGACGCGCGGACGCGCCGGTCGATGAGCATTTCGTAAATGGATCCTGCCAGTGTATACACCCACCACCACCTTTTCCACCCTTCCCCATACTACACCCTTCACCTTCCTTCCGTCCTTCCTGCATGACAACCACCCACTCGTCCCTCCACGTTTTCATATATAAACCTATATATATATATATATATATATATATGGGCGCATCAACCCCCTTCGGACCTCCCAGCCCCGGCGAACCTTTTCTTTTTTTCTGTAGCTCTTTTCCCACTGGTAACACTTTGTGTACCTCGGGCTGGACCGGATGGGAGAGAGAGGGGAGAGAATGATTCGTTGCGAAGTAAGAGAAACGCGGTAACCACGGTGGCTCACCGCGCACACCCTCTCCCTCCTATATATAGATGTATACGAAGCCTCGAATAAGGCACGCCACTCTCTCGCGAATCCTTCTTCACCGCATCGCGCGACCATCCCTCTTCCCTACTCTTCTTCTTCTTCATCTTCTTTCTCGTTCGCTCGTCCTCTGTGGATTCTCCTCCCTCTACCCTTATTCCCGCTCGTGCTCAAGCTGCAGAACTCTCGTTGCGGCTCTGTTAACTTCCCTCCCACGTTTCACCTCTCATTCTACTTTCCCCACTGGGTTAGCCACCTTTACAAGCATATGTGTGTGTGTGTGTGTGTGTGTACGTTCGATACTTTTCTCCTTTCGACTCCTTCCTCCCCATCCTCCCTCTCGCTCTTTTTCTTTTCTTCCTCGTCTCGTCGCTTTAAATTGCTGATGAGCATTTTTAGATTGGTTACGTTAAGTGAATTGGTACATAGACAGGCAGCTGTGTTTTCCCGATAAAAGTCTTAATGAATCCGCGCCCGGGGCGAGGGGTAGTACGAAGTGGCGAGGGAACGGAAAAGATGGTTCTGTGCGAGACGAGAGAACGCCGAGAGCTTTCGGCGAGCGATGCCGCGGTTGGGGAAAAAAAAAATTGACGCGATCGCCACTCAACGCGCTTTTTCCCGCGTTGCAAATATAAACAGGTATTCCGGGGTGTACAGACGAGAAAGAGCTACCTGTGGAAGGGTGGCAAAGCCTCCGGAAATACTGTGGAAGATTGACGATGGGCACCAAAAGAATATTCGCAACGATTTTCGTGGAAAATTTTGATTTTGGCATTGAGTAGGAATCCTTAACCCTGGTTGTGTTTTAATAACACGGTATTAATCATATATTGATGACTCTTGATAATTATGGATGTTATCGTAATTTTGAAATAATCATGGACACATATGGACTAGGGTGGCCAAAATATGAGCTCTATTTTTTTTCCTCTTTTCTCACCATCCAATTACCTTTTTTAAAGAAAAAAAAAGTTGTCGCGAAATCTGGGAGCGGTCAAAAAATATTCAGCGGCCGCTGAAGCCTTCGAAGAATGCACGTTTTGGTTTAAGGAGGTACACCAGCTTCATACAATGTTGCCATGCTAAACCATGGTCAAATTTCAAAATGGTGATAGATCAATAAAATTTGGTGAGTATATTCTTTAGTATTATATATGTCAATAAAAATTTTTTTCAGATTTTTTCATTGTGCCGTTATCGAATAATTGAACATTGAAGTTCACGTGTATAAGCATAGGGTTTTTATAGATATAGGTATATATTCCGGGTATAAGAATAAACGCTTGTGAATTATTTGTAACAAAACGGCACAACCAAAAAATCTGAAAAAATTTGTATCTACATGAATAATACTAAAGAATATATTCACCAAATTTTATTGATCTA